>OZ010684.1:9327736-9703225 GCA_963932265.1 Thymelicus lineola | reverse complement strand
ATGTGATGTTAGCAATGTTGATTCAACCCGGTAATACCCGGTAATACCAAAATACTGAAAGGATTTTCATGCAGTTTATACGTATTCTTTACACTTTAAACCCCTGCTTTAACCCTCTAGAGGCACTATGGATACTAAATATTCCACTTGACACCCCAATCGTGTATTTTTTCATAATTAGGTTTAAATCGTTAACTACCTGTATACTCGAACTTATTGTTCTTATCATCATTTTCTGTACTTGTCGAGCATAACCATCGAAGTAATCTATGTTTAAAACCGCTTGAATTCATTTTTATAAGAGCTCTTCTCCTAATAGAGCAGTAATAGAGCATACTTCAACCCTGCTACTTGCCACTAGAAAGCATTCATGTTTGTACAGAATCCCTGCGCCTTATTCTTTCATACAAAATCCATTGACTAATCATGATATCAAAACCATGAAATCAATACATAATACATAATAAGTAAACAGATAAATAATTGGGCTAACACTGTGGATCATTCATTACTTACTAGATTGAGAGTAAATACCACAGTAGTGATTGCCTACATAATATTATAATGATAATAGAATCAGTTCTAATAAGAAAATTATATTGGTATGTTACAATATAGGTTTAACATTCAGTTATTAAAATATCTTATTAATAAATAAGGCTTACAAATTAAAGAAAGAAATTAAAGCATTAAGCCCCTAAGATAACGTCCTAAAGAGGGCCAAGTTTTCATGTCCTTTCGCGATATCGGCATTAAAGGAATTTTAATTAACTCATTTATGCTGTAAGCCGAACTCGCTTTGCTAATTAAAAGGCGTACGTAAAGTTAGCCCTTTTATTTAACAACTCGTAGTTGCCGATGTACGTATAGGAATGTTAGAATTCAATTCACAGTTGTACCGAGTACAGCCTATTTGTAAGTGGCGAGGTCATCGATCGATATACTCTCTCAGTCTGATTGGGAATCCAATGTAGCTCTCGACTATACCTGACTTATCCAATCAAACCACTGTGATGAATTAAATTTCTCTACACGGGTCTACTCTTTCGTTCGATACATTTAATATCAGTTGGCTAAACTTAGCTACGTATAGGTTTTAGAATTGTGTTTCTCTTTTAGAATACAATGATAGTAAGATAACAAAAAATACAATAGTATACAATATGAGATTAAAGTTATGTTTCTTCTTTCTGTTTTTTCTGTCAGAATATTAAATGAGACCAAAAGAGTTTTCCTTTGATGTATTCACATTGAGCAGTCAACTGGCGACCTTTTAACAGTTTAGCACTTCAAGCCCATAGTGTTGTATAAAGCGATTAATAAGTTAAATAGACCTCGCGGCGCGCTGTCAGAAGTCAGATAGGTGACGGTTAGTGTCAAAAAGTTCGTGAACCCTTCCGTACTTTAATGGGACGTGCTCTGAAGCCATCATTCGCTGTTCTTTTGTAACGCAATCATTTAACCTCGTTGAAGGCTTTTGGGCGGCGGAAGAACTTCCTACACTAAGATCGGCTAAATTGCTCAATTACGAAAAGAAATCGTGTACTGAAATAGAACGCTAATGGACTGAAGAAATGTCTGAATTCAAACAAAATCAGAAATATTATTTTTAGATATTTTCTGAAAGTCTTGGTTAGAAATTATTCTAATGGCGATTTCATCGTGTGACATATTTGTTGCAATAATAAAACAGTAGTATAATATTATGGTATCAGTTGCAAACAAATAAATATATGTTAGGTGTCGCTATTATGGGCCAAACTTACTTGTCAATTTCTTAAAATAAACGTCCATGACCGTCCGTTTCATGAAAATGGTCCTATATCCATTTGTAGGCATTACAATTCGTAGGTGGAAAATTGTAAAGTTTACATACATTCCCAAAATTTAAATTTGAAAAAATACTTATTAAATTCATCATTGCACCTCTCGCCAGACATTATAGTTCCTTGCATGTCGATTGAACTTGTGAAGAATCTCTGTGGTGTATTTTTTAGGTTTGCGAAATAAAATCGGAACCCTTATAGTTTCGTCATGTCCATCCGTCCGTCCGTCTGTTCAAAGCAAAGCGCCGAGACCCTTAGTGCTATAAATCTGTAATTTGGCATGAATATACATATTTATTAAAACTCGAGAATCGTAGAATTAAATATTGAAAAACATTTTTTTAGGGTCCCCGACAAGTATTATAACATGAGGATGACAAAACGAACAAAAAAGGCGGTATTAACAAATGGAATTTTTTGAAAATACCCCACGGAAATACCCCACGGAAACACCTACGTGGCATGCTATTTCAGTCCTTCGCGGTACTCACAAAAGATGACATAGCAACAAAAATAAAATTGCCGTTTTTAGTATTCAAACAGAAACAAGTAAGTTCAGACTTTGTAATACCAATTGACCATTATGAAGATTGATTAATAACACTACGCTTTGAATTACCAATTCCGTCAGCACAGCGAAAATCTAAAATTTATCGAGCAGCATGATTCCGCCTTCTAGATTAAATTTCCTTAAAATATCCTACATTTTAATTGAAATTTCTAACAAAATTGAAAAATTCAGCAAGTTATAAAACAAATTACGTACATTAAATAAATGAGAAACTCGTATAATCACTCGTTACGCTGAAAGAAAGTTGTAACGGTGTAGTCATGTTTGACTTCCGAGTATTTCTTGGCTAACGTCATAGTCCACTATGACCTATCAAATTGTGAGAGAGTACACATTTCCTACACTGAGATCATTATTATGTTATGGTTATGCCTTAAAAATATTGTAGTTAAAAATAACCTTATCTTATTTAATATGTATGACATGCGATGACGTACGTACACGATGACGTACTTACACGATGACGTAAATAAAGGATTTTTATGAAGAATTCCTATACTACGAGTATAATATAAGATACGTTAGGTTTTTCACGTCGCGCAGCCATAAAATTTCATTATCTTAATTACATCTGACAAATGAACCGACCCGAGTAGAGCAGCGTAGCTGTTATTACATGAAAATGTCGATATATGAACATTATACTACACCCTCGCCACTGCCCATTATTTGCTTTTCCGCGATACGCCCCTATTTATCCGAAATCTATTTTTGTAGCTAGGTTCAGTGAAAACGTGGTCATGCATGACTAACGTTTCACACTAATTCAATTTCAAAGAAATCAATATTCATACCCGTACCGTGTGAGCATAACAATATTGAGGACCTGTTACCTCAATCCTTCTAAAACTAAAGTACAATTAGCTGGCAAATAAATGAGATACTTCCGTTGAAGTAGTACTACTTCAACTTCGTAATAAACAATATTTCTGATCTAATTAGAACAGAGATGTGTAGAGTTATATGAAATGAAATATAAGGGACCTGGAATATGGCTAGATGGCTAGGGAGAGGTCGGGTGTCCTCGGAACGAATCGGGAGAGTCTGCGCAGAGAGCAACGCGCGCCGCTGCGCTGTTAGCTTCTCTAATGGTATCCTGAACCTAGCATTAAAATATTATTTTGAGGTTATCTTAAAGAACAATACAAATAACAAAACCAATTGTGGTTTACGGAAGTCTAGTCCCGCCGAAAAATACATTTATCGAATGTCGCGAAAGAGAACTTTGAACCGGAAACTAAGGCGATTTGTTTGTGTAAATACAAAGCTTTTGCTTTCAAGTGCATGGACAAAGAAGATACCACCTATCCCGCTGCGTTATTCATCGTTAATGAAATAAGTGTCCACGGTTGTTGAATTCAGTTAAATTGTAGACTGAACGGACTTATACCAATGTGTTTGACGACATATCCAATGTCTAATTAGAAGTCAATTTTAGGCCTATGTTGTTGTTAATATATTGTGTTTTCGTTACTACATGAAGAGTTTACGTAATTTAATAATATTTAATGTTAATGTTGAAGTAGAGTTCCTGCTTGTGTCGCTCACTCCTGTGATATTTAATTCTTCTCTGTAAATATGTTGATCTTTGTGCGTTACCTCCGAGCTGCCAATGGTTTAGGCGTAAACAATAAATATATCTTTTAGAAAGTTCGTTACATAGTGTTTGCTATAAATTATAGTGCATTTGTTAGGAATTGAATATAGAATTGTTAACAGTTAAGTAAGGTTTCTTCTTGCTGTAAAAATATTGTTACAAATAACTATTCTTATACTTCTATCTATACTTCCTACAAAATTTTAATAGAATAGGTTAAACCTAAAAAAAATGCTGCGTTAACTGCATGGGGGCCATCAAATCAAAGAATGCTGTTTTTGTAAAGGTAATGTTATTGTTTTTTATTACCTATCCCTTTTTCTGACACCTTTATATAAACAAATAATTTATTTATACATCAAACACTTTTATTTTTAAATCATATCATCTATAATAATTAAATAGAGATGACTCTACAGAATTTCCCTAATAATTTAGTTTTCCTCAAATATTTAACTATAATGTCTTTCTCTGAATACTGAATTATTTTTTTGCACTATTATTAATTGAAATAAACTAGCCATATAGCTAGGAAATTGGCTGGTGTTAGTCGCTTAGCAGGCGTCTGACTTCATTCATTTATAAGAAACCAGATAAGACATAACACACAACAAATACAATTACAATTGATTCCCCATAACAGGATCTATTGTGAATCAAGGCGATTTGTCTTTAATGTTTCTACATGGAACATAAAGAATTCAATATCAATATTTATATCAATATCTAATTAAAGGATTGGTTGATTATAGTGGTTATTGGGTTGAAGCTAAGCCAAGTGTCTTGCCCATGAGAAACGTTGTTCAGTATTTTGTTTATATTTGTATTTTGATGTCGTTCAAGAAAACTATTTTTAACTATTATAAATATAGTATTGCTTTAGTATGTGCTGTACAAATATAATACAAATGTTATATATGAGTAGTTTTGTGTTGATGTATAAATCAGTCAACTTCCTATTTGTCTTATTTGATTTTCATCCTATTTAACCTTTTCTTCATTTTAGATTTTTAAAATATTTTTGTTAAATTATAAAACATTAATATGGGTCTACTCAGTATAATTTACTCCTAATTTAATTGTTTTTGAAATGTATATAAAAGCGTTACAAATAATTTATTTTGCAAAAATTTACATGCGTCTAGACAAAGAAGAAATAAATTTAAATAATCTAATTGATTCTCTTATAGTTAACTAGCTTCTGTGCATGATTTTGTATGCTCAAACTTCATAATTGGGACCGGATAAATTTTAGAAATGTGTGCGTCTGATACAAAAAATAATAAAAGTTTCAAATGAAGTTTCAAACCTATTTATCTATTCTTTCCAAGCAGACAAAATCTTTCTAATTTACCTATTAATAGAATCTCCACACTAAACCACGTATACGTCTTATTTTGAGCACAAAAGACATGATAGTATTTAATTGTACCTTGAAGTAACAGATCCATTTCCCTGAGTTACAAACAAACAAACTAACTTTGATGTTATAATATTAGTTCCTTCTAATATTATATATAGAACACTTTATTTTAGCAAAAAGCGATTAGATAGGGATTTGTTCCTGTGGTTTACTTTGTTTGAACTGCTAAATGCTTGCAAATGATAAAAATTAGAGAAAAGCTAAACTGGAGCTTGATATAAAAAACGTTAAATTTATTTAAAGTATTCCCCAAAATTTAACAGAGTGTTACAAAAACAGCTTCTAATTTATATTAACATATTATTTAATAAAATTAGTTTTGATAGTATTGCGCAAAACTATGTTGTCACAGAACTCCGATACCCAACTCAGAGCTAAAACTTTTTGAAATTGCCAAACTACTCTTTGTTAAGTTTAAAATTAGTTACATACAAAATATGATAATATAATAAGTTAATTTGTTAACCAGTGGGTTCTCTGTTTTGGGGTTGCGTTCATTTTCGATGAACACTACTCGTGTTTACCATCAAATAGTTTGTGTGTTTGTATGTTAGTATTACTATGTATGTCAATTACAATTCTACCAAAAAATAATCGACTTCAAAAAATAGTATTTGAGAAACATAATTTCAAAATCGCCTTACATATATTTCAGGACTTTCTTAAATATCTCATTGATCTCATCATCAGAGCGGACTTTTGATACCTACATAATGATATCAATCTGGAAGTGTGTATATCCTTTCAAATAAAGAGACATCAATAACTGTATAGTCCCTGATGGTAGTTTATCGAAATGATTATGAAGGTGGCTACGATAAAAAATCATTTTAAGTTTTTATACTTTGAACTAATTTAATTATCTTATTTAATTTTGTTAAATAAGTGTCATTTGCAATTTTAGAAAGTCAATTGCCAAGCGAAATGACCGGTTTCTGGTTGGCAACGAGTTGGGAATACCTCTTAATGTTACGTATTAAGCTCTAGTACTCCTCGAGCGGCGGTGACTAATTGCCCTCTGTTTATTGGTGGCCTTGCTTGTAACGACTGTACCCAATAATATACAAGTAACTAAATATAAAATTATTACCTCGTCATAGTTTGTTATTTTACTTTACCATAGTCTGAGGTTTGATCTCTGGGTGAAAAATAACTTATTGTATTCTAATGCATATTTCAAAATAAAAAATATCAATACATATTTATTTAAACAATAAAATTTAAACGTTCTTATATGGTTTAAACTTTAAAAATAAGTATTAAATTTTGTTTTCATTAAAACTCATAGTAGAGTACGAAACTAACCCTTGCTAGTCCGATCAAAATTGACCCATTTTAAATATGGAGAAAAAAAGGTTTCAGTCCAGTTCAAAACTATTAAATACTAGTTGATATAGTTATTAAATAAATCACCACTCATAAATCTGATAGGGTCGATGGTTATGTGGGTGATAGCGTTTTGAGCACTTCCGTGCTTTGAATGAGATGCAAAGCTCTCGGTCCCGGTTGTTACAATTAGATATCAGTCGTAAGTCTAGGCTAGAGGCCTTCGGATTGCTTAAACACTTCCGACTGTTTTGAACACTAACTCCACCAATCCGCATTAGAGCAACGTAGAGTATGCTGTTAGCTTCCTAACTGTGATGAGAGACTCCTTCCCGGTAGTTAACTAGTAATAGATTGAAACCACATTTCATAAAATTAGTCAACGACAACTGAGTAGAGGAACCACCTGAATGCAAGTGGTCGCCATTGCATGGATATGAGTTATCCCAAAGGCACTAACACGTTACAACCAAGACAAAACGTGGGAACCTCAATATTTTTGTTTACGTAACACTTTGTGCCACAAAGATCGTAGATCTAATCCTGCCAGAGCACATATGACAGCTAAAGTGCAGCATATAGCGTCGAAATGAAAATTGCACTTTGATTGTTCAGCACCCCTTCCTACTCGTATAATAGGATCCCGAGGGCAGTGTTTATTCATGAACGGGGCCACAAACTACGTCTGCTAAGGCACGGCTTTTGTAAATTGTGTCAGGGTCAACTTCCTATTGATCTCGCTTCTTTCACTGCGACACCAACCGCGCCATACTGTTTTACGTTGTCCAATCGCAACATGTACAGGTGAATTTACAATTCAAATTGTTTAGCTGCTACCCCACGGAAATTATAACAAGAGTGTTGCTAATGGATTTGTTGACGTCATGTTTTTCACTCATATCGCTAAAGAGTTTTGTACAGGATTAAATTAAGTGATTTTATCATCACATTAACTAATTTATAGTAGACCATATGCTATGTATCATATGCTATGTATAATATTATAAATTGTATTTCTTTTGATAAGATTAAAAAAGCCATTAGTAAACCAATGGAAGGTAGAAAACCAAAGTTGATAGATGATATTTGGCAGCACCAGCCCTAATGTACCGAACCCATAAGTTGTACAAGGTTAAAAGCTGACTCGGTATGAAGTAAATCCGCACCTATGTGAGGTCACCAAGTTTTCCTGCAGCCGCTTTAGCCTTGGATTCAATGAAACGCCTGAAAAAGTTGTGAAAATTTCAATGCTCCTCACATTGAAATATTTTATATTCGAAAAATTAGATAAATTTAATTTTAAAGTTGCATCATCGCGCAACGAGTATATTTACTAAAAGGTTTTATGCCTATGCCGATACTTCGATTTAACTACATTGGGTCACGGCCAAACTACTTATCGCGAGTATTTTGTTACATTTTGAAATATTTTATTCTTTTATCAACTTTCATAACGGGTTAGAAATTTACGACGTTGATATTTAGGCTTTATTCTATTGAGAATTAAACCTAGAGAGAGAAGTAAAAAGTTACTTATAAAGGAGGACCAAAGCATCATTACTTAATAATTTTACTTTTTAGTCTTATTGTCAGATAATTCATTAATTATATTTATCGCAGTAAACGTCATCGGTCTTGTGACAACAGAAAGAGTAAAATTAAATACAGGATTATTTTGAATTGCACCAAAATATTCAGGTACCGAGTCATTACCGAGTGTAACGCTCTACATTGCGGGATATATTATATCAAAAGCATCTAAATGTTGCTAACAAACGCATGAAAATCCTTTTCGAGATAAATACATATAATTTTTCTTCCCCGACCGAATAAATGGTTGGAAAAACGCGTTCCTACGTGATATATTTTAACAGGAAACACGTTCCAGCGAAGGAGGCTATATTCGTTTGTGATGCCTATAACTTCTTGAGTAAATTCAGCAATTTCTTTGGACCTTTTTCCATTCTGTTTCTAAAGAATGAGCTTGGAGTATTTACCTACTTATTATATTTTGTAAATCACTTTAAATGTTTTATAAAATATTGCTTAAAGGTATTTGACTTGTGGAAAGTGATTTGATTTCCGAGTATTTTTAAAAATCTAAGTTTCCATTAATATAATTTATTCCTAAATACGTACTTAATACTCATTTAATAAATTAGGGTCTACACATACCTTTACACAAAAATTCTTAATTCAGAAAATATTTCAGTGCCATCGCGCATAAAAGTGTGTATTTGAATAATGCTATATGCACCCCATCTATTTTTTACTTACCCTTGCTGGTTATTAACAATATTTGATATTATATAATAATAAAAGGCTTAAATTGCTTTTAAGTACACTGTTGTTAAGTTTATTTAGCTAAGTAAATTTGTAAGTAAAGTAATACCATTTTACTTTATATACTTAACGTATGTTTTGTTTTACAGGTAAGTTAATATAAGTGGAGACTAATAATGTCATCAGAAGAGGTAAGTGCATAGTCTAAGTTGTATATTATTATACAATTTACACATTGCATAATATTATGCATTACATAACATCTCAGGTTAGCTCTTAAATTGGTGAACTATTGCTAAGCAGAACTCCGTAAAAGCTTTTATAGTGAGCCACATTTACTGGGAGTATTAATAGTAACGCCGAAAAATAAAACTCGTTGTTTTCCCTAAAAAATAACAAAATGTTTCAGAGTTTTCTGGCTTTGATAGGTTAGGATCTAAGCCTTTTGTGTTCAAGCGCGAGCTGTTAAACATATTTCTTTAGTAATTATTTGAATTATTGAAAAACAAAAACACCTCAGCGTAATTTAAATGTAATAATCCCGTCAAATATTTTGTAGGCGTAATTTGTAGACGTAAGCTTACAATAATTCGTATAGAGATGAACATAGAGATGAATGATGTATGTTGCTAACACTATTAAAATTAAAATATTTAAAATCCCCATCGTTCCAACGTCGACAAAAAATATCAAAAAAGTCAAAGTAAAAAGTCAAAGTAGTCAAAAATGTTTTTTTTTGCAGTTTTCAGCCAAACGGTAAGTATCAAAAAAGTATGTAGATAGAAATTGTAGCTCATAGAATTGTCAATAATTTTTTAATTCACATGGATTATTAATATGTTAGGTAGGTATTGAAAACAATTGTTAAACATCGATATAAATGTATAATATCTTTGACGATGTCTGTCCGTTGTGTTACAACACTATCTATGTCTGTGGTTACAACTATTTGATTTGAAAATCACAGTTTATGTGATCTAAACACTATAAATATACAAACCTAATTATTATTAAAAGCAACAAAGCAAAATGTTTTCCACGTTATGCCTTAATAATTCAGGGTTTCATGAACGGTGCTTTCTTTCACTTCGTCTTAGATGCTACTCTCACATACAGAAACTGAATCTACTTATAAAGACAAAAGTTGTTGCAGATGCGCAAATCTTGTTGAAGGCGATATTACTTACAATGGTGTTCTGATATTATCATATAGATGAAAACTGTTATGATACGCATGTTTATGAAATTAAACATTAATTTTAATCTATAAAGAAGTACCTTAACCACATCTGTTATCAGAGGATTAAACAAATTCATTTTATTAGTTTTTCTGTTATAGAAAATATTATATTTTAGATATTAGGGTTTCTTAGTTAAATTGGAATCCTCCTAGGTTCGTCATGTCAGCTCCGCCCCATCCGTCTGCGCATAGCAGGTACTATTATGTCTTCAGTTCTGTAGCATAGCGTAGAGACCCTTAGTGCTAGAACTTTTCTCTATATTCCATGGCTAGAAAGCTGTAATTTGGTGTACACATTTATTATAACTACAAAGTGGTAGAATAAAATCTTAAAAACATAATTCATGGTACCTCTCCTACGAGATAAAGTGGGGATTCTTTTTCTCGTCTATGAAGATGAGGTACGAAAAAACTTTCAACTACGGAATCCTACATTGCGTGTGGCCGATTGTATAGTTATTATATTGTTAAAGTTTCTGTTGTGTGAAAAAATTATTAATTTTTATATGGAATGGAAGTGACGGAAAAATATGATTTTATTTTATTCATACACTTATAATTTATATATCTACCAATGAAAGTGCTGACAAAAGTACTGTTACTTTAAAGCAATGTTACTTATTAATGTTACTTTAAATCAGAGCTTTAGTTTACTTGTTTAATGTAGCTATAGATATAAATACGTTTTCCCTTGTTACGATTCAACTCAATGCCACTTAACACAATGGCAACATCATGAAAATGTTATTCTTCGCCAGTAAACAGAAAACGGTCACGTTTTAAATTAACACAGAACTTGAAATAAAATGTTGCTGTTAAAGAATAACAGTTTTTAAAAGTAAATTGAATTGATTCCTATGTAATGTGATATTTTTCTTTTAAATGTAAATTTTACATACTTTAACGTTATAGAGAATTTATAATATTCGTTACGGCATACCTTTCGACACGACAGTATTATTTTAGTGACACCCTTGTACCAAATAAACTCGTTATTTCACTGTTTCTAACATTCTGAAATATTCATGTCAATTAAATTTGTTGGATAATTTTAGTATTTCTAGCTCAAATCTTTCAAATTCTTCGAGTCTAGCCTAAATAGGCTAGATAATAGCGTACTTATCTTAAGATGTTATATTAATCTGAATGGTTGGTATAAGTGAATAATTAAAAAATATCATTTGGTTCGCTATGGGGATAACCAAGCGCGATCACATCATTTTATCAAAGATTGGCCATCACGTCACACCCAAGTAATAGGACAGAAAACCATTAAATTTGAACTACATATTTTATTGGTATTTCACAATGGACATCAAATTAGGAAGTTCGTAAAAACATTAACCAATTGCGGTTCTGCCTTTCTGTTTTTCAAACGTATGTGTTGACGTAACTGATACGAAAATTAAAGAGCATGTTTTTTAAGGTCCAGACATAAATAAGCTAATTCAACATTCCTCTGTTACATGTACTCTTAACGATATTGAAAAATACGCGTTTTCTACGCGTATTTATGTATTTTACGCTTTTATTTATGTCACGAAGAATTTCCTTGGTGCAATCAGATGGTTCAATCTAATCACACAAAAAAAGTATTATTGGACTGCTACAAGAATTGGGATGCAATACGTCACTAAAATTGTATTTTATACGAATTATGAATTGAAATATGTGGTTTTTTTTTGTTTTTGTTTAATCATTTGTTTAATCAGCGGTGAAAGTAGAAACTATGTTAAATTATTTTAACTTATTATAACAAAACGCTTGAAATTTCTCATTTCTGCAAGATCTTCGGAATAGTATATCAGAACTTCTATTTACTTTTTTTATACAAAAACTACTTTTCTAGTGTTGCAACCACATACAGAAGTTTTATTTTTACATTTAATATTGTAACCCTTTTGAAACGGTGGGTTTAATGCCTAATGCCATATGTTAAACTGTATACGTCAGTATTCAGTGAAAAAATAAACATAAAATAGTTCTCAAAGTTACCTGGAGGTAGAATACGGCCTATCGCCTAAGCCACAATAAACATAATAGTATTATACTTACGTTCAATCTCTCCTAAAATAACATGTTACCTAACCCCAACAGAGCTACAGTTATTTTTTTGTAATTATAATATTAAAAGAGCAATTTAGTTCGAAATCTTGTACTTCAATGATTAGAGAAAAAGAGCAAATATTCTTGAAATACGGTAGCAATTGATTACATCTGAAATGACTTGCTCTATAAATGTAAAATACTGTGTGATACTAATAAAATAAGAGTTAATTTTGAAACAACTCGATTCCATTGAAGAATAATACATTTTTAAAGCAGAAAAACGGAACAATTATGACATTTCATCGAGCAGTACTGATTGAGTTTCAACAGTTGTCAGGTTTCACGATTTTATTCTCGGCGCCATTGCTTTTTAAATTTAGCCTCGTCACGTAGCCCGCTTCCGCTCTCTTTAGCCCCGATTGCAACGGTCACTGACGGCTGTGACGTCGGTAAAGTCTATAGCAGTACATTGGCGCTTGTCGTTCGCAATATTTCCCACATCGGATTACTTCACTCGCTCCCTGCAGTGACAAAATGTAGGGGGCGCGGAAGAGCGGGGGCTCGTAAAAGCCACGCCTGCGCTTCACAGCGAACGCCATGTTATACTCTCGTAACGCACTCCTGCTTGCCCGTTCAATTTTAATTTGGACTATGATCTGACGGTAACAAACCTATATTTATCTTTCCTGACTGGAACATCCGTGCTTTATAAAACAAACGCTAAACTTAATAAAGAAGTAAATATAATTGAGAAAGTGAACGAAAGCTTTCCAGTAAAAACATGACCTGATTTAAAATCTGAGATGTGCAAACTTCCTTTACCTTGGCAAACTTAGCTTTCTACTAGTCTAAAGTATATTAGTCAGCAAGACAGTATGTGTGTATTATTAATGTCGCTCAGAATTTTTCTACACGTAATAAAATTTTCTCTTTTTACTTTACTTTCTTTTTAATTTGATCTTGGTCTTTTTTTAGTCGATAGTTGAAACACGATTTCCTCCATTATTAACAAATGAACAATAAATACAATTCTTACTTTGTAATAAAATCTTTTCGAGCATATCAAATGAAATTTAATTCTATAAGTAATCTTATTACCTTCGTTTGCTAGAGGTGTGTACTCACTACTCTTTATTAATTAACGCGAGGCTTATCTCGAGCACATCTTACGGAAGCTGCATTTATCTTTACCTCATCCTTTCAGATATTATGACGTATTCTTTAGAAGTGAGGATGCTTTTTGTAGGTACTTGTATTTATATGTACTTGTTATTATTTTTGTATACTTACGTACCTTAACTGTATCTTCACGTATTACTTCTTACGGTAAGTGTATCATAAAAGCTTTGACATGTAAAAATGTTTTATATAACGTGACGTATGTTTTTTTATCTGCCTTTTTATACTTTTAAGGCTATGTCAACTCGTTGGAAAATATAACCTTTACCTTTTTCCCGTGTTTGTTTATTTTATCAAAATTACAAATTCAAAGTAAAAAGTTGACATTAATTTTGAATCCTTAAAATCGGAAAATATTTTTATATACATTTTCAGTTATAGACTACATCACAATATGGGAATTCAACTCTAAGCTTTGTAGATCAATTTTAATGACATAACCAGACATGCTTATAAAATGTCTATAACGCGTTGTGAACAGACATTTATCTGAAAATTTAAAAAAATTACGTCAAATTTTTAACTAATACGATTTATCAAAATAAATATTTCGATATTGACGTGGCGGTAGAAATGATTCTGTCAAAGGTAAAAATGAGTTGGTTTCTAAAACAGTAGGCGAGTCTCGCAAACACAGAGACGGCTCAAATTTCAGAGTTGGCAACAAAGACTTTTTCAATGTTTTTATGTATTTTTAGAATCGTTTCGACATGAATTCAGTGGAAGATAAAAGTGAAACATCAGCAGTGCTATTGATATGCTTTTGATAAGCGACCAAATCACCTGAAGGTTTCAGAAAGTTTAGGTACTTTCATTCTTATACGCCTGTACCTGCATAGTGGTCCAGTTCACTCTTATATGCTTGTAAACGGTGTGATAACGTGCGGCCTATGTGCACGTACGTTCACTAACAAAATTGGTTATTGTAACCATATAAGAGCACACGAGAGGGCAAACCAGCTATTGGTTATTGTAACCATATAAGAGCACACGAGAGGGCAAACCAACTATTGCTTATTGTAACCATATAAGAGCACACGAGAGGGCAAACCAGCTATGCCTTAAGAATAGATGTCCTTATTGGCGTTTGCAGTTACTGTGGCCGAAATATCATTGAAGGATCATCATCATCATCATACACTTGTACCAGGTGATTCAGGTTCGAATCACGCCCGAAGCTGGCCTTTAAACTTAGTGTTTGTTCTGTGGTCATGGGTGTTCATAAGGTCTTATTTGTGCATGTCCATTGTTTATACTACTCACAGTACAGGGAATGCTAGTGTTAGAGCAGAGAGCGTAATTAAGTCTGTGACAGCTTCGTATTTGCATGTTTTATTCTCGTAGATCACTACGTCTCTAGCTCTGAATGGCGATCGTAGAAGACACTATTGTGCTACGAAGAATATTTTCATCATTATCAATCTTTAAAGGTGTAAAAAATTTACGACTATAGTCATTTAATAGATCTTAATTGTGGGATCTGACTTGAAATACACTTGCCAATATGATTATAATTAATTCTAAGAATGACAAAACTTTTATGTCTACAAACTCAAACTTAAAATTCACTTAAAGTCATTCATTTCATGTAGGTATACTACATAATAATTTTAACCGTATAACGCTTCATACTCATAGCCCCATACTAGGATTTCCTGTGTCGTGGGTGCCAGGGACAATACACAGAGACAATATACAAACGCCCAGACTAAGAAAAGAAATTTAAAGTCATCACGCTTCACTGGGAATCGAACCCAGGACCCTTGGCGCGGCGATCTGGCATGGTTACCATTGCGCCACACGGGTCGTCAAATTATATATCTGTATAAATGAATAGTGTTAATAAATTGCACCGCCTATCTATCCAACGGCGTTTAGGCATAATATGCTTTTCAAAAGACTGTGTAAATACGAGCTCATTCAGTTAATTCGTAAAATAGACAAAACTATATAATGTTGGTATAACATATAAAAAACAAAGAGAATAAATGTAGACCTTTATGACACGTTATGTAATTGTTAGAAAGTCGTCAGGATTAAACGGTAAACACTTGTGTTGCCGTGTACCACGTTATTATAAGCCACATATATCTGCAGAATATTACATTTTTTATTGCGGATGAAAATTGTGCGCTGCTTACTCTTTGATATAATATGGAGTCAATGGTAGTTTCTAGGTTTCTCATCCCGAGAGTTATTAGCAGACACACATTTCTGTTACTGCACTTCTACATACGTCCTTTTATGATGGTCTATCTTATGATTGGACTCAATACTATTATCCGTGAAGACAGTGACTAACTGAAAGGTCATTGAAACTTGAATCCTAATGATTTCTACCCTATTTTATACTAAAAATCTCCGTTGTTGTATAAAAATATTTTAACTTCAAATAAAGTATTTAAACAACTCCAGACTATATTATAGTGCAAGTTAAAGTAACATAAATGTAAAATGGGTTAAGTGCACAATACTTCTGCTCTAACTGGAGTTTGAAAACTAATCTACTTTGTTTACAGCCTCTCCGTGAAGTAATGCATAGAAAACGATGCGTACTTATAAAGTTTTCTTCGTTTAGTTATATTAAGAATAATTCTATTTCACTTATAAATGTCTTCTTAAGTACCCGGATGACCGAGATTTGCTCGGATGCCATCTACAGAACTAATTTTAGTGTTGCTACTCAGCAATAGATGTCAGGAATAGACTCACATATATACTCACCAATAAACTTTCTATTGTAGCAGTTTTTCATTTCCTGAAAATACGAATAAAACCACATTTTCTAAAAATGAGTCCTAGCTATATCTATTTATCGCCCCGAAACCTTCTGCATACTATATGTCATGAAAATCGTTGTAGCCGTTTCCAAGATTCCAAGAAAATATATATTAATATACAAGAATTGCTCCTTTAAAGGTATTAGATTTATAAATTGTTTCGAGAGATCATTTTTTGTATTAGAAACGCGGAGTATATTTATTATATTACTTTCTCAAGGACCCTTCTTACTGGAAAACTGTAATTCGATTTTTAAAAAAGGGTTCTTGGGTGAGGATGATCTTTTCTCTTCTATCCTATAGTGCGGGGCTTACAGTAGTAAAGGTCTTTGAAAAATCTAATGGTTCTGCAGATGCAATTTGATTTAGGAGGACCGTCTGCGAAATATTCGGCTTCAAAGTATTTATTTAGGTTAGAGTCAAGTTCCCCCTACCAGCTAAATGTTAGATGTTGGTTAAGTGAAAAAATTCACGGCAGTAGTATATGATGAATTTAAAAGGAAAACTATCACATCCAGGTTAGCTTAATTAGTTAATGAGTAATAGTCGATGAACTTACAACTACGGACCCCTAAATCAAGAGACTGAAACGCACTTCGCCAGTTTGATTTATATTTCAAGTTAATGTAAATTTTACTTATGTCATTTTTAGGACGATTGAAGTGAAGAAAAGGAAAATGAAAGGTAATGATCCAATAGCCTTTGTGAAAATCCACAAAAATACGCATTTAAGTCTTATTTACAATCAAGCATAAGCATTACTCGAGAGCGCTTTGAATGAACGTCCTCTCTATAATCCTCTTAATTATATTGTAAATAGGTATAATCTATTTAATTATACCTATTTGCCTAATATAACGAGACAGTTAAAAATTTGTAACAATTTGTTATAAACTATATAATGTATCGTTTCGAAGCGAAACTTACATTATACATATTAATGAAAACCAGGGTGTTCAATTGTGAATGATTAATGAGACGAGCTACACAACTATATTTTATGAGCCATATACCTCGTATTTGTTTTAGCGTTCACTCACGTACTTAGTAATAATTCTTGAGAGGTTTTTGTCACATTTGTTCCTCGATTACGTACCTACCCGGAACAATAAATGCCGTTCAAATAACTTTGTTACGTGTCATTTGAATCATGTTTACGTGGTTAATATTACAGCGGCTTTATGACAGTCGACTGTAAAAGATTACACGTACTTTTGTATCTTTACCTAAGAATAACACCCTTTTGTATGTACATACATTCATCTAAAAAGCGACATAATAAGTAATGGTTTTTTTTTTCATTATACAAGCGGAGATAATATGTGTATATCTCAATAATTGGAAAACATATCTATAAAAACATGAAATCTTTCTATTGCATTGCAACTAGTGCAATATTCACATGATGATATACAAATATGTAATAAAATAAGTTCCGCTCCCGACGCTCTACAAAATTGAATATTCGGAGCCCTTCGCAACATCAGGATAACGATTCTGATACGAACACGACATGTGAAAAATGAAAAATGCCATCAATCAATAATATCAGATGTACGCCAACAGTAAATAATGTCTGTCGTACATTCACCCCAGCCTTAATATAAACACCATTTTGTAACTTTCTTAGTAAGCAGACGTTAAGAATATTTTCCGCGTGGGAAAAACTCACTTGAGAAACGTGACAGTCGAGTCGGACGATAACGTTCTTTAGTATAATTAGATAAGATAACTGCACACTTACAGCGATGTAACAAACTTTCCTGCGTAATTATAATTTTTTTCTTACTAGTGCTTTGCCGGTGGTTTTGTCCCCGTTTTCCAGGATAATAAGTACCCTTATTCCAGATCATCTGTGTGCTAGATTGAATGAAAATCCATGTTTTTGGGTGAAAGAATTACTAACATCCTCACAAACTTTCACATTTATTATATTTGTAGAATTTCCATTACGATAAAATAATAAGCGTAAGTTATTCCCAATGTAACAAATGAAGTTACATCTTACTAAAATATTTATTATTTTGTGTTCACAAAATATTTATTTGAATCGAAATACTAACTCCCCAACTGATTGACATTTTACACACAATTATATTTACCTCAACCCTCAATTCAACCCAGAACCGCTTTTTAAGAAACGGTATTAGAGTTCGTCTACTTAAAAAATTAACGCGCACCCACTTTACGAGTGTATTAATGTTACAACCTGTAAGTGGAAATATTTATTTGACATCAAATATTTTCCTCGTAAATACCCAACTTACACATTGTATCAATATTATTTTGTGGAGCCGCGTTCATTTATAATCGTAGATGATCTCTACAGTATTTACAGAGCTAAGGTTGTCTTTATGTTGAAAGAATACTGAATGTATAGCGTTTAATTTGTAACGTTAATTATATTTATATAGTTGCCTGATATTTAACCTCATATCCAAATCTTCCCTGATTTATTGCGATGATGTATTTATGTTGAAGAAAGCCATATTCTGTTCTCCACAAAAGCCAAACATTACAGAAGCAGTGGGAGCTTAAACCGCAGGTAGCCACCGTCTGGCGACATAAATCTTCACGTATTCAGACTGATATTGCGAAAGCTTAATCCCGGGATTGTATTTTTTAAATATATTACGAACAAGTATGTTCGGGCTTCGTTGAAACATTCACGTAATAATACATTTAATAATCTTGATTGTTACTAAAAACAATTTCTTAAATATCTTGAAAACGCAATAAACGTAATAATAACTATTATTTCTATGAATGATTAATACTAGGAAGTACTTGTTATGTATAATAAAATACGTGTGTAAAGTGTTCGTATTAGGAAGGTATAAATCCTTCAAAAATTAACGTGCATAATAGTTGCAAAATTTTCGCGATGTAAATCACTATTAATATTAGTGAAAATAAATTGGAAGCAGGGTTGGTAAAGTGAACTGACGGGCGGGTAATGCGGGGCACTGGGCGCCGCGTCGCCGCCGCCCGCAGGCGCGCGTGCTCGGAGAGGGCCCGAGGACGTACGATCGTTCTATTCCGACTCGTAACGAAGTTTGACGATCGCAACCACCCTCCGACGACGCGTGCCGGATCCAGTCGCAGTGAGAGCCGCCAGGGCGTTGGAGCAGTTCTGTGTTCCCGGTGCTCGGTTATGTAACTCAATAAACTTATTTATTTATCAACTAAAAAATAACACACGACCCAAATGTAGTGGCCACTCACATACTCCGACAGTAATAAGACAATCGATCCGAGTCAGTCATACATGTGTAAAAGTGATGTGTATCTACGCCTATCCTCGCGGCAATAAACGACATCGGAACAGGTTTATCGTTTGTTGCAATATAATTTACTTAATCCGATACAGACGTTTAGTATCTATCGCTCTGAAAAATTGAAATAAATCGTAATCTATAAGAAACAAGGGCTGACGCGAGTGTTATTGAAACAATCCTTTCGAATCTCGTAATACTGTAAGGAATGTGTTATTTTAGGACCATGTTTATTATTATGTTAAATTTTAACACACACTGCTAAATTTAAGTCGTCGTGATAAGTGGCTTGTTTACGCTTCAATTTAAGGAATAGCAGAAACAAAACCAATAAGAATTTGGCGCAATGCAGGACGCTTGTATAGAAACGTCCACACAGTTGCACACCGCTCATTTCGAATCAGTAATTGCTTACTTAGTCGAATCGGTGCTCGTTGCATTTCGGTGCACTCCACTATGCAAAATGTACTTTGAATAACCAGGAAACCAATTGACGTTGTCGTAACTACCTGTCATTGTTATAGTGATATCGAATTCCAACCTTTATAACAACCGAAGTTGTTAGGCTAAAAAAGGCTTTTACCTTTTGTTCGTTTTAACGAATGTCATAGTTTTTCAAGCTTAGATTTATTTTCTAATTCTCATCAAGAATTCCTGTTATTCATAATATTTAACTGATCACAAAATTTGTTCTACGTGAGTTTACTAGTTAGAAATATTCTGACGGATTGAGCTTAACACTTTTATTTTATTCCAAACCTTTATTCTGTAACAATACATACAATGCAACGGTTTTAATAAAGCAACTCTTGAGTTAACTTTTGTGCCTCTGTCATAAAACGTACATTCGAAGATTTTGTATTTTAACTCATAATGTTTCTCGGATGCAAAGTGGTTTTGTTACAAAATGAAATTATATTGTTTACAAAAAATGTGCATTGTATTTATGGATGTGTAGTTCTTTTATGAATGCTAACACTTTTTTCCTTTCTTTTATACATGTTCAGGCCATTTCATGTCGAATTTCTGTTCAAGTCACTTTAATTTTCCAATGTACAACATAAAATATGTAAGAGTACCGCTATAACGATTATGCTTCATTGGTTAGGTTAGGGTGAACGCGCTTTCAACGTTGCTTCCCAACATGGGGGGCCCGAGCGCCGCCTGTAGGCGGTTGTACGTGGGAATCGTGCGGTCCATGGCCCTGTATGGGGCCCCTGTGTGGGCAATGGATATGACGGCCAACACTCTCGCCATTCTGCGCAAACCGCAGAGGGCGATGGCCGTCAGAGTCATCCGCGGGTATCGCACGATTTCCTACGAGGCGGCTTGCGTCCTGGCCGGATCCCCGCCCTGGGACCTAGAGGCGAAAGTACTCGCGTCATTATATCGATGGCGCGAGGAAGAGCGGGCACGGGGCTCGATGCTGGTGCAGCGGCAGATCGCGCTGCGCCGAGAGGAGCTCCGGAAGGTCTTGGTGGCGGAATGGCGGCAAAGGCTTCTGCGCCCTACCGCCGGCCTCGCTACCGTCGAGGCGATCCGGCCAGTACTCGATGACTGGCTCGGGAGAAGGCACGGCTCCCTGTCGTTTAGGGTGACGCAGGTGCTGTCGGGGCACGGCTGCTTCGGCAAGTACCTGTGCCGCATAGACAGGGAGCCGGACACTCGGTGCCACCACAGCGTCCATTGCGGGGAGGACACGGCGCAACACACGCTTGCCGAGTGTGTAGCTTGGGAGGAGCAGCGCCGTGTCCTCACAAATGTAGTAGGAGACGATCTGTCGCTGCAGGCCATAGTGCGGAGGATGGTCGGTAGCGCAGAGTCGTGGGACGCGGTGGTGTCCTTCTGCGAGGACGTGATGTCGCAGAAGGAATCTGCGGAACGGGAGAGGGAGATCTCGACTCCCTTCCCCGGCCGCAGAAGACGCACCGGGCGCAGGAGAAGGGCGGATAACGCCCTTTTCCAGCCCCCATGAATGGGTCCAGGGGCGAGGGACTTGGGGAAGTCCCCACCCCCTATTCGATGGACCCGAGTCGCAGGCGCACGCGGGTGTCGGCGTGCGCCTCCGAGGCGATGCACGGGGTAGTTCAACACCTCACTACCTCGTGCAGGAGACGAGGCCGGGATAGACCCGGCCAGCACTAGGGTGGGGCTGCGGAAGAATGTGGATTCCCGCGGCCCCGCGCGCACGTGCGAGGAGACACCGGGGTGGTTTTAGCCGGTAAGAGTCCGGCACACCCCTCCGCCTTACCCCAGGCGGAGGTAGTCCATAAGGATTTCCCCCCGAAAAAAAAAAAAAGGGTGAAATATTTCCCTTGGTTGCCGATCAAGTGTTTCAGGCTTTCCCCCAGGTGAGGCCGATTTCACTTTGTTTTGTTTGTATTGTGACATCGAAAACATATATAGATATTATATAATATATAATAGAGATGTTTATATCTCTTAAATTTTATTTTATTACATTTTAATGGGATCTAATATTATTATATAATTATATAATACAATAAGGTGAAAACTTTTCGATAAGTCGATAAAGTTTTCCAAAGATGCTGCATATTTTAAAGTGTTTTGGTAAAAAACATAATTACCTTTTATTATTTTTAAAATAATATGTAAATTTGTCTAATCCCATTTCTTGTAAACATAATTGAATATACAAGTAAACTTTTTGATATACGTACATTAGAAGTAATTTTTGAAACG
The DNA here is from genome assembly GCA_963932265.1 of Thymelicus lineola. Classification (NCBI taxonomy): domain Eukaryota; kingdom Metazoa; phylum Arthropoda; class Insecta; order Lepidoptera; family Hesperiidae; genus Thymelicus; species Thymelicus lineola. The sequence goes on along the minus strand of OZ010684.1, from coordinate 9,680,973 downwards.
TCAAATTTTCACTATAATACCATTTTTATAATTACTTAAAATATTTTTATCTAGTATCACTATCAGTTATTATTATTATTATTATTCTCGCTGCTTCTCTAAATATCGTCGTATAGCTAATAATTTATAACACTTCATACATATAATACATTTTTTATTTATTTATTACTGAAAATTTCTTTACTATACTAAAAATGAATTAAATCATCAATTTCGGCATCCAAGCGAATTCTTTGTTCATGATAGATCGCGTTAAAAATTAAGGTACCAGTAAGTTAACTATAAATTTATTACATATATTAAAAATAAGCGTTCCTCAAATTTAATTTCCCGGTAGTTTCAGTTGTATCGCAAATATTAAATAAGTAATTATTGAGTAAAACGAAACGAGCCCATGTCAATCTCATAAATCTTTAGGCCGAAAAACTAATTCGCTTGAAAACATGTTATTCCTATACGTAGTTTTATTTGTTGATTTGGTTACAATTTATGCCACCGTGGCGTATAATTAAATACCTTCAAATGTATGACGTAATTAATAAACCATCACTATCCTCACTCCAATATAACAGCTGACGTAAGTTAAAGTTGTAACGTAACCCTAACGAGTCCTCTAAATACAATACACATAATATGATATAATTTCATATCAGCAGAAATATCGTAAGTTCACGCTATAAATTATGATGCTTTTAAAATATTTTTATAATAAAATTTTACTAGTGGATATAATAATAAAAAGAGTTTGATTATTTCTCCAATTTGATTCTCCAAATGTTTGACTGCAATGTTTTACGCTGAACACATACCAATCTATACAAATTGTTTGTTCATACCCAATTATAATTTCTCAAAATAGCAACCAGAAAAAATTACAGCTTGTCAGCATCAATGGTTTTAATAATCTTTACTTGGGATCATTACTTGGATTATTTAAACATAGAACCGTGTTAGAACAAACATGGTTTGCAGATATTCAATAAACGTATTTAGAGGCCGAGTCGAAGCATTGTCGTCACGATATTCCAAATGCGATGCCGCTTTGCGGAGCTGCATCACGCCCTACTTCCCCACGGGACGTGTTGGCTGTTAGCGTAATTAAAACGTGACAAAACTAGAAGAAATACATCATTCTCGCCTTGAATGAACGCCTAGTATTTAGAAAATAACACTAATTAGTAAGCACTAGCTTTAAATAGTGTTTTATAAGATATTTGCTTTGTTTAGTCGGTAGGCTGTTCGATTTTATTAGTAATGTACAAATATCGTACCGGGAAATAAGTTCCAACTTCGCTGATTGATTGTTTATAGTTTCCTAGAGGACGTTGGCTGTGATATTGGATTACAGTAAAAAAGGTTTTAAGGAAAAACATATATTCTTGGAAAACTACCAAAGCATTACTAACATTTATATCTCAGTACATATTCGTGATGTATATACAATGTATACATGAGTAAACTTCTCGGGCAATAAATACCGTAAAATAGTTTTGATTGACACATAAATATACCGATACTTATTGCTATAAAATCCTCGTAGTAACTGTAATAACAATTAACATTTTATTGCTTGAGTTCGTACGATGGTCGTAAAAGTAATTTAATAAAATTGTGATAATATCTGTGCGAGAAGCGTTGGTGATTCCTTAACAAACATCCGTCAATATTTAGGTTGTTCACACAAAATGTCACAATGATTGAGTAGGAAGTAGTATGAACTCGTACATTTTATCTTATTCTATTCTCTCGAGTATAAAGTTGGCTATAGTTAGTTACCTTTAATATTGTCGCGAACTATACAATGTGGTGAAATTTTAGAGCAATGCTTGCCATGTATCTAAGAATTTGTGCCAGATTCAGTGGTATAACAGCAATCACTACATTGTTGTCAAAATAGCTTTAGCCAAGTTTGCTTTTGAATTTGATATAAACCATGTTCTAGCAGGAGGAATTTGATTATTCACTAACCGGAAAATCAAATTCCTCGTCATCTTACCTCCGTGACACGGTCAATAGAATTTACCGTAAGCAAGAGATTTTGTGTAATGTAACGACAAAAATCACATTTGTATGATCTTTCCAAAATATATACTATTGTAAAATAACTACATTTTTGAATTTTTATTAATTTTTCTTGAAATAAGTTTTTATTTCGTAATAAATACAGTTGACGACTTGGCGATGTAAACAATAAATGTCCTTTAACAGAAGTGTTAAGGATACAAGATTTTGTCTTCTAATTCTTCTACTTATTGTTTATTTCGTAATTAGTTAAGGTACAGTTTATTTTAGATACTATCATGCAAATATATTATGTGCATAAATAAAGCTTGCGTTACGTATTTTTTGCGCAGTTATAAAATCTGTAGGGAGAAGAGAAAAAATAGGAATAAACTAGTGATCGATGGTAGTTTCAAACAGTGTTCTTGAACAAGTTTTTTAAAATAAAATTTTCTTCATGCGGTCCTAACTTTTCCACGGAAGTGTTGTCTGAACATTAAAAGAATAGTGGTAATAGCATCGTTTTGTGGTAAAATGTAAGTTTTTTTGTTATGTAACCTGAGTTTTTTATCATCGAAAGATAGTCGTTACTTGGCTACATATTTATGCATCATAAACACACTTTTTAAACAATCTAAAGTCAGCAAAATACAGTTATTCGTAAGATTTTATGTAATATATCTTATTCGTGAATATATATTCGTGAATATATACGAGTATATCTTACTCGTTAATTATTTGAAGTCACATATCTCCATAACTTATAAAAAGTACAAGTGTTCATGTATCATGTTTATGTTTAGCTTCGTATGATAATATTTTAACAGTTCTTGTAAAAACCACTTCCGATGCGTAAATTCATGTTTGTCTTTCGATAAATCATCTTAATAATAAATTCTGATTAAGGCCCAGTTAAAACTAAAACTTTCAAAATAGATAGCTAAGATATATATTTGCTGACTTCAGTAAAGTAAAATGGGGGATTGCATGTCGAATAGATTTAACTATTTAGTTAAATCTATTCGACAGTTATTACTATTAGTGGTACTATTAGTTTAGTTTAGTGGTTCCATAGAAATATTGATAATCTATTATATATTATTGTTGATTTGCTTGCAATATTCATAATTTCTTAACTTACACCCCAGAGGGTAAAAAAGTGGATAAAATTCCACTTAAACTTATAATGATGCCTGTCTCAGATTAAATGCCTTTATTGTCCTTTGTTTGAAGCGAAAAGATACTCCAACCATTAAAAACTTCCAATAACTACAGTTTATTAGGGTTCCGTAGTCAAAACGGAACCCTTCTAGTTTCGTCCGTCCGTCCGCAGCATAGCGGAGAGACCCTGTGCTTTAGAGCTGTAATTTGGCATGAATATACGCGTGTATTAAAACTACCAAGCAGTATATTAAAATCTTGATTTTTTCAAATGTCACCTTTCCCACAGGTAAAGTGGGGATAGTCTTTCAAAAATATAATGGGTCTACAAAGATCATTTTTCGATTCAAGGTTCTGTTTGCGAAATATTCGGCTTTACATTGCTAATTTTGGTTAGTCATGTATCACCTATCCTACCAGCTAAATGATAGATTGATATGTAAAAAAAATTGCGGCAGAAGCATATTATAATGAGAAATTTAAAAGAAAAACTATAACAGTTTTGTTATCTTAAGTAGTTAATGAGTAATCGTCGAAGAATAACTACGGAACCCTACATAGCGCGTGGCCTGACACGAACTTGACTGGTTTTTTATTATATAATAACACTCAATTTAATTGAGTAGGTACTTTATTTAGCAGAGGATATTTAAAATTTTCAGTTTAAATGATCTTGGCTGTAGCGCGTTGACAGCTTGTTAACGTCCGTTGCGGGGAACAAGCCACTTCAATTGCAGACCACTTATCTCCTAACTCAAACTAGATATTATTCGTTTGTGTTTTATTTTTTATTTGTGTAGTTATTTCTCGATAAAGCTTTTTTACCTGGATACATGAAATAGGTAATGGCAACTTATTGCGGAATACACGAGTTCTTGTAAATAATATTATTTATTTTCTTTTATCTTTTGAAAATACTCTTTTATAGCGAGTTTCATGTGACGATATTAGATTAAATAATTATTAAGGCATGAGTTTGATGTTATGCCAGTTTTTGCGTAATTAAAGAGTACTTGTAGATGTTGATTGTCTTGACTCGTATGTGTTATCGATTCGTCTCGAATATGTATTTAATTGCCATGAAATAAATATTCATTCATTCATTCATGAAAGGATTGTCTCAATAACTCGCAGCCTTTGTACTGATCGTCACTAATATTTTAATTTTTAATTATTCTCGATTGGAAAAAGAAAGACTGAAATGAAAACGTACAACACAGTGATCAATTAGATAACTTGAATTAAAGTGTTCAAAATGCCTATTCACTATGACCTAAGTGTATACGTTTAAAATGTAAAGTGCTATTATAACTATACCCCTAGTCTAGTAGAAGAAAGCGAGAGGTGTGGCTTTGTTATACTCGTGATGAGGTGACGCTTGAGCGCCGGCCGCTGACGCCGCTCCTCGCCAATGATGGTGGAGACGCAACGCGCGCCGCCGCCCCGGTGCGCGCGCGCGCCCGAGCCGCGCGGCAAGCCCATCTCTGCCTCCGCCCCACCCTCCCTCTCCGGCAGCGGCACCGTTATGCATATGCGCCGCCGGAGACATAAGACTGTCCACTTCGGCGAAAACCTCCTCATGCAAGTCTGCGCAGACCGAGCGCACCTGGCAGCGCTAGGTGCGAGAGTGCCCGACATTTCCTTCTGCCACAAGGCCCACACGGGACTTCAAAAGGGAGACGCGCGGTTCTGCTGTGTGGCACACCACTGCTGCCTCGCCGCAGGTGCCCTCGTAGCTCTCACGTCAAACGGAAAACCGAAGCCGCGCAGGGAGCGCAGCGGAGACTCGCACTCGAGTGGTGGCGAAACGGGAGACAAGGGGGACGGCGCTAGCGGCTCGGGATCTAAGGAGCATAAACGTAAAACTAAGCATCATCATCATCACCACCACCACCATCATCACCATAAGGCACACAATTGTCCGTTCCACGACGTCGCACCTCCGCCAGAAGACGAACCCGAACCCGAAGAAAAGGCGATCGTTCCCAAGAAGACAGTTTCACCGTATCTGTATATCCCTAGCAAACTAGAACCGAATGTGCAACAATTGTTTAGTTTCATTGAAAGCGTACTCAGTGCTTGGGCGGCTGAGGAAGGCCTTACTAGTACGGGCGAGTATTCAGAGCCTGATGAACGAATAGTCCGACGGCGTAAACTGAACAAATACAAGAAACGTACGGACGTACTGAACATCCGCCGCATTGTATACGAAGTATCAATTCTGCAAGGAGCAAAACTTCTCGGCAACGTGAGGTTTCGTCATTATCACTGGAAAGGAACAGCGCAAACCTGCAATGAGGCATTTCTCAGAAAAGTAAGTTCAAATATAAAAACGAACGAATCATTTTCTTTACTTTTCCTTTAAATAACAAATCCTTATAGTTTAATTCACACTGCACTTAGTATGAGTTCGGAAGCATAACAAAGTATAAACTATGGAACATACATTTGTTTCAAGTATTAACTGTTTATTTTAGCTTTAACTTTCCAACCGTCATAAAGAAAAACTGCGAGAATTACGTTGTTCATTATACGAAATATTTGAAAGTATTTAAACAGAATAAATTCTACAAAGCGTACAAAGCTTTATCAAATGACAAAATGTCATCTACATAATAATTATTAAAATACATTTGAATGAAATGTATAATTTTATTACAGCCGGCTGTTCTCTTATTATAATTTGTTTAAATATATTTTTTAAAACGGAGGTTTCAGTCAAACGAAAATATGAATCAGCGTATTTCATACAGCATTAAACAAATTATGGATTTATACATTATCAAATATTACGTACTCATAGCTCATTTCGTGGCCACCCAATCTGCAGAACCCAAGTTCGATTCCTGGCCAGAATCATATGGTTTATTTTTTTTTACTCGGTTCATGTTTTATTGTTATGTCTTAATTGTGTATGCCACCCGCAACACAGTGTATTCAAAAGAAGAAAGGGGTACTTATGGAGAATCGCCTATAATTATGTTGTATAATACACGACTACACGTACCTACGACATAATGTAATACTCGTAGGTATTTAATAATACACGCGCATTTTGAAACACACCGTGTAATTTGTATTCAATGAACAGTGTAATTTCACCATTACCGCACTAATATGTTTGGTAACAGCTCTACAGAATAATATAATTGTGGCACAATATAGCGCTACGGCGCAGCGTAGCATCTACTACGACTATTAATAGGCGTTCGCAAAGCTCCTATTGGAAGTAATGTGTACATTTCTCCTTTAAAAAGCAGTGCCGGAATCGGTGTTACTTTATTTTTTTTTTTGGAAATTTTTATTTTTCTGCAATACCTGGTTAGTAAATCCAAATGGAATAATTTATTAATTACTGCCTTGAATTTTATAATTTTCTGCTATTGTTTAAATTTGATAATAGTCTAAAATTTTAAAAAAAGAAACCGACTTCACCAGTCACAAGTACCTTCTCATAACTGAAAAGGCCCAAAGTATACTACACCACGGGTGCTCCAGTGCAGTTTAGAGGTAATTGCTAATTTTTATTATACAAAAATTAGGCATACACTGTACATGCTCTAAACTTGGTGTTTTATTTAATTTATGAGGAGTGAAGATCTCCAAAGCTGTGGAACTAATGAAATATATTCTTTGGGAAACCCTTTATAAAAAGTTATGTGTATATCTTCTTCTTATATAAAGTTATGTCTTATGTATAAGTTCTGTCTCATGACTCAAACGACATAACACAAAGTTCTTCATGAACAAAATGGTAAGATTGTAGAAAATTAGTAGGTATTTCCAATCGTTTAAATGTTCTACCACCTTTAGAGTTTCTTTCGAAAATTTCTATAGAACAATAATCTTTTAATCGTGACTGAAAGCACTAGAATAAATATAGGCAACATTTTGACCTTATTCTAGATTTTTCAACGGTTAAGCTGCAATTTCCTCTTTTACTAATGAGGCCTTTTATTTAGTTCCCCCATAATGGAGCATTAGTATTTTGATCTGCATTTTGCAGATGCTATTCGTCTCCGAGATCTATTTTAGAAAGAAGTCACCATTTTTGTTTCTGCGTGGCGCTTCGGATTTCACAGCGAAGGGCTTAATTCAAACATATTGTTGGCTGAGATGTTTGTTGTATCTAGGATGATTTTGGGGAGAAGAAAATTGTTGTTGTCAACTTATTTGGTAAAGACATACGGTGTACTATTATGGGTCCCATCAGGTCACGGCATCAGGTATACGGCACTGTAAAATGCAATTTTTAAAATTTGTCACAATCGCGACTGTCCCGTAAAATAAAACTCTTCCATCCTTATTTTCTTCTAGCCAAGCCTAGTGATGGACTTCTCATTTTGGAATCAATGAAGTAAAGAAGAAGTCAACTACCAACATGGATTACGTTGCATAACATCCAGCGATCGTCTCTTTAATATTAATGACAATGTTTCCTCTAAAGGAAACTTTGTTGCTAGTGGTCAGGCTTCCAATACTTACAATACACGAAGTTGCACAATATGGTCGATAAAATTATTGACACAACATGTTAAAATATGGAGTAACATTAGAAAGTACTGAAAAAGCTTTTCTGTGTAATTAAAAGTAATGATATAAGGTATTTTTGGTATGTACTAGCAAAATAGTCGTATCTATGAAGGAAATTCATAAATTGCCTAAGTTATTATATCATAATAGCTGTATATAATTTTTATGAAACAATTAGTAATTGTAATCGTTTATACTTAAATCAAAAATACAATGGAATCCCTTATCAAATATTCTGGAACAAAATAAATCATCGTAACGATGAATAATTTCCACCATCACTACGAAATCAGACCTGAAAACAATATATTTCATAAATTAACTTAAAGATCCAGTCCTGTATTGCGAAACTTTGCTAAGCTAGAGATGATTTGCAAAATTGAATATTTGCTCTGAAACATTTTCGTGTAGAATTCAGGCTACGGCTACAGCTGTCAATATAGCTACAGATAGTTTGTAAAGTCAGAGGATCCAGGTAGAACTTTGTTTTGAAATTACGTCTCTTGGTTAACAAACTGACTTAAACATTTTAATACAGTATACTTGTAGTTGTAGGTAAGCTACGTTTAGGTTTCGTGTCATAAATATAAGATACATAATTTACAACATTTTACAACAGAATTTAGGTCTTTCTATTAGTAAAGAATTAAACAGGAACCCGCTTCCATATGACTTTACGACACAACAACCAAAAATAATGAGAACATTTTACGATTAATTCTTGAGGAAAGCTAACCAGAGATATTTACAACTTCTTTTCTCTCTCCTTCTTAGCCAGCATCGCATCAATGATGCTATCACTGATGTCCATCTGCGAATAGCCACCTGATGCAAACATCAGGTGGATTGTCAGTTTCAACTCGTTTGTAGGTTATTTCCATTGAAAAATGTTTTCATTCTCTAATGATTAAGGCAGATTAAATTAGACTCATGACGAATTCCATCCCAAATAAGAGACTATCTAACTAGCTAGCTATCACGTATCATTTTATTATTATAAAAATAAATGAACTAACTTATTTTTATTACATTAGCAAGCCCGGTTCCGGAATATAATAACAGTCGGTTCTAGTATTACAATTAGCGTTATACTCCGTATGATGAATTGCTCGACCGTTTTTACTTAGTGACTCAGCAAGTAGTAAACAAAGAAACTGATATTCGCAATGGCATACCTATATAGAAAGCAATTTATTTAATTTCGTATTGATGATGGGTGAATGAGTCACGAAATAAATGGGTGAATGAACCACTTTATAGCAGGACTATGTATGTATTTACTTCCTATTATCCTACTTCCTACTAATATTACAAGTATAAAAGCGAAAAATAATGCATTATACGTAAGGATGTATAAATGTTTTTACTCTTTCACTTAAATACTAAACTTATAATTAAATTTTAATGTAAATAATTAATTTTTACCTAAATCGGTAAGACTGTCTAAACTATACAAAAATATTTTCAGACATTCGTTTGTAATAACTACAATATGGATTGATTTTACCTATACTGTAAAAGTACCATAGTCGAACTCTTCACTTTGAATTGAGAGCCCTGATCTAATAGTACTCGATTCTAGACTCTCTAATTAAGTATCCTTGCCACTGTTGCTACTCCGTTGAAAACCTTACGTTCTTCGCAATCCAATTATCATTACTCGAAGCTGGATAGAAAAACTTGCATTATGGTCTTAATTAAAACGAAGATGTTTGAGAATATAACTTTTTATATTGTGTCTACTAATATTGAGATTTGAACATATATTTTTTTCTTATGCCACTCACAATTATGATATACATAATAATATGGTTATATTAAATGACACATTTTACATTTTGTTATGCAATGTATATTCTTTTATTCTTGTGCAAGGAGTGGGTGAGGGCGACGAAGTCAAGAGCCATTGAGGAGAGAGCACGCCAGTGCGGCCCACATGAGGCTCATAATAATTCCTCCTTGCTACACTCTGTGACAGTCAAAAGAGCAAGAGATACTACTTAGTCATATGTTAAATTGTTAATTAATAACTTATTTTGAATTAGGTACAGTAAAGGTTTGCTTCGGTTGTAACTGATAGTGTAATCTAGAAACTCAATTTTCACACATTTTCAGGTGTTCAAAATTTCATAGACATATAAAGAAATAAATGGCATACTGAGTCTCGGCACAGAAGAAATAATAGTATATATATAATAGTAGTCCAGTAAGACTATTGCAAGGCTTTAATTGTATAATAGCAGATAACACATACTTAAATTATTATCTGACAATAGTTATTGCTACGGTACTTTTTATATTTACCTACACTTACCTACACAGAATTTTGAACATCAGCTTTTTAATTTTTTTTTTTCTTTAGAAAGCCAGTTGAATTTTATATTACCTGAATAAAACATACACTGATTATCAAATAACGGTCGAGTGCTTTTTGGACCACACAGGGAAAGGGTTCGTAATCAGGTCCCGACTGGGATTCATTTTATCGGCCAGAAAAAAATATTGTATTTCACAGTTAAACGTAACCGAAAACATGACACAGATGTACAAGCCTAATTTTTCTCTTTACAAAACATTTCTTTAACGTTATTTATATTCATATATTGACATTCAGTTAATATTTGTATTTTTACAGGGTAAGTCATAAATTTTCGAAGTACATACATGCATGTAAATAGTCCAAAAAAGTATATAATTATGAATCACATATGATAGATACTTGAGCGTGTTGATACAGTATAAATTACTATATGATATGATCATATATGATACTTCGGACATACTTATTTGTGTGCTACGTTCATAATCACATACGATTCATTTACTCTATAATTGCACAAAAAATTTGAATAAAAGATCATTGTTTTTTCTAAAGTGGGTAACTGTTATAAAAATAAAGGTTGACTAGGAAATACACCTATATATTTCCTTTGAATAAATATACTTAAATACTTGATGTAAAATAATTTCCCAAAAAAATAAAATAAAAGATAAATCACTATATTTTTAAAATTTTTATTATTTATATAATTTATTTCACACGTCTCCATATTAAAAATGGCACTCAGCACGTCCACAAAAAATAGTCTGCAAACTTACCTCTAACTTTGATCATAATTATGTGATTAATGAACTTCCCATGTATCACAAGATTATGTTATTCACTGGACAGGAAACCTGTTATTTGCTTCAATAATAATATAACTCTACCTTTTAAATTTTTTAGAACTTCAACTTTAGATACAGTAAAAATTTTTGGAGGTATCCCGCTTTTTTCCTCCTCCTTTTACTCACAATTTTATGTCATATGCAAATATCCTCAATACACCTATAAATATATATTAGTACACCTCTCCAGAGATTCCCTTAATTTCTAATTTTGTATGATCTTTATATACTGACATATGGACAGACCAACATGACCAACATTTGCATACTATACTACTTACTTTGCTTACTATACTAGTTTTATGTTGACAATTAAATAGAAATCATATACGTTTAAATCAATGTATTTATGATTTAAACTCACGAGCAAATACTACATTTTAATATAGCAGAAATATGTTTTGGTTGAAAACAGAAAGGACGTTCTTCTTTTGTACAGTTTACAAATTAATGAAAACGATAGAATTACCAATTTATAAAGTAATAAAAAAGTCTCGTTAAGCGACGTTATTTACCTATAACTACCGGGTAACCGCTGGCAGGCTTGGTTACAATTTTCACTGCTGTAAATGAGGGTCCACGACGGTAAATTGCGATCGTTTGGTAAGTTACGCTTTAGTAGATTTTATACTAAACTTACAGAATGTGTAGCTTGTGCCTTTGAAGTATTTCGTAAACTTATTCGCAATGACGTAAACATTCATTAAAGCTTTTTCTAAATTGAAATATACTGCGGAACTTTCTTATGAATATTTAAATTATCGTCGAACATAAGTATCACCTTTAGGCCGTGTATTTTATTTCATGGTCAAAAATTTGTAGTAAGATCAATAAAATACAATATTCAACAGCTCTTTGATATTCATAATTGGTATTCTAATGAGTCACTGAATCGCGGAACATAAGTTCAAGTAATATTCGTAATAATAGATCGTGTTTTTAAACGCTTTTATTTAGCTTCACTTCGGAGCATCAAAGCATCAAATCGATCAAAATGCTACTCTATTTACACGGCAATAAGGTTTATATTTAGCTTCACTTCGGAGGATCAAATCTTGTAACGTTAATTTGAATGACTTCCCTTTAATGAAAATTGATGAAAGGACCCCGCACTAATTGTTTGAAAATTGTGTTTCAGCGGATTGGTCTGAATTTTTGGTATGTTGTAGCCCTAACCGTACTGATCAAAAGTCCCAATGGGCACGACCCCCCCAAATGCGTATTTTGTCCTCCAGGGGGCACTTTCCCCCAAAGTCTATTTATTCGATTTCTTCGGAATCATTCTGAATTTTTAGTATGTTGTAGTCCTAATCATGCCAAACAAGAGTCCCAATGGGCACAACCCCCCCAAATGCGTATTTTGTCCTCCAGGGGGCATTTTCCCCCCAAAGTCTACTTATTCGATTTCTGCGGAATCATTCTGAATTTTTAGTATATTGTAGTCCTAATCATGCCAAACAAGAGTCCCAATAGACACGACCCCCCATATTGCGTGTGTTCTTCTTCCGGGGGCGCTAACCCCCCCCCCATGTTCTATTTATTTGATTTTAGCGGAATAATTCTGAATTTTTGGTATGTTGTAGTTCTAACCGTGGCAATCAAGAGTCCCTATAGGAACGAACCGTATTCCGTAGGCGTATTTCCAACACCTGGAGAAAGAAAAACCCCCCAAAGCTAATTCATTTAAAACCTAGATTTTTTCAATAACTTTCTGAGCGTTTTTTTCGCAAGGGGCAACCTCCCCCTACCAAGTTCATTCATGTGATATCAGTGGAATCGTTCCGAATTCTTAAGTATGTTGTAGCCCTTAGATACTAATGCAATGTAAATCCCTAATGGGCACGATCTCTTAACTGCATATATTTATTCAGAAATCCTGAAAGTCCTTAATGCCCTATTTTTCGTGTGAACTTCAACATTTTTCTTCATACTCAAAATCCAGATCTTGTTGTTTAAGATTTTTAGTGTTATTAAAGCTTTGGGGGGTTTTTCTTTCCAGATGGCGGAAATACGCCTACGGAATACGGTTCGTTCCTATAGGAACTCTTGATTGCCACGGTTAGAACTACAACATACCAAAAATTCAGAATTATTCCGCTAAAATCAAATAAATAAAACATGGGGGGGGGTTAGCGCCCCACGAAGGAGAACACACGCAATATGGGGGGTCGTGCCTATTGGGACTCTTGTTTGGCACAATATACTAAAAATTCAGAATGATTTCGCAGAAATCGAATAAATACACTTTGGGGGGAAAGTGCCCCCTGGAGGACAAAATACGCATTTAGGGGGGGGTTGTGTCCATTGGGACTCTTGTTTGGCATGATAAGGACTACAACATACTAAAAATTCAGAATGATTCCGAAGAAATCGAATAAATAGACTTTGGGGGAAAATGCCCCCTGGAGGACAAAATACGCGTTTGGGGGGGTCGTGCCCATTGGGACTTTTGATCAGTACGGTTAGGGCTACAACATACCAAAAATTCAGACCAATCCGCTGAAACACAATTTTCAAACAATTAGTGCGGGGTCCTTTGGCAGACATGTGTATTTCCGATGACAATACACGAAAATCAAAAAAAAAATTTAAATAAAAGCGTTTAAAAAAAAAAATTTTTTTTGGATTCAACTTATTTATTTCAATGTCAGAGTTCTCTAGTGAAATCGATAAAATATAATAAAGAGTTGTTGAAAACTCTTTGATATTGTTAAAGAAGAAATGTTTTGTAGTATTATTAAACGTGATATATATTTTTCGACCTAAGATGACCTAAGAAGATAGATTTCCACAATATATTTCTAAAATATTCCAGCCAGCTATTAGCAGTGTAACAAAAGACACCATCAATAATATTTTAGTAATTTTAATCGCCGCTCAAATGTTTGGCTTAACATCACAGACATGTTGTGCTTCACATACTTACCATAAAGAACAATGCCCAACTGCCATACATCGTTTTATTTAATTTTCATCTTTAGCGTCTTAAAATAAAAAAAATCTAAAAATCGCCGCTTTAATTTCTGAGCTTAGATATATAAGAATTTTCAGCAGACACACCCCAGAACCAAAGTATTTTGAGATTGAATTCTTATAACCATTGAGTCATAGAGTAGGGGAGAACGTAATTTTTACCATTATTTTTTATTCTGACTTTTTTTTGATTGACAACCGGAAATGGAAATTTGACATCATTACATTTGTTACCAACATTTATAACGAAATTCTGTGTGTAATATTGGCCAGAAGTCTCCCTATATCTTGCTTGATACAAGCTATGTATCGAAGTGAGTGCCCGAATGAAAATGGACATTGTTGACATAATTGTTATTATAGTCAATTCATCAATTATTAATAAAATTATTTTACACTGGGTAATACGGGCACAGGTATTAATTTTAAAATACGTAAAAAAATAAATGAATTGCTTCGGTATAACTGATGTTTTAAGACGCTACAAAAAATAAAAAATAATTTTTGGGCATTGTTCTTTCCTATTACAAATTAAAACAGACATCTCCTTTGACAATAGTACTGTTACCAAACAGAAGAAAAATCCATACCCTTTTCATATATCATACATTTTAATAAAAAAGTAAGTCGGCAGATAACTACAACTTCATAATTTGAGCGCTACGAATATATTGAAAGTTAAGTTGCATAACACTGCAGTACCGTGCAATCTCCACCTGACAGGTTCTGAACTCATTATTAGCTTTATAATTGTTCATTTTCACTCTCTACACTCATAGTGAGGAATCATGATGCACTAAGACGTATACGATAGCCTCACAAGATGCCTTTGTGGGGTTCATCTCGACTAGATTGAGTCGACCCCATTCCCAGACTCGTCTCAGAGAGTTCTTGACTTCTGAGACTTCAGAATAACCATAAGATATTTTTTTATAACTCGTGTAAAAAGCAAATTCTCTCTATCTAAAGTATTTATAGCTAAACCCGGCTAAATCCGGCTAAACCTGGCGTTGTAGAATACATCGTATGTATACCTAATGGCACGAGGAGTTCATAGACATAATTTTTAACTTAGATACTACAAATTCCTATCGCAGATACGTAGAGATCTATTTACCATTTACATAGTTGTTCGTACTGGTGGTTCCGTCGCAACTTTTTTAGCTATTTCTGTAGTAAAGAACACGTGTTGTCCGTTTTCCAAGTGGACGGCTAAATGAATTACCGGTGGATCCCTATCGTGTATTGAGAATTTTAAAATTCGTCAAATTGCTTCGTTGACATTAATGTAACGACCCATCTGATACTGTACTATCTCATCGTGCTGATTTTCTTTTGTTAGTGTAAATACAGCCATATCACATTAATGACCTTAACAAAACTGCAATATTCAACATTGACAATTATGTGCTTTGAACATTTTAGATAAAAGTGGATTGTATAGAACCCATTTATTTTTAACTTCAAATTATTCACTACCTCGCATTTTAATTTTTGCTGTGAATTCGCCTTGTTCTGGAGATCGACGTCTGTATTTCGTAAACGCATCTTATTTTATTTTTGGTATCTACTTCGGATAACGTTTTGTACATTTTTCATCTTTCATGCACGGAGAATTTCTATTTAGCTCGCCAAACGGGTCATTCATCATGATTTTCATGATTATATCATAAAGTTTGGGATCCTATTCTTAGTTTGAAAACTAGCCTTTATGATATCGTTTATTTGATTTGGTTTTATTTTATTTTGAAACCAAACTAAGTTGTGAGAATGTGGCAGCCCTCGCTTCTGTCATTTAATTGAATACATCCAGCAGATGACGTCACCAAATATTTGATTTTTTACTATGGCGTCGACAAATTTAATTTATTTTTGACGAAAAATACGGACAACAATATCATGTTGAACACTGGCTGCCTGTCTATAATGTAATTCGTCCTATATTTCTACCAAAGAAGAGTTAAAAAAAATATGTAAATGTTATAAATAAATCTGGTCGGCCATATTTTCTGACGTAAGTCATCGTATCCTGAGCATATTCATACATATGACGTGGACTCCCAGTGAATGTAGATGGTAAGATAACCAATTTTCCTATGTTATCGACGTTTCCATCATTCATCATTGCATCTCTTAAATGGATATATTCATCTGAACGCAACTTCCGTTGATTTGATGGCGAATAAATTCTAATATTTCTGTCTTAATTTTAGAGTACATAATATCTACAATTCTAGGTCATTTCCGAATGTTAAAGATTTTCGATTGCAAAAGTAGGGTAAAAGTGGCGAATTTTCGAAATTTTAAAAAAGGTCAAAATCTCGAAAACAGTGACACTTTTACCAAGGTAATTTTTTGACATATGGTAGGCCCACTTTCAAGCTCTTTACTTCCCTCTATGATTGGGCAACTACTTACGGGTTACCCTGTATAATGTATTATATTGATCACATTATAAATATATACAAGTATATTACACAGTAAATGGTAGAAGATTTCTTCACAATGCTTGTAAATAAGTAAAGTCGCTACATGTAAGCTAACATCGTTCACTTTGAAAGTTTTAAACTTCAAAAGGAACATACGAACTTGTATATCACCTGGGAAAACAGTTAATAATAAATGTATAACTTTCTGATAATACGAGACCCGTTCTTTAAAGTAATCTAAGCGAATGGTCACTGAAATTCATTCCTGTTGCTTTTCATTTACTGATCTGTATCTGTGGATACCAAAAGTACATAAAAAAATTAAAAAATAACATTGATAACCTACATCGTTGATAAATCAAAGTAGCGTAACTAGAAAGTTATAATTATGTATATTTATAGGAAAAAATAATAATAAAATATACAGGGTATAAAGTCTGTCTGTCATTAATAACTATTTAATTCAAATCAATATTGAATCAGTGATGTGAAAAGTTTAATAAAATATATATTTTACTGATAAGTATAAAGAACTCAACACAACGAATTACTTTGTGGTATTTTATAAACAGTCCAATGGAAATTGTAATCGGATTTAGTATCTCCTGAATAAGATTGAAGTAAAACCTAGTGCGAACTAACCAAATTCTCTTACGTTTCCACTGAGCATTTCGCGGGGTTTACTTATTCGACCAACGTTAATTCTGACGACGGCGTAAATAAAGCTGCTGGAACTGGGTTCCCGTACTTTAAATAAAGCGATGCTTACCGTATACTTTGAAAGTGATTACAAATTCGCTGGCACTTCCTTTTCTCTGTCAAATTAAATTTACAAATGCTGCAATGCAGCATAGACGCAAATAGCAAAAGCGATCTATATTTTTTATCCTCAAATTTTATAATTAGTAATTATAAAATTAGAGGTTAAGATATAGATAGATGGATAACAAAATAGTCAAACATGTAATATTTAACATATTTCGTTTGTTTATAATTGTGAACAAAATACATAGTTCAATATGTTCTAACTACTGAGACGTGCAATACACGGCTCAAAGTGGAAATTAATTACAGCTAGTGCATAGTACCTACTAGTTTATGGTATGCAACAGTTTCAATTTCAAAATAAGGCGGATATTCGTATAGGTACTTCTACGGCGGATATGTATACTTATTATAAAGGATATGTTCGGAGATAAACAATTAAGATATATTTAAAATAAGATTTGTAATGAGTGTTACAAAAAAGGAAAGAAGAAAAAGTAAAGTTGTCAACAATGATAATTACTATGATATAATTTCATTCACGGGGAAAGCACTCGTATATGTAAAAGGTTGAGACAAAACAATACCTACATTATTTTTTTCTTAATTATCATTGATTTTTTTAGTAGCTTAGTGTTTTCAATAAAAAATAGTGAACAGAACAAAATCATTTTTCTAAATGATTATAGTTGAATCAACCACTAGACAAACACTCCATTTGATATGTATTTATGGTAAATATTTATGTTTTGTGTAGATATCGGACGATGATCGCATGTCGCTGACCACGGCGGTTTCTGACGAAGAGGACCCAGGTGAGAGCGCAATGAACTCTCCATACAAAGGCAAGCAAACCGGCGCGGCGGCTGCGTCCTTTAACTGCACTGGAGCCGTCAGGAAAGCCGGGTAAGAGATTTTTTCATATTGTCTAATTGGACGCGACGTAAACATGTTTACGTAAAACGGTTCATTCTTATTATGAAACTTTTAACATGTTTTAAAATAAAATTAATAGTAATAGCGAAATGTTGAGTAATGTCACAGAAGGCATAATAGTACATGTAACGTTGTTAAAAGCATTCGTTTACATTATTTAAAAAGAATTAAGTAAGTACTAAGACTTTTATGTTATTTAATGTTTATGTGAAATCAAAATGTAGGTACTCGTTTATCTTTGCACTTAAACACATAAAATATATTTCAAGAATTTTCTTTACAAGTTAGTACCTACAAACATTATTCCTTTCGGATGTATTATAACTTGTGAAAGTATTTCCACGACGTGGATCCATATTTCCTTCCGCATAAAACAACCAAATATGAAAGCACCTGCCTTTCTAAAGTTTTAAAATAATTGTAAGGAAAGGAAGAAAGAAAGGAAAACAAAAGGAACGTGATGTCGTAGAAAGCTGACGACTTTCTTAGTGCCTACAGCTTCCTTTATCTTTCTTGAGGCTACAATTCCTGTTCCATGAATCTCAAATGACCGGAGGGAAATCTTAGCCGTGACCCATTCAATGCCGCCTTAAAAGTAGAGCCTAACTATGAAGATGAGACGTTTCGTCGTCGATGAGATTCTTACGTTCTGACTCTCAAAGAACTTTGATAGTTTTTTCTTCGTCTTTCTGCTTCGTTACTTGATACTGTAAACTAACGATATAACTTTGCTCTTACTTCAAAACATCAATATATAAATGTTGAGCTCTTAAAATCGATTAACGTTTTTGTAAACCTGTTCGGTGGTAAAGGTAATACAGATTGGCAATACCGTAAATTGGATCGCAATCAAGCCAAGGAGAATTACTTGACTTTGTCAACTGTCAATTATTAACCGTAAATTGCCGTAAATGCAAATTGTTTTGTAATTGATTTACTATCAATTTTCACGTAACTAATTAGTATAAAATTTAATCACCAAGTAAAATTTATTCTACAATGTCAAGTGAACGCTCTAACTCAACCGTGTTTCGAGTGCGAACAAAGTTTAAAATATCTAGAAGCCGAAAGCAAAAAATAATTCCGACACCGATCAACGTTATCCTTTGGGCCATGGAGATCTTAGGCGGTCGTTCGAAAGGTGTTCCTATCGAAAAGATCCGATCTTTAGTGAAAAAGTACTTTATAGTGCCATGCCGAAAGAGAGATGTAGACAAAAAAATTGACACAACTGTGAATTTCGCAGTGTACTTTGGGATTTTGGAACGATCAAAAGATTTGTACTTTTTAAGAGATATTACTTATGACCAAGGAAATATTACTCCCCGATTAAGGATCAGTAAAAAATAAAACTTGATTAAATCACGATTTCTATTTTATTATTTATTTTATTTACATCCCTTTATTGACATGTTCTTTAAACCTTGTTCTTACTACTGGTATTACAGTAGTAGGCGTAGTCGGGTGAGTTAAACAGATAAACATTGCACAAAAATTCACCATTTACACACTCTGCCAAATTAATTATCTTCAACAGGTTTTTGAGCGTCAAGAAATGGTTACTCCGCAAGAAGCATCAAATAGAATTGGCCCGGAAACGTGGTTGGAAAGGTTATTGGGTCTGCCTAAAGGGTACGACCCTATTATTTTACCCGTGCGACTCGCGCGAAGGCCGCTCCGTCGAAGCTGCCCCTAAGCATCTAATCATAGTAGACGGAGCTATCATGCAGCCCATTCCAGAGCATCCTAAACGAGATTATATATTCTGCCTGAGCACAGCCTTCGGCGACGCGTACTTATTCCAAGCACCATGCCAAGTAAGTACCCATATTTTCAAGATGCATTACAACACACCTTCGAGCACTATATTATAACTCACTTTAATGTGCCTCTCGTATAATTACATAGGTGGAGCTCGAAAACTGGGTGAATAGCATACATAGTGCATGCGCTGCGGCATTTGCCCGTCACCGTGGTAAAACCGGAACACTGCACCTACTTCAGGAAGAGATATACCGCCTAGAAAAGGCCATAGAATCGGTAAGTATACAATGGCGTACTGGCAATAATAATATTCCTATTTTGAAGGTGAAGCATTCATTGTATGACTTCAACGCTTTCACCTTTCTGTTCGGTAAATGAAAACTGCTGAATCACAGTGCAAATTCATTGGCACAGTACAAAAATGAACCCCTAACTGTGTATAGCATCGGCCTGAACTAACATAGCTATTGTTTGACTGGCACAGATCAACCAGCCAACTACCGTTATAATCTTTGAGTTTCAGCTTTAATACACAGTTTTAAGGGTCAATTGGAAGCGAAGATGAGACTTACAGTGCTCGTTAGCGAGGTGAAGCGTTCAACGTTTATACAGATCAATTTATGACTTGTGGCGACGCCGTGACGGGAAACATTTAATGGCGTAACATTTCTTACAACGATTTCAACTTATTGTTTACTAAAGCGTGCCAGATAAAATGTCGAAATACAAAGTAACATAAGTACATAATTGATACCATGTTATGTCAAATCATTTGCTCTGTAAATTCTCACTTAATGAAACCTAAATACTTTTATAATGTTTTAAAACCTACAACGTTTTCGATGGTTATTTATGTAGTTTTTTAGTAATAGAGATAATCTTAAATTTAAACAAAAAAAACCGACAGCTTGATTTACACTAACATAGCTAAGAACACTTTCGATTTACCTTACCTTACCTTACCTTTACAAAAAAAAACTAGATCAAAATCGGTTCATCTATTTGAGAGCTACGATGCCACAGACAGCCATACTACACAGGCACGTCAAACTTATAACGACCCTCTTTTTTCGTCGGGGGTTATAAAGAAATATTAATTAATTGATTATTTTGATAATTTACATTTTTACTAAGTTAAAAAATAATCTTTTATCTTAATGAAAATCATGAATGCTCTAATTAAACGCACGCTTACAATGATTAAAACTTTTACCGTCTTGCATACTATTCATGTTTTAGAGATGGAAATGGAAATTTCCATCGCAGTCTGTGAGTCTGGCGTGCGGTCTGGCCACAGACATATATTCTAGGTACTAGGTATACATGTCTGTGGGTCTGGCTGTACTTCGTAGATATCGTGCCAATTTCTGGCCTGCACTGGATGACCGCAACACGCGTCAAAGCTTTGCGGCCGCTTCCAGCACTATGTGCAAACACATACCATAATTTCAATTGTATTCACGATAAATAATTGCTGTGATGCGACTGTGTTTATTCGTTTGTATAACTTTTGTCATTAAAATCAAGATTATTCACACGAAAATTAAACGAAAATCATATAAATTAATGAGTGACAGGATACTGCTGCCAAAGTTCTGGCCTTTAGTCTTGGGTTTTACGGGGGATCTGCGAAGATATTTTTTATTAGTAGTTAAATAGTAATGATAGACGATAATAATCCCCCATCTTCCGAATTTGAGAGAGTTTTTAAATGACAGATAACTGTCAAATTTTTTTATATGAGTACAAAATATTCCCCCTAATATAAAATTTTGAAATCACAAAATCCAAGTACTTTCCTTAATCTCTATAAAGTACGAAACTGTCAGAATAACGTGAAAGTAACGTAGCAAAATTGGTGCAGGATTTCGAGTTTGGCATAGAAAATCCCAGCTCGAAGTTCTGGGTGTGGAAGCGTTTGTTTTGTTATAGTTTTCGGATAGAGTATTCAATGTATAATGCTGGGAAGGTGATCGCAAATCCTCCCGACTCCATCATTAATATTCATAGCTAACGCCGTGCCCCAATGCGGGTTGAGGATCGTATGTAACACACAAATTATGTCACCGCTGCATGTAATCTTTAACATTAAGAACACAGATACTTAGATACATAATATATGTATGTTAGACACCGTTCACTTAGTTCGCAAGTTTTAATGTATGCAAGTGAAAATCACTCGGCTCCCAACATCAAATAGTTTGCATACTATTTACGTACCCATTACTCTACTTCATGCTCGTAAATTCCTGTGAACTACTAAATGTAAGCGTTCTTGAAATGTATAATAAAATACAGCTATAGCCCAAATCAAATGTTTATATTATAAATATTTATTATAAAGTACTTGACGAAATTAAAAACTGTACATACCTACAACAAAATGTTAAAATATTTTCGTATTGACAAAATTAAATAATGCGTGAGTAATATAAACAATTACGTGGATTAATATTTACTTTGCAATTAGGCATTAAGTTTTGTTACTTATTTTAAGAGTTGAAATATATATTGAAATTTAATTTGAAATCAGGATTTAAAGTTATAATCAAAATAAGATGAAATTTAACTAACCAGATACAAAAGTATTTACGTTTCTTTTCTTATGTTATACAAATGAATAATGACGTATATTGTGTCTTTTATAATAGGATCACAAGCTAAAGCATATGGCAGACCTTCAGCAATCTGTGGTTTCTGATCCGGAGACGAGAGCCCAATTAGCTGTCCAGATGTTGCAATGGGAAGAGAACCTCGAGAGACTGCATTGTGAACAGTTCAGGCTTCGATGTTACATGGCCAGTCTTCAGAGCGGAGAGCTGCCTAATCCGAAGGTATTTATTGGTTTTATGTGTTATTGAGTTCTATTCTATTTATTTTTGTAAATAATAAAGTGTTCGTTTCTTATCAGAAATAAAACGGTTATATGAGAGGCAGTTTTAAACCATGTCTTTATTACTGAAAATTTCGTTTGTATAATCGTTCATTATTTACTTAACGGTTTCAATGAAATCATCACACAAGTAAATGCAATTTTCTCGAACCCACAAGAATTATAAATTCATTAAAATGTAATTATAAATTCAGACCATTTGCGGTGCGTGATTGTAGCCTAACGGGATCCTTGTTACTTTATCCAGCCCTCCACAATAAAATCGATATCCACCGCTACAGCTACATACGCACAATTGGTTTTGAACATTCGATTCTGTTATTGACTATTAATCATTTACTATCAATCAAATAACCAAAAGTGAAGTATTATGGAATTATGTATCGTAGCAGTGATGTAATACTCGTAGCAATCGTAGCTTATAGCCCAAGTAACTCGTAGCGCACTGCTACGTTGACGTAGCATCTTATTAAAACTACAATAATTTAAAATAATAATACTAGAAGCAAAAAAATGTTTGATTATTTATTTAATCGGTATTAACTATACTAAAAATATAATATTATTATGATAAAATTGGTGAAATAATAAAAGTGCTCAGTATATTTTGTACCAGCTAAAAAACTGTTGTACTTATGTACTCGTATTATGTAACAATTATTCTGTTCGCCATTGCGTAATTACTACTCAGTTATCCATTCATAACGTAATATTATTATAACACTAATCTAGAGAATACTATTACTAAGAAGCAACAATATTATAACACCTCGGAGCTATGATAAAAATTACCTCGCTTTTACTCGTTAAGAACGAAAATGAGATCATAATTTACTAGCCTTTACGCTCCGCTTTTCTGAAATAAAGATAAACATAAAATTCTATTTGTTTATTTATAACTCTTTGTAGTAAATATGATTATAAGTCCGAGTAATTGAGATACTCGTCACTTATGTCGTCATCATCATTTCATCATAACTCTCTAATTTGAACATTTTCCCAGAGTTTAGTGGTAGAATTAAGATCGTAATCCACCTTTAAATTCAAGTGAAAATTGGTAGATTTCACATGCCTTGGAAATCATTATGAAAAGCTCTTAGATATGTAGGTTTCCTCACGAGAATTGACGAAACAAGTGTAGGTACAATCACCTATAAAACATATTCTAGTCACCAATGTGGGAAATTGTTGTTCGTTCAACTAACCAAATGAGGCTTCCTCTTACTGATTACTCATACTTTAAAATACTTAAAAATTTACGACACATAAATTCGATTAATATCAAAATTGACTTGAATGGGACCTTATAAATAAATTATAATTGACGAAAAATATTTAGTAGCGATGAAGGATGCCTCATTACCTCTACGGACAGAAGGAAAAAGGGTATAATTACGTCTTCTCCGAATAAATTGACAGTTCCGTTGACCGGCAATACCAGGCCATCCGTGACCCTTGTCACGTCATATAACCCCTCAACAATTGAAATAAAGTAATGGCCACAATGTGAAAGAGTTGAAGAGCTATATGGACTCGCCGCTGTGGTTTTATAAGTTAAAAACATTTTTTTTTCATTCATAGATACATATGGGTAGTTACGGATAGAACAGTTATTTTACTATTTGTTTTTTGAGAGGATTTATCATGATCACCATCAGAAACTGCAGACTTGTTAATTTTGTGTAGTATTGAGTAATTCAATTTTTATTTAAATGCACTTAAATCTTTATGAATAATAATAATCTTTAGTAGCATCTGAATAAATTGACTGATAGAGATCTCAAGAAAATAGTTTAGAATAACTTACAAGAAAATATCTCATGGCTATGATAGTCATATATATATGTTAGAGTATGTTTGCGTAAAAGTTTAACTTGTTTTCTAGAACAACAAGTATTTTATTAAAACATCGATATTTAACTGATTATAAAATATTACTACGCATGAGTACCTCAATAATCCATGTTCAATAATTATATTATGTGATAAACATTTTAAAGCGAAGTGCACAAATCAGAAATCAGATCATAAATTAATCAAATTTATTACTGGCAACGCACTACTGAATACAAATTGAAACTCGAACTCTTGAACTTTTGATTTGAACTCTTAGATATTTAATCATACGAATGTTCAAATATTAAATAATTAATGAATTTTAAATAACTTAATAAATACAGAACATCACGCTTAAAAATTTAAAACGCACAATTGAAATTCATATTTGCAAAGTAAATAATAATTCTTGTTGGTTTGATAAAAGATGTCAGCTAGGAAGTTTTATTCTAGTTAACAAAAACCTACTTTTGTACTTTGAATTTTGAAGGTTGATCGATGCTATAATCTGATTATATTATACGCGCTTGAAATTTGACTAAAACAATAAACATGCCTAATGCCGAGCTAATAGCAGAGCTTTCCGGACGCGTGAATACAATTTGCATGTTAAGTTCCGACGCGTTTCGTTTGTTCCAGTCATTGATGGACATGTATCTCCGTATATGTATGTTCCGAAGGTAAAATCGAAGTCCTTATAGTTTCGTCATCGTCATCTGAGGCATAGCGCCGCGACTCTTAGTGCTAGAAAACTGTAATATACAATATAATTATTAAAACTCCAAAATCGTAGAGTAAAATTATATAGAAAAATATTTTTTAAGGGTATCTCCCGTACAGGTCGTGTAAAGATGATTTTTTTCATTGCGTATCCCATAGTGTGGGGTATCGTTGAAAAACTCTCCCAAACATATTATGGGTCCCGTAAGACCATCTTTGGATTTTGGGGTTCGTTTACGTAATATTTGGCTTTAAAGTGCTCATTTTGGTAAGAGTCAAGTATACACACCCTCCCGGCCGTCTAAACGGTTGAAGTTAGACAAGTGAAAAAATTCGCAATAATAGGTTGCATGATAAATTTACAAGAAAAACTATCACGGCTATGTTAACATAAGTAGTTAATGAGTAATAATCGATAAACTTGCTAAATAGGAACCCTACATTTCACGTGACCTGACACGAACTTGCCTAGTTTTTTGTACTTAAAATTTTGCAGGTTAATTGATGCTGCAATTTGATTACTGACGCACTTGAGATTTGACTACAATAATGTACTACGAGTATGCATGTCCTAATACAGAGCTAATCATCCGGATGCGTGAAAACAATTTGCATGTTAAGTGACGCAAGTTGATCGTTACGTTTGTTCCAGTCATTGCTAACACATGTTTCCCGGGGTACTAAGAGCACTTTGAACAAACTGGGCGTGTTCACGGTGTCGTCATTCCACGCGTTTATCTGTGCCCGGTCGCCGTCTTTGCTGAACAACTTGCTGGCGGGACGGGGCGCCACCAAACGAAGGGCGCCTAACCTCTCACGCTCCAACTCCGGCTCCAGCCGCCGCTCTATGCAGGTAATATTATTATAATAATAACAACACATTTACACTAAATACTCTAGATGAAACAGAATCCGTCATGTCCATCCGTCCGTCCGCAGCTTAACGCAGAGACCCTTAGTGCTAGAAAGCTGTAGTTTGGCATGGACATACATTAAAAAATTAATTCCCCTAAAGGTAAAGTGGGATTATCTTTTTTCTCATCTATCATTAAGTATTGTTGAAAAGGTGTTTCAAAAATATGATGGGTCTGGACAAACCATTTTTAACTTTAAGGGTCCATAAAGTGTTAATTTTTGTCAGAGTCAAGTGGACGTGTGAAAAAATTCACGGTCTACTGCCTTGAAATATGATAAGTAATATATGATTAATTTAATAGAAAAACTATAACAATTGGCTAAATAGATATTGAGTAATAGTCGATGAACTACAAAACCCAAAATTGTGCTTGCGAAACCTATCACTTGGACGGTTTTTTAAATAGATACAATACACTTTAATTGTTTTTGTACACAGAACAAATGTTTTCATGAACAAAAGACAGTTTATTTATAACAACCGTCACGAGACGAGACTTATGGTATAATTATAAAAATTGTGTACTGGGTGGAAAATTTAAGGGGTATGAATGGCTTCAACCATTGTATTTGAATTCTTAGTCGTAAACCTTAACTTTGAAGACATTTTAAGGGGCTTTCGTAAATCTTAAAAGGAATATAGTACAGTGAAATAAGTACCAATTCTGATAAAACTTTTCGCTCCGTCCTGTTTTTACCTTTTTCGTGAGGGAGATTCTCTTTTAAGCTTTACAAAACATGCGAAATTTAATGTACAGTTGACAAAATCTTTTTTGTATCTTAAACCTCCAGACATCAAGTTAGTAAAAAAGTTGTTTAAATTCATATGTTATATTTTACGTAGAGTCGGAGAACTTTATAAATTCATTGCAATATCAGTCCCATTCACAATAAAAGCCTCGCAGATAAATTGGTTTCAAGCACTAATGATGCATAAGATACATGAGATGAATAATAAATTTTAATTCGAATATGTATTGGGAAATACGTCATGGCGCACGAATCATCCATTATCGGGAAAAATTTAATTACAATCGCAAACGCGGCCGTTCGTTGGAACTAATTCAAGCTAAATAGATTTAAATGCTTTCATGGGCAATTTTGTACGCTTATTTGAATACGTTAGCAATTAAGTAACAATATAACTTCTTGACGTATAACATGACCAATTTCTAAATTTGTGTTATTTTAAATTAAAATCATTGTAAAATGTCTGATTTCAATCAAAGTAAAAGATGATAATTATCTGTTTTAAAGCGCTAACATAAGTGCTTGAATTAATTCTTTTCTTAATAATTTTCAATACAGTCGCAATTAAGATTAATCTCCCTCCGCAGTCGCCGTCTCTGAAATACCATCAATTACATAAAGCGCAAAGCTAAATCACAGTCGGAATGCCCATCGAGTCTCAGGGGTACTCAGCTACGGAAATGCCGAAGTGGCGTGTCCTCTAATATTAGAAGAATATACGCCGTCACGAAAAAAGGCTATTAGTCCATTATTTGCTTGTTACCCCCAGTAAGCCATGCTTCGTTACGATGCTTTTTTAACAAATTATAATCGAGATCGTTACCAGCAGACCGTAAAATGGTTCCGAGGAGATTACATTTTAACTTGGATACAAAAATCCCTAACATTTTCTTGCAGAAGTATGACTCGCACATTCTGTTTTTACTGTAGGTATTCTAAGTTCAGGTTGCGTAAAAGCTTTGGTAAGAGGTTGGTAAGGCTTCAACCTAAGGGCTCCCACACAAAACTGCGATGCGATGCGATGCGAATTCGCATCGCAGGAACTTGCGATGCGAATTTCTGCGATACGATTTAGTGCGGCAAACCGTTTGGTAGGGCGACCATTCCTTCAAGTGTAGTAAGCCGTACTGGACGTGTTTTTAGGAAGCGTAAGATGGATCGCAAAAAGATTATTGCACTGCTGTTATTGTTAAATAGATATAAAAGAAAAAGAAGATTCTGGGTTCATCCATTTATTACGATTATGAACTCTGATGGGAACTATTTTACTCAAAAGTACTATGCGTTGAGAACTGAAGAAGATAAATTTTTTGATTATTTTAGAATGAGCATATCTTCATTTGAAGAGCTTTTGAAAGGCGCCGCGCGTCTTTCTCTAAAGCTGTCTCAGAGCGGACTAAAATGGCGTCACCAAGGATGACGTAATATCGCAGGAATGTGCGATGCGAAGCAGATCGGAAATTCTTGCGGTGCGTTCGTGCGAATTCGCAGATATTTGCGATGCGATGCGAATTCGTGGTTTTGTGTGGGAGCCCTTATAGATGCCTACTGTACGGAAGAATTTTCTCGTTATAGTATCTCGTAAAGTCCCAAATGTATTTTACCACTCTGCTCCAGTACAGATTAATGGCGAGAGATAAAAATGTAAGAATGATATAATAATACACGTGTAGTTTAGATAGGAATGCTTTTGAATTTAACTTATTACTCTACTTATGTTAATTAAGTTATGATAAGTTTCACTTTGATAATCCTGCACAAGTTGTATATTAAAATATAAACAGATTTAGGATATACCTCCACTTTATCGGACCCAAGGCGTTTTAACTATCTATACACCTACAGCCTTCGACGTCAGATCGTAAAATTAGCTTCATTCCTTTATAATAACAGATTGTTTACTGATTGAACAAGTTAACAAATCTATAACGCGTCTATAACGCATGTTAACAAATATTTATCTATAAAATATAATATAATTATATAATCTATACTTATAGTTTTAAAATAGAACGTTTTCGATGTACCTTTTTATTACTAGAGAGTGAATATTAATAAACACGTTATATCAACAACGTAATCAAGATTAATTAGCGTCACATAATGAGCACATTGTAATGTTAGCTCTCTTACGTAATCGTTCAAGCGGCATAAATAATAGTTTTTGATATTTAATAGGGTCATCATCATCAATTCCTTTGTTGGTCCCAAAATAGATTACACGCATTCTCTATCAACTACGTAAAATAGGATTAAAGCCTAATTCAATTTCACATTAGTTCACACGTCGAATTCTGCTCGGCGGAGCGTTCGTTTATCGTGTCAGGGGTTGATCACAGTTTTGGTTTAACTAGATGTCTCGTGAAGAAGGGGAAGCGGCCGTGAGAGTTTCGCTCCCCGAAGGCACAACAGCCACGGTCGGTGTTCGTGAAGGCATGTCGGTGGAAGAATTCCTCGCGGCTGCTTGCGCACGTCGCTCGCTCAACGCTCTCGAGCACTTCGTGCGAGTAAAGAAGCGACGAGACATGGAAGATCATAACTACTTTGTTCCACATCGAAGCGACCTTATTGAAACTTACGTGAGTATTATATTGTACATGAGTTTGTTTTTGTTCATAAGAAAATATTTATCAATACACAACCTCACAACATACAATCTGTTAATTTAAATCCACTCTCTATTGATGTATATTTACCAAAACCGACATGAAATAATGGCCCTTCCATTTGAGCGTCCCCTTCTGTTATTAAATTGGAGAAACAGATACCTACGATATCTATATATAGATTAAACACTTTGAATGGAAACGTTGTTTTAAAAGACAAGGCTTGTAATTTATTTAATGATTCATCTTCTTTGTATCCGGTCTGGCCCCAGTAGAGTGATTTGTTTTATGAAACCCTCTGAATTGAATTACTCATTAAAATCCTTGCGTACCTCAGGTAATCCAGATAGATAACTGCTTTAACTCAACGCAATTTGAGTGTATAAATTATGCTTATTTGAATGTCCAAGCCTGATTTTTGTTGACCCATTTAACCCAACAATTTCAATGGATACGCGGTTTAAGTGAGCAGATGTATGAGTATAAAAAGTGACATGTCACCGGATGCGAGGAGAGTAGGGTCTGACAGTCTGGGCATCGGCTTTGTAAGCTATAAAGAAACCTTATCAATCAGTGGGAATAACAGTTTTTTGAATAAGTCGCGGGAAATATATGTCGCGCGTCTCTTGTTCGTATGTTATGAATGGGGCCGGAGTTTGAACATTGAGGTAAACGGATTTATCACTCCTTTCTATTCTATCCTAGTTACACACTCACGAAGTGGTGGAAGTGTGCGCGAAGATCCTGTACCAAGTGGAGTTGCAACGGAATACCCTGGAGCAGATGTGGGGTTTCAGCGTGGAGGCTGAACTTATAGAAAACGCTGAACGACAGGACGAGCTATGTTGCTATGTCAGCAGAGTAGAGGACAAGAGCGTTGCAATGCAAAATGGTAATAACCTATGAAATTATATTTTACTAGCTTTTGCCCCCGGCTTCACCTGCGGTAAATCGGTTTCAAAACGAAATTTTTATTTAATTAATTCAGATTTATAGACCCACATAAAAATAAAGTGTACCTATAAGTAGAATGATGTATTAGGATACATAATATTAATTTGGATATTAGATGATTCCCGTGGCTTAACGCGCGTGGATATCGATTTTTTACAAATCCCGCGGGAACCTTGAATTTTTTGGGATAAAAAGTAGTTTATGTGTTAATCCAGGGTATAGGCTATCTCTGTTCGAAATTTCAGCCAAATCGGTTCAGTAGTTGTGGCGTGATTGAGGAACAAACATCTAAACATCTTCACAAACTTTCACATGTATAATACAGATATTAATAGTAAATATGATATTAAGCAATGATCGCACAGTTCAGTGGGTAGTGATTTTGCCTGTCGAATGACAGGTAGCGGGTTCAATTCTTGGTAAAGTAGATATTTAGACTGAGATAGACAACCACTAATCCGCACTTGTTCAGCGTCATGGAGCATACTCCTCTAGCCCTCCTCAAATCTTTAACCCGAGCTCAGTAGTGAGGCAATAATGGATTGAAGCCAATGTCTTCCTCAATGATAAAATTGCGTATTATCTTTGCAAAACTAAATACAAAAGTCTTGATTCACACGGGATAGAACATCATGGTGCGGATTAATTGTCTCTCGTCATTGTTATCGAACAAAAAACTTGAAATTCCCAGTTGCAATTTATTGTTTTTTTTTTGCGCCAGGTATAATCAAAGGCGACGAGATAATGGTGATCAACGGAGCGATCGTATCTGACCTAGATATGATGTACTTGGAGAGCGTATTGCAAGAGGAGCTATCACTAGTCATGATGATGAGGTGGGTTTTAGCTTTAGTTTTCTCATTATCATTTTAATGCATTTCGTCTGATCGTCAACAGAGTTAACCGCTCATTCATTAATCAACGGTCTTTTCGAGATGCATTCGTTAGCATCGATTCGCATAATTTACTCCGCCGTGAGTTCGTTATAAATGGACATTTAAAAAAGCAAACAGACATCGAAAACTGACCTCTTTTCCGGCAAATTATTTTAATACAGTTCAAACAAAGAAAAAAATCGGAGCAATTTTCGTTACTGCAGCAGATTCGAATAACGACTGGATATAATGAAACGGACTTTAAATCCAATGTTTTTAAAACGTTTTAAAATGAATCGCGTAGGTTATTGAATATGATTAAAATTTAAAGCGATGTTCTCATTAATATTGTAGGTTTAAGCACTCGAATGAAATTATAAATTGTAACAATGAAAAGTGTAAACGTTTCCATTTTATTTCATTCGTAATGCATTTGAGGGACTTATAGAATCTAACTATTCCAACACGTAGCGACCCATTGAATTTAAATACAAAGCACATAAAATCGCGGCAACTTGCCCTCGTTTCAGCAGCAGGAAGCTTGACGGCAGGAAGCCGGAACAAATCGGAAAGCTGGCTGTTTGAAATTTCTCATGACTGCAATTTCTCGAGCAACTAAACTGAATTACTTAGAAACTATAAATTACACGAGTTATTTGAAACGCAATGAAATTGGCGCTCCGACTGAGTCTTCAGTTCGCAGTTTTGCAAGGAGTCTTTTCACTTTCATTATACGTATTATTATTTGTTTATGGGATATGACAACTTAGCAATGGAACAAATCAATCAAAATTCATATAAACGTTTGCACAGTTAGCGACTGCAATCATGATGAAGTTTAAAACAATTTTCAGCCTCGATTTCGATTAAACGGTTTTGAATTTGCGGCGCAAGCGGCGGAGCCATCATCGGCATTTCCCGCCCTCATACACCTGACCTTTCGACCGCGACAAGTTTACTGAAGCGCTAGCACCGACCTACATACTCCCTCGCCCTATAGCCCTCGGCCGCCTAGCGCCTCTCGCCACGCCGGGCATTGTGGGTGCCCGCAATCGAGCCTCTTCACCGCGCCGCGCCACACAGCGTGAATTAATGCCCCGCTAAATACTTATCTCGAAACGCGACATGTTATTCTTGTGAGTTCATTGTCTTCCAGCATAATAGAGATCACTCGCCCGAACGCCACATCTCGTAATCGCGGTAAGTTAGTGGAATTTTAGCACTCACGCTCCCGTGATCCCCTTAAATAGCCTCTTTAGACGATCTCTTTGAGCAATAAATTTTATATGCGATGGTCCCTGTATATTATCGGTGTATTCCTCGGGAACATCTTGTAACTTACGATATGAATGAAAATATTATAAAGCACTATTCTGTAACATTGTACAGATTGTTCTCGACTTTGTCATTGAATATTGTACGATGCGGGCACAGACAATACCCTCAAGGTATCTCCGTAAAAGCGTACTGTGATATTAAATTTTACGTAGAACCGTCAAAGGTTTTAAACTTCGATTTTATTCATAGCATTGTCCTAGCTCTCTCGCATTTAACCAAATAACGATGTTTCACATTTTGTGGGATTATATATTTTTCAAAAAGAAAGTTTTTGTGTTCGGTACCTAGTACCTGCTTTTACTCGTATTGTCTTATACTAACTCGTTTATGTGAAACTTTAGTATCTTTTATAAAGAAACGAAGGATTTGACATTTCCAGTATAACAAGTTTTTATTGTTTTTTAAATAGAGATGTGCCACAATCGGTAAAACGAAATCAATATTTATCGATTTTTATGTTAAAAAGTAATATCGAGGTAATTAAAATTAAAACGAAACTTATTTCATATGTCCCGACCCAGAAATTCAAATATAATCGTATCGCTACCAATTTGTCTCAAGTATAAATTTTTCGATTAATTTAGTAGAAATATTTATCGGAAAGGTCCGCCATCCTTGGAGTCTCTATTTACGATACGTAATGTCTATTGAAGTTAATGAATAATTTAAGCCATCAGTCATCTTGATTAAAAAATTGAATGCAGTAAAATTTACCGGATAAACAAATTAATATCTTACGATTCATGTAATCAAGAAAATATCACTAGCATAAAACAGGAAACATTATTTGCATTTGACATTAGCATGTGTCAATTCACTTTGCGGAATTAAAAAACAGAGTTTAGAAATAAGACACGTAAACCGATAAATTATATTGCGTTACTATTAATAGGCAACATAATACAAATAAGTTATCATGCAAATCGCACATAAACCTAAGTTAAGAATCACCACACAATATGATCATAATATAATATTATTATATCAGCACGGATATTTTCAAGATCACAATATGGAAATAAAGAGATACTCATAACATAAAGTGCGGTAATATAATGCTACGCAAGAACTAAGAAGTGCTGTATATGCGGGACATGAATAAATAGATTTTTATCATCGATAAGGAAGTTTGTGGAGTTAGAAGCGTATAACCAACGTAAATGAGAACTTATTTACATTAATTTCATACTTTTCCTCCTTTTCTGAGTTGGGTGTAATATTATAAGATTTATACTGATTACATATTCTACATCGTATTATTATGTATGGGAATAAGCTAAGGGGATGTCTTATTATAATGCAATGCATTTTATTAACACATTAATGCAATATACTGAAACTATTTACAATTTCAATAATATAAAGACTAATATAATACAATAGACAATTGTTCTTATGAATCAATTCTTTCATTATTAGAACTACTCGGGTGATTAAAGTATAGAAATATGTATCTAGTGCGATTATATATTTAATATGTATCGGGTGATTAAAGTATAGAAATATGTATCTAGAAAGTGCAATGAAGCTTGAATTTCTATTAAGCGTTGCATTGATTCCGCTTTTTGTTATTTAGACGCTCTTATAAACCTATTGAGTGTTGAAGGTAAACATATAGGTAAAGTTCGTTCAATGAAAAAAAATCATATAAACACTCAACAAAATTAAATTCAAAAGAAAAATTAATGCATCATAAAAAGTTTTTTCGCTTCAGGGAAAGAATAGAAATGCTGTAAACTGAGTCTCTTATTTCCACGGTTGTACATGGCATACTGTCATTTACGAAACACCACTATCGGGTACGTTGAACCTAGCAGTAATCGCGTAAGCTCACCCGCGCCCCGAGTGCATACACATACATATAACAATGTGACATACAATGCAGTGCGACAATATACGGCTCATTGCGTGATGTACACTGAAACTCCAGTAAACCGACACACATAAATTTTATCAAATAGTATATTTGATTTAATGAATCAAGAACGTAATGTGGATGCCTTCAAATCGAATGAATAGGCTTCTAAGTTAGTGCGTTTTACCATCCAAGACTTCATTGCTACTTACCATTTGGGTGGATTGTAGTCAACCAATAACTTATTATAATTTATTAAAAACAAGTTAATATTTTAAAAATTAAATACACGCTTTATAGTATCGATGTAGGTAGACTAATGCAAAAAAATTGTGTCTATGCTGTTAATCATCAAGGATTTCCCTCGTCTTGAGCCAGCCCTGAGTGTAGTATCAGGTGACGCTTATCACAAAAATGCATTCTCATGAGAACTAAAGTAATATTATGTGAAATTTCAACTCTGAGATAAGAAAAAGTAAGTCTAATTAAGTTTGCAACATTTGACCCAAATAAACAGGATAAACTAAATAAAGTGTTTAGAAATATTTAGGCTTTTTCTACATCTTTCTATCTAATACCTTCATACGAGCAATTCTTGGATTGTAATGTCAGAAAGAAAAAATATATTGGTTAGTTTTAGATTAAAAGTAGAATGTTTAAGAATAATGGGGATATTAATAATTGGTTTAAAACAGGATAAACCAAGTAATTGTATAAATATGTAATAAAATTGTAACATGTGATCAGAAGTAATGGAATTTTACTACAATGAATATATACATATTATAAGCTCTCTCTCTCTCACACATTCTCGGAGTCTCGGAAACGGCTACAACGATTTTCATGAAATTTAGTATGCAGGGGGTTTCGGGGGCCATAAATCTATCGAGCCCTAGCTCGATGAATCCTAATTCATTTTTAGAAAATGTCGTTTTATCCGTGTTTTCAGGCAATGAAAAACTACTATAATAAACTCTTCCTGACATCTATTGACAAGTAGCAACGCTAAAGCAACTTCAGTAGATAGCGTTGTTAAGCAACACTAAACCAAACAAAGCACAGTCATCCGGGTACTAGTTATTAGGGACGTTATAAATGATGGTCCAGCTATTAATATAATATAGAACTATAGAGTAAGTTTATATAGATGTAAGTATTAGAGACGCATCTTAAGGTAAATGCAATAATAGTAATTCTACACAGTAATTAAAGTAGACAACAGAATATTTGTAGGTACTGTGTCATTGTACTGAAATAGAGGAAACTTCGCGGCAACTCTTACGTATGATTGCTCTATAATGTCTTTGCGCTTAAGTTTCAAACACATGCAATATTCATAGCTGCAATAGGTAGTGACACACGAGTGCAATTAACGAATCTCTATTTGACTGACAATATAGTGCAGTAATAATACGGTGCGGTAATATACACACATACACACACACACACACAGACAGACAGACACACACACACACACACACACACACACTTGCGTCTATTAGAAGAATATTGTATTAAAGAAGAGCGGGAACACTTACCACAAACATATGTTTTTATATGTTTAATAAGTGTTCTCAACCACTGTTTGATTATGTAACTGTAACTTTAATATCTATCTTGCGAGTGAGTCTTAGGTTATCTTGTTATCTATCTTAAAATATCAATAATATCATAGTAAAAACATGTGAAGAAATCTATTAAAACCGAGTATCATTGATTTAAAAACAATGTCATTTCAAATTATAATAAGGTATTGCTCACGTAGAGTATAAACTGACTTCTCTCATTAATCTCAGTTCCATGTTTGTCGAATTATACCATATTTAGATACATTGCCATTTCACCATGTTAGCGTTATGAACAATATCGATGATGTTGATGTTTAACACTATACGTGTTAAGATTAAGATTGTGAAGCGATCAAACCCAGCATCGTTTTATAGTATTATAGCATTCGATAGGCCGGACATCTTGGTAAAAAGCTTCAGAAGCTTATCGATTTTCATTTCATTGAGTCGGATGAACCAATTTATAACGCTAATTAACAATAACTTAGCAATTGGCAATAATGTACTAATCTGCATTGTAGAAAGATAGATTATACGCTATAGGCCTCCTTAATTACAAGGATCCGTGTAAAGATTTTACCGTCTAGTAAAAAAGCTTAGTAAAATTCTTACAATATTTGCACCTACGCCTACGTATTTCTACGTCTGTGTCCTCTACCCTTATGTTGTCTGGTAGAATCGCTATTACATCGATAAGACCGTCTATTTGTGTTGATATTATTTGCATTGGTATTAAGTACTTCAAAGTATACACAATAAAAAAAAATGTGTGCAATTCACACGTGGTAGAAGTGAAACTTTCCAAAATATTGGTTTCAAGATAATGAGATGAAAAAGCAATAAATCGAATCTTAAAGCAATAAATCGAAGCGCCATCTATGAATACAACTTAGCACTTTTTAAAAATCTATCTAGCAATAAAACGAATGTTCTATCTTATTCCTCGCGCCATCTATGAATACAACTTAGCATTTTTACTGTCTGTATAATCGGTCGGTCGATCGACAGAATGAAAGAATGAAATTCTTATTTTTTGTTGATAAATTCTTTGAAAATATTTAAAAGAGCATTTGAAAATATTTAAAAACAGTATAAAAATAAAACTAAAAAAAAATAAAACTAAAAAAAAATACTGAGAGACGCGAACCTGCGCATCAGGTATTGTGTATCTACGTCCTGACCATTGAGCTACGGAGAAGTTAAATTGAAAGTCGAAATTAGCGGTTATATTATCTTACCTGTCGTTTCAAATCACTAACGATTCTAAAGAAGTTTCACTTCAATATTGTATTGTTAATGTCTGTTTCATTACACAGGTCGTCTCGCACGGAACCACCTGAGCTGACCGGCATGATGCGCGCGGCCACTGATGACATCATCGACTCCCTGGTCTGCCCGCCGCCACCCAGCGAGCCGCCTGTCATCTCTGACGACATGATCTCAGGCCTTATCGTACCAGCACCCGCTTGGAGTGAGTACTAACTCTAATTACTAACAAAATAAGTTTTATTCGATGTTGACTTTTGCAATAATTTTTCAAACATCAAGCTAGCCCATCGTTTCAATAACCGTGCGTGATCCTGGAAGAAGAAGCGACAAGAAAATATCGAGGAATTTTTGGAGGAAATTCTTTTAATTGTCATGTCCCTTTTTGTTTGTGAAACGTTAGTTGTTATTGAAATAAACACTGCATGTTGCCCCAGTACAATACATAATAATATTATAAAACTTAGTACATCAGTGAAACCCGTATCCAAATCTGTTAAATCGTTTCTAAGATGACCCAGAACAAACAGAGAAATATGAACTGACAAGAAGACAAACCAACAAACAGACAACTTCTCAAACAACTTTTATGTACGTTTTATATTTTTTATTCTATGTATAGATTTAGTCATGTGTTAAAAATATTGCTGACACAATATTGTTTCATTGTTATATGTTAAGAGCAAATAAGTAGGCAGTATTAAAATACATATTCGACACGGTTGCAAGCACCTCAATCGATCGCTCGTGAGGAGACGTGGCCGCCCGCATCTCTAGCATAATATCCGGCACGTGCACACCTGTAGTGTCCTATATTTCCTATTTTCTATGTAAACCATACGTACGAGTAGCTTCGGTTTGTTGGTGTGGATCAAAAACTTGGTCACGTCATTATTTGGTGCATTGCACTAAAAGTACGTCTTGTTAGTAAGACGTATTATCGTTATTTAGTTCATGAAATGTTAAGGCATTGCACGTGAAGAATTAAATCAAGTTTCAGCTTTAAAAGTTTTTAAATCTGATCATGTTTATTATTTTTTTACCCATCACAGGAGACAATAAACTCCGTAAAATCAAAAATAACGAATAAACGTTATTCACTCATGAACAGATATAAAAATAAATAAATGTATGCTGAAACAGAGAGGGCGAACGAAAGGGAAATGCCTGTGCAGAAATAATAGTACAATATTTTGCAAAACAATATCCAAACGCCAGGGACGCAAAATAAACATATTTTATTTCTTCTTCTTATCAATCTATAATAATACTTGGCATCGTTTCCAAACAATCAGAAAATTCATTCACCAATATTGTGGCTACCAGCCAGTACCATAAAGTATTTGGTAGATAATACTAAAAGCAATTTGCGGTTCGGTATGATAATATTTTTTCATTTTATGTAGTAAAGGCAGATATAAAAGTAGAAAAATGATTGCTTGGCTTGCAGTTTTGTAACGATAATTGTAAATGAAGATATCAAATAGACATGCGTAAAATTACAGTGAAAGCCTTAAACGTAGGTGTCATACCAAAGAGCCAATCTTACAGGCACTTAATTTTTTCAAGATTATGCGCGTATTACAAAGTAATTATTGCTTCAATAAAAGAAACATCTATATGAACCTTGTATGTCTGATAGTTTTCTATATTGATCTCAATGTTTGGCTAGCCATGGTAGATTACTACCCATTTCGAAAACCATAAAGACCAATGAAGAACTA
This sequence comes from Thymelicus lineola, assembly GCA_963932265.1. Lineage (NCBI taxonomy): Eukaryota > Metazoa > Arthropoda > Insecta > Lepidoptera > Hesperiidae > Thymelicus > Thymelicus lineola. The sequence continues at coordinate 9,641,943 of OZ010684.1, read as the reverse complement.
GATATGTGCTACCTACAGAACCCACGTTCCAACTTTCGAGCCACTATCGATAACTATCTATGCATAATTGCATATTCCATCGTTTATCGTTCAATTATGAATTCCACCGTATTTAATGCCCGCGGATGTGACATAAGAGCCAATTACGATATTGATGTTTTGACATGTGGCTACACGAATGGATAGATGTTTGCTAAACGTTCAATAAATAGGTTATGACATTCCACGATCATTTTAATAGCTCCAGATATCGGTCTGTAATCATCCAGATGGGTTTTCTAGTTCTACAATACGAAACCCGTTTGCTGCCTACAGCATTCTATTGCTAAAGGGAATAGACGTCTATACAGACATTAATTTGTATTTTTAGGATTCCCTTAGTCTAAACGGAACCCTTATAGTTTCATCATGTCCGTCTGTCCGTCGGTCCACAGCATAGTGCAGAGACTTTTAAGGCTAGTTTTTTTTAAACTTGCATAAATAGTTTTACATTTATATTTTGCATAATTAGTTTTGATTGTAACGGCAACATCAACGTTTGTAATTCTTATGCGCAAGAAGCTTCTTGTTAAGGCAGCGTTAAAATATCAAGTTAATAGAAAACTGAATGTCATAAAGGTATAACAGGAAGCCAATAAATTGACCCGTAACGTGAACAGGGCCTGTCACGCGCGCGGAAACCATTAACTTGTCCTGTGACGCGTCCTTATAACGACATGCTGGTAATAAAATTGTCTTCCCTTTTCCGCATAAACTGAAATAAGGTTATAAAGGAATAAAAATGATTATGATGCGAAAGTTACAAGGTTACAATACGTCCACAGTAACAGTATTTAACTTTTACCCCGTTCATCATGATTAGAAATTTTGTAATTAAAAAGTAGAGATTTATGCCAACTTGAAAGAAAAGTACTCATCACGGCCTCTAAAAATAAAGGTCGTGACCCTTTCCGTAGGCTATTTGCTTGCGCCCGATGTTTACTTACCTCAACCGAAAAAACTCATTGTGTCACTTCTTACAACAAAGTGCCCTGGGTATGAAATTTGTAATTTCGGGGTTGGTGACTCCATTTTTTAATGTATAAATATTTCTACTGTTTTAATGAATTATGTTATATTAATACGTTTTGATATAAACACAGCAAAATTTGTTAATTTTATGTTTCTGTAATGCATATTATATAAAAAAATTAAGGTTTCTGCGCTCCTTCTCCATGTAAACTTTAATTGTGGCAAATCTCATACTCCTCCGTCTGCTTATTTGTAATAATAAGGCGTACAAAGTTTTTCCTTCACGTTTTAATATATAGAATCAATATTATTATAACAGAGTTTGTGAGAATTACGACTGAAAATTAAACATGTTTGAGTTTATCTCATAGTGCACTAAAAATATTATTTAATTAATAAACTTTAATTTAAACAGACAATACAAAATCATTATTACATTATTACCAACTAACTAAATCCATCATACTAAAACAAGCATTGATACGCAATATATTGACCCATTGTATAATATTTTAAAAAGACAATTTATTACAGGCGAACTTTATTTATTAAATTAAAGAAGATGTAAGAGATGACAGAAAAATTGAGCAATCAGCCCGAAATCACTTGAGTTTCAGGGGAATTGTAAGACATTAATGGTCTTATTTATGAAGCCCAAATATGAAAGATTTTCTCAGAAATCTCTCAAGTGAATAACACCGGGGCCTTATTCATAATCTTGATGACATATGAATGGCCTATACTAGAATTACCCACTTAGAGGAGAACGATATTTTTTAGAAAATTAGGATAGTAATATCCCCAATACGAACAGAGGTATAACTGAGGATTTTAATGATAGTCCGAATATAATTCCATATTGTGGTATGCTAGTAAGCCAGTAACCTAAATAAAATATTATACTATATAATAAGTGTCCCTTAAAAGTGCTTCAAAAAGAATAATTCTTTGGATTAACCTCTTCGTAGTACTTTCTTCATATCGGGCAACGTACCGGTGAAAGTTTTGCCGTTGATGATATCCACGAGTGACGGTGATCACATATCATCTACGAGTAGATGTCTGCTCGTTTATTGGCTAATTACATATAAAATAGGCACAAATCTACGGTTCTTCAAAAGGACGTAATAAAATTTACATCTTTAATCATAGGTGATATTATTTATCACTATGACGTAGTTCGATTACGCCTGTAATTTTAACTATAAAAATCATAATTAATTAGTGGATTGACTTGTTTGTGTTCGATAAATTAATGAATAGGAGACAGATAACGCTTTCAGCCTTTATTATAATAATGATAATGGTCGAAATCAATTTACCGCATGACAATGATGTATGATTTATATGTGGTATAATTTGATACTAGTATAACGTATGTATATTTTATGCACTAAGCTCAATGAACTAATATACTAACGTATTAAGCTTTATCAAGGAAATCAATCAAGTTATGCTGTCACCATAAAATTAATTGCAAACTGGCGATACGGTGCAAATAAATGATGAATGTGTGTACTCTTTTATCCTATACGATTTAATATTGTATCTATAATATTGGCGACCTAGCGATAGGCGATGTTGTCCACTATATGCGACGGATCCAAGATACGATTCTAATGCGGAACTTAAATTAATGTGATAGATGTAATGTTCTATTTCTATTTATCTATACTAAGATATTAATATTAAGATATTTTATATATTAAGATAAGTCTTATTTTAATCTCTTATATCGCTTTACATATGTAACAGATAAATGTCATGACAAGTCTACATAATATTATACACAGACATATATCAAGAATAGACGACGCATGTACCTCGAATTGTATGAAAACCAAGCGTGTCACTTTTTTTTGACACATTGTGCTGTCACAAGAATATTTAGTGCTGAAATTCCCCATCCTAGCGATATCAATTCGAAACTGATTCGTTACCGATTCTCGACAACGATTAATGATTCTCAAAATCGATTACAGATAATAATTAGGTAAATAGAAAATCGTAAGATCGTTTGTAGGCGTAGAATATGTAAAACATAAAAAATGCCTTTGGTTGGTTGTACATAATGATATAGTATAGTGCTTGAATATGACCGAATAAATAGTTTTGTGTTTTATTTAACTTGATTATTTGTTAATTAGAAACACAAGCTTCAAAAATGTAAAGATAAATAAAGAGATTGTTTATTATTTTCTTTCAAGAAATTAAATAAATGAAAATTAAAAAAATATTTATAAACATTTCTTTTATGAAAATCAAAACATCATATGGACACATTTAAACTTACCTAAAGTTAAACGAATATTTTTTTTCTAATTAAAAATTCAAAATAAAAAAACAGTACATCAATTTTCGGTATTGCGCTTGAAATCAGCCTTCGTTTCTTTTTCGAATCCGTAAAACTGTCATCATTGAAATGAATAGAACATATACTATGTTTTGTTGGAAACCAATCTCTATGCCCCGTCGCTATAATTCATTTTGCTTTAATATTGGGGTCACTTGAAAACCTTTAATTATAATGTTATCATGAATAAAATCACTATACAGAAACATTAATATTGTAATGAAAAATAATTTGCCTGTTAAAAACTGTCTCTATGTAAATATTATTATTCATTGGTTTTCAAAATCGATTAACATCGAGACCACACCGAGTAAATGAACAACACTATATGCTATATTTTACAGAAACACGACAATATTCACCGTACTACGAAGCTAAGCGACGATTTATAGTAACGATTGTTTTACTTTCATTGCGTGTTCCAGTAAACAAGCCGTATAAATTTTGCTACCAAAATCAGCAATGTATTGAGTAGTATGCAGTACACAGTAAGTTAGTGCTTTTCGTTGTAAAACGTGGTAGAAATGCAATAAATATGAAAAAAATTATTTTAAAATAAATTACTACACAATTTTATAAATAAATTACTTAACGATGAAAAGAAATATTTATTTTACCTCTGCTAACTGTATTTGTAGAATTCCTACAGTTTAAAACGTTACAATTAGGCATTTTTCGTTATTTCAGTTGACATCTATTGCCAATAGCAGTAAAACGCCAACTAAATGACACGGCGCTCAAATAGGATTTAAAATCCTTTCTGTTACACGTGAAATGTATGAACATGCGGCATCTACTCTAGGTATACATGTCTGTGATATTATAATAAAATTTGTATGGATGTTGTTACCCTTTCACGCAAAAACTACAGGTCGTATTTTCATTAACACACAGGTAGACCACGAATTAGATATAAGGTACTAAGGTATTCCAAAAAACGCAGGCTATGGTGCGGGCAGAGTGCTAATATTCTATAAATGGCTGACTACTGAACTGAACTTAAGTCTCCCCTACTGAGGAGGCCTAAAGCATACTCCAAAAAGCTGTTTCAAAATGGTTTGATGGAGCACTCTACTCCCGCTTATTATTTTATATGTTTTTAATTTTATATTATCACATATAGGTAAGGAACTATACAGTCCCGCCGAAGCTGACACGCAAGGTGAAGCCGGGGCTACGGGCCCGCCCAAAGTTAGTTCTCGAACCAACTCCTTTGAAATCGAAAATCTTCTCAAGGTAAAGTACCTTTCAATTACCCTAAATAACTCATCTTCTTCAAATGATTTCATTGCTAGATAACACATTTCTTTTATTCACTTTAGTGCTACGTAGGTGACTGTATTTTGGTTACATTAGCGTGTGTAGACAGTTCAATTGTGATTGAACCAACGCTTTAGACTTAAGTGGAATGAGTGCTTGAACTATCGTAGATTAATTTTTTTTAATTATTAACAATCATAATTTTTAAGTTTGATTGATCTTGTTACTCCTTTTTATGTATATATAAAACATATCTGTAAGATTTATTGAACCTGTACAGTTTATTTGTTGCCACAGATTTGTTGCACAACAGTTTTATAATTCATTAATTTGTCGTATTTTATGTTTGATTAAAAAGAGGTTATTTATGTTCATATTTTAACATTACATATACGAGTACGTCTACATATAACTAAAGAAAACTTATCAAGTAAACTGTACGCAATAACAAACACGCAGTTACAACAATTACAACTTCTCCTAACAAAGTAAATCCTCATTATTAAGACTAAATGGAATGCAACACTTATGTGAGACAAAGGCCATAAAAGTCACGAAGTGTTCGAGAGGCCGCTTAAGTATGTTTAAGCGGGCTTACGTAGAATGCTATCGTTTTCTTCAATCTACACTTACACGCGAAAATTGAGTAAAAGCATCTGATTATCTTGGCTTGTTTTACATGTAGTAAAACAATTTTATATGAAGTAGGTATTTATGTTAATTTTTAATTGGAAAGGTAAAGTTTGCAGCAGGAAAGCAGTTATATTAATTATTTAGGCTAGAGTATGCTGAAGCATGGAATTAAATTACATTTTAATATACTGTTTACTAATGTTACTTAAAATTTCACAATTTTTTAATCGTATGGTCATATCCCACTTTCTAACTTTTTCGTTCCATTTCTAGTTTCTAGTAGTTTTTTTGACTACTTCTATGTTTATAATTCCCGTATTTTTGTATATTTTTACTTTTCTATTTATTCAATAATGTTCTACAGTAATGTGGTATATTATTAATTAACGTTAGAATTTAGATGCTATCTGAATATCGAGTTAGTATATCCAGGAGGAAATAGTAATATGACCAAATTATGGTATCATTTTACAATATAACTTAATATTAAACTACTTTTATGACCTCACTACGCTTCAAGTCTCAATACATGTATCTCTATATCAGAATAATATCCGATTGGCAGTTCTATACTTTTTCAAACTAAAAACTCTTCAGCTTTATTAGTATAGATAAAATATGCTTAATTTAAGCCGTCACAATATGTCCACATTTGGCTTTAAATAGGCAGCTAGAAACAGTAGTAATGCCGCTAAACAATCGCGTTGAATTCAAATCTAGAAGGCTATTTCACCCACTCATTTCATCATTAGAATCAATAGTTGCTTATTTTACGCTAGATGTGGCCAAGATTGACTGCAAATATGGGGGTAGGATGAAGTTTCTCGGTACCGGTATGTTTTCAAGATAAGTATGAAGTCCTTGCCAAGAGATATTAGCCACATCTAGCAGAGCCGCATTAACTGGTGCGTACGATAATATAGAAGAGTGGGGGTGTCCGTGTGCGGCAGAGTGCGGAGCAGGTGACGGGCTGGTGTCGCTCCCCAGGCGACACGAGGCGAGGTTCCCCCACTGGAAGCACCAGCGCTGCTGTCACCCCCTCGCGACACCTCTCTGATGCCGATAAACTGCGGAAAGTACTCATGGAACTTGTGGATACTGAACGCGCTTACGTCAAGGTAAGTCGATATTAACTTCTCTATGTATTTTTTACTTTATATCTACTAATGTTTTAAGTAGGTACGCCTCAAATATTCCTTGTTTTATGGTATCGAAATCATAACAATTTTCAGTAAAAAGTCATGCGTGTAAAGTTCTGTGATGACGAAAATAACTATTAAAAAGTAATTGAGACAAGAACGGCGTTTCCATATTTATTAATGATTTGTCTCTATTTCTTCTTCTGGACTTTGAATAATTTGCTATCAAGATCTACTCGTAATTGAAAAGCAACTAATATACTTGAGCACCTGCAGAACTTGTCAATTAATTTAATGAACAATTAAGATTCTAATTAGATTCGGAAGTTGATGACTTCCCGCGTTGCATCATGAAAAGCCACTTCCAATTTTTCTTTGGCGCGATAATCATATTCTCGCTGGTTTATACTATGTGCTGTTTAATATGCATCTCTTCCGTGATTAATAACTTCTAATAACCTATCTCTCTTAGCTATTCTTTGTTCTTCTATAGTAGTTCCTTTAACGCAACGGTTGTACAATAGTGTAATGCCTTGCCTTACCAAAGTGACTCCTTGCCTAGAGATAATTGATATCTCTTGCCATAATTTTCTCTAAAATACTGATAATAAAAAATACGTGTTTTGTATATAATGATATAGGTTGTATGTACTCTATCTATGAATTAATCCGTATCAATCCTGTTTCTTATTAAATCAGTTTTAATAACCTTGTAAAGGTGGTCTGTAATAGATGCTGTCTTTAGTGATAGAACTACCTATTGTATTCTTGTTTTCTTTATATTATCAAATTCTAACCCTTTTACTGGTCTACGAAATAAAGGTAGATTCTTATTGTGTTGAATAAAAATAGAGTTAACGATACATGATATTGTTTCGTCCCGTATGAACATTTTATTTGATACGTTGATATTTTTGTGCCTACAAGTTTAATACTAGGTACAAAATAGTAGACATTAAAATAATTAGACTTTAACAGAGTGTATGAAAATCTCAAAGTTATTCTTTTTTTCTAAAACGACGCGGCTGGTGTGTCTATGCATAATTTTTGAATAACATCTTCTTGTACTCTCGGAAGGCCTTTAGATTACAAAATACGCTTAAATGTCAAGGTGATTATAAACTTAGAGAATCGTCAAGCGTCACTTGCTGAAGTATTTTCAATTAAGTCAATTGAAAATGATGGCACGTATAGGATTTACCAGTCAACCATTAGTGCCTTGCCGGCCTTGCAAAGGTCCCCGAGTTACATTTTCGTTCTGGGCAGTCAATTTATGCTACAGATAAATTTTTGTTCTTGAGCTTTATGTTCTTTCTGTTTCGGACCTAATACTCGCCATATTACATTATGAATATGTTATCATTCAAAAATCAACTAAACTTCAAACCGTTTACGGTACCAATTTCTATTCATAGAATAGCCATTGCGTTAATTAGGTACCTACTAATTCCGTGTCCAGAAATAAATCTGAGGCAAGATTCACACCTAGGTGAAATAGTTGTAGCCTAGCCATCTTGACCTGATCTATTTTAATTAAAAATTAATGTACTTATTTGATGTTACATATACGTATCTATACCATTTAAGTATTGAGTTCTGTCAATGATTTAAAATCCATTTATAATCGCTGCTCAGCTATTCTCACAAATATATTATATTGCTTTAAGCTCGCTCTAAAGAGTTACAAACATCATAACGGCTGGTATTACTGGGGCGTCCCACCCGCCTGTTCATTGTAAATACGTTGGGTCAATTCTTTGTAAGTGTTGTGGCACAGTATAGGGATAATACCTATACTGTGGTTGTGGCCTGTGTGGCCGCCTATACTCGCTCGTTTACTCACACTCTCGAAACGTATAGATAAATAAACGCTTACATACTCATACCACCCACCGCAGAGGTTTTTACTTGTGTCACAAGTTCAATAACGACACATATAACACACTAGCTTTTGTAGAATGGTTTTCAAACGAAAACTTTAATTAAATTAAATAATTTAAATTTATAGAACCAGATAAAAATAAAGTGCAACTATAATTAGATTCCTAATCCATCAAGGATTAGGATATATAATATTAGATATTAGATGATGCCCGTGGCTATACGCGCGTGGATATCGATTTTTAAGGTTCCGAAGTAAAAGAGACCCATAACATTTTTGAAATACCTTTCCAACGATACCCCACACTAATGAAAAAAAATCATTCTCACGTTTCATATAGGGAAGGTACAGTGATAAAAAAATATTTTTCAATATTTTATTCTACGATTGTAGAGTTTTAACAAATATGTAAGATATATCCATGCCAATTTACAGCTTTCTAGGACTAAGAGTCTCGGCGCTTTGCCTCGGACAGACGGATAGACGGACGGACGGATTGACAAACGGACAAGACGAAACTATACTTCGATTTTACTTCGGAACCCTGAAAAGGCAATCGTAAAAAGTAAAACTTCACCAACTTTCAGGGACCAGATAACGTTCAACAATTCATTTGGTGATTAACCTCTCAAACAAATTGAATTTTCAGCTAAAGTTATTAATTTTATTCACACGTACTATTGATAATACCATTTCACTTTGTCGTAGCCCGTTCTTTGTTTCATTAAATTAATTTGTGCTAATTAATTCAATGCTGACGTTAAAAATAATTGACCTTCTTAATACCTTTTAACTCTACTTCAAAAATATTTGCAAATAAAATATGTATTTTATATCTTTAAACTTTTCTATCACATTTGACTTGCTGAATATATTTTTTTCATATTGTTAGGTTGTTCTGTACAGTTAATTCTTTTAAAAAAAATAGAATTTAATGGTTTCCGTTTCTCTATTCATTCGTTATAAACATAGGTAATCGTTATTATCCCTTCGAGATAATAAAATAGCCGGAACATTGTTTTATTAAAAAAGTGCAAGAATTTCCATCAAATATCCGACAAAGCTTACAATCCAACGTATTACGTGAATGAAGTTTTACATAATTATTTTAAATTTATTCCTATGTTGATTACTAAGAAAAATACCCTGGATTTTCAGCGTAAATTATTACCGCTGCATCAAACCATTCACTTAAAAACAGGACAAGGATAAATATTCGCGGAAAGAGGAAGATTTCTTGCATTGTTGCACAGTCTCTCAGGAGAATGAAACCTTTGTTCCCTCTCATTATAATCATCCTAATATTTTATCGAACTACGATATATAATCTATTGTTACTGAATACGTAAATATGCCGGGAGTCCAATTAACTTTTTGCTCTTGTATAAAGCATATACAGTGGACCCCCGGTAATCCGACAAACATTTTGCAGGGTAGTGTCGGACTATCGAATTTGTCGGATTATAGAGTACTGCCTAAGACCCTCTATAGTCCGGAATTTTTTACAAAAGAGTACCTTGTAATCCGACAAATTACAAATCCAATGATAAGATTCTATATGTTTTATGTACTCTGAAGTAAAAATCATACTTCATTATGTATGTCAAATTTAGTAAATTAAACAACACAATAGAAAGCTTACCTTTTATTATAAAATTAACTTCATTAAAGTGACGACTTTACTAATACCCTACGCGTCGAGCACAATGTGGTGGTACGTACAAGTTATAACTTGTTCAATCATGCATTAGCGAAGATCGTCAAAAAAATATTCAATAATAGAGCATGTCGGATTACAGGGGGTGCCGGATTAGACAGGGGCCGGAGTACCGGGGGTCCACTGTACTCAATTTATAAATAGCCATGCTAAAATTCGTGATAGCTATAGTAGACTAACAAGTTTTGTATACAATTAACATCATTAGCATTATAAGGTGCAAATTAAACAAGAGATTTATAATTCAAAAGCCTTGTAGGAGGCATTTATAACTAAAATTTTCTTAATATAAAGTCTTTTCATTCTTTCTGTACCATAACATATCTCATTTATCATGAATTCAGCGTTATAATTTGCCCCATTTAAATCGTAATGCGAGAAATAATAATTTTCAAAAGACTCAGCAGTATAAATTGGCTGAGCCAAAAACTTGAAATGAATTTATATTTACTTGGAATTTACACCTGCGCGGCTGTCTGGCTGTCAGTCTGATTGAATTGTTTATTTAGCTTTCATTGCTATAGTGGAAACATGAAAAAGGCTAGATTAAATAATGTTCTCCCAAAATGATTGATGAATTTGGGTTCGAATAATAGCTTTTTCACATATTTTACTTATCCCACATGTCTTTATGAATACGTTATTGACATAATGTAATAAAATTTGAAACGAAATTACGAGTAAAAGGAAATTCCATACAATAAAAATTATCCTATACCTATACAAGTATTACAAAAAGTTGATAAAAGTTCCAAAATGGTAAACTGCGAAAGAAAATTGCTCTTTGTGCAAAAATTTAGTAAAGCCGGTAATCTCCAAATTAAAGCTTGCAACGTAAAAAAGATCTTTAGGTGATTTTCGGAATCAAATACGTAAAGCCTGTTAAAGTGAGTATCCACTCGATTCTCGTTGAGGGAAAATCTATAAAGTCTATTAAAAATTTAACTTGGGTTAACAGCGAGGAAGAATTTTAAAATATTATCCACAAGCAGAGCTTTGCAACCTCCGACACTGTACTCCAACCGCATGAATATTTTTCTTTTTAGTTCGCGACTTCGCTAAAACTTTTCCCTATGTTTACTGTTGGAGTTTTATATCAGGATTCGCATGTACTATATAAAGGTGTACCTTTCTTTATTAAAACTTTATGCTATGTACTAATTTAACAATGTACCGTTTGAGTTACAATGAATTTAGCGGGTATTAAACTTTGCATCTCTGATGAACCAATTTTGACCAATCCATAGTCAATGACACGGAACACAGAGACAAGAGGTGGAAATGGTATAAGTGTTGATTAGTATGGGAACCGTTCTAGCCAAAAAAACACAAGTAAATGGATAATCGTATTACTTACAACTAACAAACTTACATTTTGATTGGTTGTTAGTTGTCAACTACGAATAGTCCGAGAAACCTGCTATTTATGTTTGAAAATTCACTTTAATATTTGATGTTAATTCTTATTTTTCAATGTCATATTCAGTGAACTTAGTACCTTTATCAATTAAGATCATAATACTTTTCAAGTTCTGCTATACCACAGCTATACACCGCTAGATGGCAATATTCTACGTAATAAATAATTCTATACTTAATATATAGTAATAAGGTTGACATTGAATTGCAGTTGGTTGTATTACAATGTCAATCTTATTGGAAAATGATTAAATAATACCGTCTTCTGAACGCTAGATGTCGTGACTGGAATCTAATATCAACCTTAAATGTATAGCGGTAAGTTATATTTTTGGTTAATTAGGCCTAGGGATGTGCGTGGTGCTTTTACCGCGTTATCGACAATTATCGATATTTATCGAAACTGGTATACTACAAGGTAATGTTGGTACTTGTTCTTGTACAACTTGTGTGTGTGTATGTGAAAACGTGCTCAAAATTTTGAAAGCTTATATCTATTACAAGGCGTAGACGTGGCCGTAGCTTTTTTATATTAACGTTAGCTAACTAAACAGTATGTCGATAAGTGAAATTTCAATGTAGCTCAACGTAGCTTAGCTATAAAAACAATGATGTGAATTAGGATGAATTTCAACCTTAACGTTATACAAAAAAGGTAAAAAAGAATGCCCATAGCCAGTACTCTCAAAAAAATTATTGTGTCACAATGATTTTTGGACAAAAAATTAAATTAAAATATTTCAAGTATATACCGTATTTTCTAAAAAAATCCTCTTTGAGAATAATTTTCTGAAATTAATAAGTAACTTTACTTCCGTTTTACAAAAGAAAACCATTGGGCCATTTATGTTTGGATAAGGGCCAATCAGAAATATTTTAAGATCCTTCGGGTCAATAGGTTGCATTGATTCCATTATGATTATGATACAACAATAGATGACTTAAGGGGACTGTCAAATGAATTAGAAAATTATTATAATCAGCCAGGAGTAATAGTGTTCTGTGATTATAATACATTATAAACTACATGGCGTTTTGGGACTGTCAAATGAATTTGAAACTTAAAAGAACGACATTACATACGCAATCGACTTTAATACGCCGGCATAGGCTCCATATTACTGTGAGTTTACTATAACCTAAATTCAAACTAATTTTGTTGAAAATCTCGTATTTCCTACAATAGTAAGTTAATAAACACTGACTAAAGTTAGTATGTGTAATTTACAAGACACAAAAATGTTAAAGTCAGTACAGTCATTTCTCCATACTAAATGGGCATTCTCCTTTTGTTCGACCTACAACGTTTAGTAGTAGAACCAATTGCGCCATCTAGTGTCGCCAAGGAATAGTTTAAACACCTTTATTTTCGTGGAATTATATTTCCTAGCTTTGAAGCTCTCATAGCCCGGCGGATTGCGTCGATCCTAAGCGATCGAAGAAGTTAAGCAACAGCGGGCGCGGTCGGTAGTTGGATGGGTGACCGCTAGTCCAAAAATTTTTTGAGCGCAATTGCAACATCCAAACTTACAACCTTTTTGCTTCTGCCCAGCAATGAGTAAGATATACTAAAAGATCACCAGCTGATCTGCCGTGGCGGAAACCGTATTGACGGTCACTGAAACTATGAATTCTTCTTGTAAAAAATGCTCTGAGCATGGTACTAGATTTTACTGGGAACCAATTGATCCGCCCAGTAGTTTTAAGCCAGTCTTCTTTTCTCTATGCGTCTTAAGGAAATCTAAGAAGTAACTATAGAAACCAAAATAAGCATAATATTCAAATAATTATTATAATTATTCATAATAATATTATAATATTGACCAAGTTCACTGTTAGAGATTGCCAACTGGCATTATACTATTTATATGTATTAACTATAGGTTACGAACATATTTTCTCTATAAATAGCCATTTAAACTCTAATCAGTCGGGTCTTGGTCGTATAATATTACATCGTAAATAAAATTACAACACACCGATATCGATAAATTTATCCCATCCCTTCCCGAGTAGCAAAGAATGTTTTCAAAGAATGTTCTGGAAAACAATAGTCGAGTAGCAGTACCATTTAAAACATAAAAATAACCTTATTGCCGTGTAAATAGAGTAGCTTTTTGATCATAAAAATGTATTATTTCCTTTAATTTTATGTTTTGAATTTGAATTAATACAAAATAAATATAAAACTAGGCTTAGCTGTGGGTGGCTGTGGTATGAAACACTGCCATTAAATAAATTCTTAGCTCTGCTATCATTTTTGCACCCAAAATTGCACAATAAGTCATATTATTATAATTTAAGTCAAATTTTAATTTATGTAATGCACAACCGACGCAGCTCAGTGACAGATATGTTATGCGGGCAAGTAAGCGGAGCTACGCTTACTGTTAGTCGCTGTGCCCCGCCTACTTCGCACTTCCACCTCTTGTCTCTGTGTTCCGTGGTCAATGACAATACCAGAAAAAAAAAACAATGAGTTTGAAACTAATCAACGATTTCTCTTCAAATTCAAATCAGTTCTGCCGTTATAGATCCTTCAGATCGTCCTTTAATTAGCGACGATTAATTAGCTCAAAATATGTACGAAATAGTATTCATTACCTAGATAAAATTATTGGTATTCATTAATTTGAAACCTTATGCTATTTTCCTTGTTTTCTGCCGTCAATTAGTTTTGTTTTATTTATTATACTTACAGCATCTCAACAACTTATTGGAGAACTACTTGGAACCGTTGAAGAGGGAAACTTTTTTATCAAATGCCGAGATCAATGCTCTGTTCGGAAACATTCAAGAAATTGTAACTTTCCAACGGCAATTCCTACAAAACTTAGAAGAAGCCCTCGAGGCTGAACCTAATTTCCATCATTTCGAATTCTCAAACCAATTCAAGGTAAATATTTAATATACCAATTTACATTGTTATGCATTCCTTTTGGTAAATGAGACTCAAGAAGTTTTGCATGTTTTACTTTAAATATCAGAAACCTGTGAATTTATTTTCTTATAAGTAATTACTACGCATAACTTTATGAAATAACTAATACTTTATGTAATAAGTTATCGTTTACTATTCAGATGTAGGTATATACGCTTACATAATATTTACATGGTAATATTCTCTTTATTCTGTTTCCAGAACGTTCTCTTCGCTGTTGGGAATGCCTTTCTTTATTACGTCAACCATTTCAAATTATACAGTTCGTTCTGCGCTAGTCACAGCAAGGCCCAGAAAGTTTTGCATCCGAGTGAGTTAATATTTTATTTTCTCGTCTTATGGATTTAAGTCAGTAGTTCTTGGATTCATAACGAAACTTCATTTGACCTTCTACAGATGAGGGAAATCAGGCTTTGCAAGAATTTCTCGCTGCACGTAATCCGAAACAACAACACTCCTCGACTCTGGAGTCATATTTAATCAAACCTATTCAACGAATACTCAAGTATCCCTTGCTACTTCAACAACTTAGAAATTTGACTGATGTAAACTCTGAGGAGCATCTTCATTTAGTTGGTAAGCAATTAACGAGTATGATTGACTTTAATATAAATTATATTGAATATAAATTTTTCGATTATCTTGATGGTAACACGCTTAATTTTCAGAGGCACTTAAGGGATGGAAAAAGTTGCTGAACATATTAATGAAATGCAACGAATTCATGAAGAATATGGTGCTATATTTGATCACTTATTTAGACAACATCAAAAGTCGTGCAAGCAACCAATAGATCTAAGTCCTGGTAAGTAAATTTGTATTGACCAGCGCATTTCCTTACCTATTTTCATTTGATGGATTATTAGCTTATTATATTTTTAAATGTATTTTCAGGTGATTTGTTATATTATGGAGGTGTAGAATGGCTGAATATATCAGACTTTTTAGGAAAAATAAAAAAGGGATTGGAATTGCACGCTATGTGTTTCGTATTTAAATCGGCTGTTGTATTCCTTTGCAAAGAAAGACTGAGGCAGAAGAAAAAGTTAATGGTGAGTGTAGCCGCTGAGTAAGCTTGCATAAACATTACTTTCAAACCGAAAAGTTATAAAGTGAGTGTTATATATTTAAATCTCCAGGGAGTTTCCAGTAAGAATAATTCAAATGAAGTGGAGATTATACGGTACCAAGTTTTGATCCCGGTAACGGAAGTGCAGGTACGGGCGTCGTCGGCTAAGGATATGGATAGCCATTTCCTGTGGGAACTCATTCACCTGCGTAGCCAATTACAACGCCGCTCGGAAAAAGTTTATGTTCTCTCTAACAGGTGAGTGGACTTAGATAAAGTATAATGTATGGTTGAAAGAACTTACCTGTAAGTGAATTTCAACCGGGATTATACGAGTCGAGATGTTACATCCGAAGAGATTTAGATAACCATGTAGTAGTCCGACTACTACATGGTTGTCTAAATCTTGAGGATACAACATCGAAGTATAATGTATGGTTGAAAGAACCATCAAACTTTAATCATTTGGGTAAATACTACAATTAATTTAATTACGTAATACTACATCCACATTTTTTCGAATATAATTGTATTATAGATGTTATTCTCATTAGTTTTACTTTATATAATATGGGTAATTTTTACCTGTTTTTACGTGGTCGTTGCCGCCCATGAATACAGTCAAATCAAAAGCATCACCAATGTGTTGCCGGCCAAGAGAGTGAGGAAATAAATAAAATAAGTTACATGGTTACTCGAACCAACTCTTGACAAAATAAAATTCCAAACTTTCGATAGAGAATCCAAAAATTTCAACATACTGATTTTCCCAGTACGGCGGACTTCCGCAACGCTTTCCTGAAGACCATCCGGCAGATCATACGTGAGTCGGTTCGCAACATGTCGTTGCCGTCCTCACGGCCCATGCCGACGCCCCCGCGCGCACCGCACGCTCCTCATGGACATCACTCAGTCCACACGCTTGATCGTGAACGCCCCAAACACCAGGTGAGGACTAATTTACTCGAGGGCGACGAGATGAGCTCTTAGCAAATTGACTTTACGCTGCAAACGTCAGCGTCAAGTGGTTTATAATAACGCTACACACTCATTGATAGTTCCACACTAGGATTCCCTATGTCGTAGGTACCATGGACAACAAACCCAGACCAAGAACATTTTGGACTCATCGTTCAAATTTCGGCCTCACTGTCAGTCGAACCCAGAACTCTTGGTACGGTTGTCGAACATGATAAGCATTACGCCACAAGCCTTTTAAGGCCCCGAAATTGCATTGCAAATTGTAGTGATGTTATTTGCATCTGTTTGCTAAATGTCACTGATATTGATTTAACGCTTGTAACGAATGATAATAAAGTTGTTGTGTGTAGCAATAAATGACCCCATAGCAACGTTGACCTACGAAGCGAGAATGCCCGGGAGAATTCTCGGCAGCAGACATTTATGCGACGGAGAAATCTTTGTTTTTGGGTCGTGGATAATAGTGTTCAAACAAATTCAAATATTTTTGTCTTGTCCATGCCACCTTGACAGGGAATTTGTAGTAACAGTCCTTTGATGACGACCGACTATTATAGATCTGTTGTCGTAGCCCCAGTTTGATGATATCTCGCTTACCGTACCCAGCTAAAGTCACTTTGTAATTAGGCCGCATTAAGTATAATAATTTAAATGGATTATTTATAAGCAAGCAGTTCTAAACATTCAAGCAACGTGCAAACACAGTGAAACTACCGTAGCTTACCATAATAATAAATAATAAGTGTAATAAATAACAATGATATAGAATTAATTTATATATAAATAATGTTGTGTTTTATAGGTGCAAGTGATGCAAGGATCCCATACTCTTGGCAAGACAAAGAAACCTAAGACTTCAGGGCAGAGACTGTCAGCTGGAAACATTGAGGTAAATAATTACCATACATCAACTACACACCAAGATACTTTGTTGAAAAACCAATACCTCGAGTACAAATAATATTATTATATTATATTAATAATTAACCGACTTCAAAAAAGGAGGACGTATTCAATTGGATTGTATTTTTTTATGTTTGTTACCTCGGAACTTTCTACTGGGTGTACCAATGATGATGATGATGATTGATGATTCTTTTTTAATCGAAAGCTAGTGCTTGTCATGTGGTTCCACTTAAATTTCAGCGAGATCTGACGAGTAGTTTTTAAGCTATCCCTTATTTTAAAGTCGGTTATTTTTTGTCAAGGATTATATTAAACAAAGATTAACATTATGGATTGACCACGTTTAATTATGATACATAACGTAGTTAATAATCATGCATATTATATTATGTATTGATACTATTATACATAGTTTCCGCCCGCGGATATACCTGCGGGAACACTTTCCCTCTATCATCCCAGGGGAGCAAACGAACGGGATAAAATATACCCTATTTTCAAGTCCTTGACTTGGGCTATCTAGGTACTAAATCCGTAAATATATTATAATAATTTAAAATATGTATTAGTATGTTTTAAAATGTAAATATTAGTATGTTTTATTTGATATTTTTAGATATTGAACATTTTTGTAACAAAACTCGAAACCATTATTAGTCGTTATGTTATACCGGTAATAAATTACAGCTTCCATTCTGCTAAATGACATTAATTAAGATATTTAACCCCGTTATTCATAAAACAAGCAAAGTTATAGAAAAGACTTACAAAGTGTTTTGTTCACTCTTTTGAAAAATAAAATGATAAAGATAAAAAATATTATAACAGGGTAACAGCTAAAACAGAATTATTACGCGTTTATGAATAAGGCCGTAAGATGACATGTGATTTTATCAGGTGGGCGATCTATCTCGAGAGAACTCTCAAGACGCTGACGAGCCTCCGCAAGAAATATCTTCCGACGAGCCATCATTCAGGATTAGGACCAAAGGCCTTGGAGAGGCATCAGGTATTATATTATATTGATCGCATTAAGACATGAATAAATATTGTTAAAGTAATTTTCTGACAGATATAAGTGTGTGTTTTTGACTAGGTTGGCATATTTTTGTACCATGAAAAAAAATACATCCTAGTTTACGCCGGGGTTATTGAAAGTAATAAAATTTAGATGTATTGAATTATAAATAAAATTGTCTGATGATTCAAAACGAGCCTATTTCGAAATTTTTGATTAAATTTTCGTTATACGTATAAGTTTCACAAATGTTTTGTATAAGTACTTAGTACTTGTAACGACCAAATGTAGTTTGAGAGACTATTCCAAACATAAGTATCTGTAGATTTCGTTACGTAATTCTACATAACAATAAAATTGATGGTGACAGGTGAATCAGTTTCAGCAGTAGAGGCCTCTAGCGGCGAGAGCAGCAAGCGAGCTACCAGCGGGGCCGAGACGGAGCCCGAGGGCTCCAAATCGGAGGGCGAGGACGAGCCGCCGCCGCCGCCCGCCAAGCGAGGGTTAGGCCGCACCCCCAACCACCTCACCCTCAGGTACCATATGTATGGGTGCGATCCTGACACACACGGAATATAATGCGAGCACTACTCCGATTAACTTATCCATCCATCCAACAGCTTTTGGAGGTCCATTGCTTAATTTGAAAAAAAATATTATACACCAAAACTGTTTTCGTTTTAATCAGAGAAATGACAATGGTAATAATAAATTTTGATATTACTACTCAGTAACAATAAAATATCGGCAATTAAATATTAACTGTTGTACTCTAAACTATTACGTACAAAGAAATACTCAAGACTGAAGTGCCTACTTTGCATAAATTACCAGCTGTGGTGAAATGAAACTTTCTCATGTTATAAATATCTTGTCGAAAGAATAATAGGCATGCTTAAAACAGATTGCAAGTAGCTTAACAAACTTGATTTTCAAGACATAATGAATTGCTTTTCGCTCGTTACTTATGAAATCGATCAGCAACTGATAAATTTTATAAACGTCCTAAGTTCTTTTGACAACATCATTGTATGGAGAAAAACAAATGCTCACATTATATTTACAGTGCCGACACCATGCAAAAACACTCGCGAATTGATATTTGCGGTCATTCACTCATTCATATTTCTCAAAATTTACGCATATCCGCTTATCTCTACTCATACATATGTCCCACGCTTTCCCTTTTAGCATAAGAGTGTGTGAAGCAAGTTTATGTATAGGTTGGTGATGTTTACAGCACTACTTCTACCTTGAGTGCTGGCAGTACGGGCAGCCAGGCTCGCCTCATTCAGTCTTCTCACCAGCCGACACAATATCAGCCCACTATGGTCAAGGAACTAGGTAAGCAAGAGTCGCAGTCACTTAAGTCTTCGCCAGAAAGAAAAGGTTCGTCGGACAGAAAGATCAAAGTTATTCGGTCAGGCAGTGGCAGCAGCATCAATAGGGAAAGATCACCCAGTCGACTAGGAGACCATCAGGATGATAGAGAGCGCATAACAAAGGTCATTATTTGCAAGTCACCAAACAAGTCTAGCCTCAAACATTCGAAGACCTTACACCGCTCCCCCAAAGGAAGCTGTGATTTACAGAGATCGCCTCGGGAATCTATTGACAAATCTCGCTCCCCTCAACAAAGTTTCGACGGCTCGAGATCCCCACGTGGAAGCATAATGAAATCTCGCGAGAGCAGTCTCGATAGAGCAAAATCCCCAAAACCTGCTCCAAAGAAGGGGATAATGAGAACTCCTCAGGCTAGTTTCGATAGATCTCCCTGTAAGTCTCCGAATGTAAGCCGCCGCTCGTCTAGATCTAGTGGCGAGAAGCTTGCGAGAATCGGTACTAACTCGCTCGATCGTATTACGCATTACTCCCAGCTGGCTAAAGCAGAAGACAAGGCCATGAAGATGGGCATCGTCGTATCTAAATCCACTGAGTCGATCGCTAAGGCCATTGAGCACCCGACCTGCGTTCAATGTTACTTGTCAGTGAAAAAACAGTCAAAAACCTCCTAGCATAAGGGGAAGGGCAAGTTCCCAAGGGCTCGAAGGAAATCCTATACGCCTCAATCGATCCTGGTTTCGTCTGACCGCAGCAGCGTCGAAACTCTGGACGACATGAGTCTCGAGCGCGGACATTGCCCTTCCTCACGACGTTGCGAAAAGAGCCTGTTTAACCAGATTCACGTCTAAACTATATTTTTGTTATTTTAAAAGCAATAGATTTATTTTGAAACAGAGATGATTTAGTATATTATTTTTGGAACGTAACAATTTTACATGATTTGAATCGATGAGTGAGATGCTGCCACTGCTGCGAATACCTGACTCGCTGAAAGGAATTGACTAGTGCTGATCCGAATGGTGATGAATAAACTAAAATTACCTAGATAGTTCATTTTGGAATTTATTGCCAAATTTTAATAATTTATTGAAGTCGATATGCCTGATAAATACGATCGCCACAAAAATAACTATTGTCTACGACGTAACTATCTTTAAAGAAAAGTAAGGTTCAAATTACGTATACGTAATGGTTTCGACCTGTATTCAAAATGTAGAAAAAACGTGACTCGATACCCCATTTATGGGCACTTAGCGAATTGTTTAGTTTATAAAAATAAGTACCTACCTATCGTATGTAGTTATATAATAACATTGTAGACTCGTCTATTACACACAAAATACTTAATTAAATTAATCACGAATAATGTAGTAAATGTAAGTGCTAAGTATTATACATGATAATGGCTGTGGAATCGTACTGATGTAATCCTAAATCACTATCTTCATATTTTTTGTCTTTTAACTAATTTCATACTGACTGTCTATATTACAAATTCCTTCAGGTGAATACAATATATCTATTTTGTATATTACCACGGATTTGTACTATTTATTACGTCTTCCATTTCAAAATACTTACACTTAATTAACATAATTTATTCTTTTATTTCTCTTTACGCCGCTTAAGATTAGTTTATAAATTAGATGAAATTACTGTCTCTCAATTACTTCGCGCAATCTTTAGATAATTTACGGTTTCGGAAGAGAATAAAGAATGTGTCGCTAATCTTCAGCCTATTGCATATTATTAGCACTATTATTATAAACGTGTACATCGACAAAATAATTAAGTATGCGGGGTATGATTCTAAAACTCTCTGTAATGTTTAATATTATATACTGTTTTTGTTATTATCAATATTAAATCGTACCTTACGTATACAGTTATCATTTAACATTGATAATAACACAAACAATCTGCAACATCAATAATTACAGACGGTTTTAGAATCATGCATACTTAATTCTTTTGCCGACTGAAACACTTATATCAATACATATAATATTTGTGCATGTTACATTCTGAATATGATAACTATATACTTATTCGATTAATGTGGTAACTCGTATAATAACTAGGATAGCCTAAAAAGTTTAAATACACTATAGTAAAATATACTACCGACATAATACTTAACTATAAAGTAGTAGCCCCTTCGTTCCAAATAGACTAATATCTAGACCTTAGCTCCGCACTAAATTTATTTTCCCTATGAATAGAGGAATGCACTGGCAAATTATTATAATACATGTCATAATAACGTGAAGTAGTGTTTATGTGTAGACTGAATTAAATCTTTAATCACTGGTGCACCTTATATATTAACAACTAAATGTATGTAGGCTTAGTTGTAACTATGTTGTATTATAATAGACAAGCTCCTCGAAACTTATATGTTACATAAAATTGGAAATTAATCATTTAATTTGAATGTTCGATGTAATGTTGACGGCGGATGTATTACTATAATTGACGTACGCTGAACCTCCGATTACTGCGTTTTTACATTAATAGGCCGGGCGCACACTCGTGAGGTTTCTACCGAGCGTTATCGTAGTGTAAAAAGGAGGTAGGGCTCGTACGCCGCCAACACAGCTACTACCATCTCTAAAAGCGGAGTCTAATAAATATATTAAACAATATCGACATCCAATACTAGATAGCTTCAGATCGACGACACTGAGCGGACAGACGCTCGTTTACTCCTTTTTACGCCACGGTCGCCACTCCGACAACATTCATCAAACATTCAACTCTTTTCGTGAACCCGCGAAATCCGGAAATTTATAATGACGCGTCCAAATCGCCTCGCCTCGAGCCGCCCGCGCCCGCACGCTCGCCCGCACGCCGGCGATAGTGCGGGGCTGTGGGGTAAAAGAGTTCGGTGTTTGGTATGTTGTAGGATCGCCCGTGTGGAAACCGCGCGACATGTTGAACGAGGCGGCGGGCGGCGCGGCGGGCAGCGGGGGCTCGGGCGGCCCCCCCGCGCCCACCACGCTGCCCCGCTCGCAGCGCCCCGCGCCCCGCGCGCCGCACCTCTCCGCCAGCCGCAAGTCGCTCGCGCCGGACCACCGACACTAGCGATCGATACTAGCCATCACTAGCCAACACTAGCCGACACTAGCCGATACTAGCTCCACCCGCAAGTCTCGCGCCGCGCTCTCCTCATTTTATCCTCTCTTCGGTCCTGTCTCGCTTTGAACGAGCCCAATTATGTGATCAGGTTCGATCGCATCGTTTGGATGTAAGATTGACGGACGGCAATGGGTGTAAGCCATGATTTCGCTCCCAGCACATTCGCTGCATTAACATCCTTTTGATATGTAGGTAAAAGAAGTTAGATGTTTTCTAGTCCTCATTTTGAAAGATTTTGCAGAAGATTGACTTACTAGTCGCAGAGGCTTGGTTCTTAAAAACAAAAGATCACCACGACCAGTGTCACTTCTTACGAGATCTAGCATGCAAACTAATTTCTGGCTCCTTCTCCATCTCCTGAGTGAAGGCTGAAATTGTACATACTTTTTACGTTCATTTCTATAATAACTATTGACTCCTAAGCTCGTGAATTTTAAACAAAAATGAATTTATGTTTGAACACTAGCTATTTATAGCACCCATGGCGAAGCGTAAATGAGTCGATAAATGTGACAATTAGAAACTTGCTCTTCATTATATTATGTACACATATTTATGAAAATGCGATATATTTACTAAAAAAAACTCAGAGATCCATGACATAAGCGTCTAGCTATAACATAATATTGACCCCTTGTAAAATAGATTATCCCAAGGATATGAAGTGCCGAGAATTCGAGAAAAGTAAGTAACAACAAAGTGGAAAAGTGTTTGTATCAAGGACTTGCTACATTTTTGAATTATATTTAATTACTTACACTATCTACGGTGACCTTTTCATCAACAGTTTCTGTATTTGGCTGAGAGATGGGAAGGTCTCTGTGAGATTTAAGTTAATTTTGTAAATTTTTTGTCATAAGCTCAAAATAATGATCCGTTTTAATGCATTTACCGAATTTATCAGTTTAACATTATAAATTGTTTTATTATCCAAAACAAATAAGACTGCGAATCTCGAACGAGGTTAGGGAATGTGGAAATTCACCGAATAAAAAATCGTCTTAGATACTCGTATTGTATTATTATAAATTATTGTAAAGACTATTGGATTTTAAAATAACGAATATTATGAAATAGTGCAAAGTTGCACCCCCTGTAGTTCCACATATGGTGGGTAATAATATGACTATCACAATATAAACTTCGTTAGATATTAAGTTTCCTTTATATAAATCCACCATCGATTTCCTTAAGTACCTAAGCCATTCTTTGTTTAATTACCAATAAAAGACAATATAATTATAAAGTCAATAGTAATACGAAAACTTCATTGATGTAATATTTTGATAATATTAAAGAATTGATTTTCTATCTTCTGCAGTCTAAAGACAAGAAATTCTTTGTTTTTTAACTGCCTGTGTATTCAATTCAATCTTAATGAAATTTATTTATAAGTTAAAATATTCATAATATATTTCGTTGGCTTATGGTTAAGTTAGAATATAAACAATTTATCAATTTCTATTTATAATTTCAAAATGTTTTAATTTATTATAGTCGAAGTTAGCGTACCATAAGTGATAGAGGTAATGACGAGGTTTATAAAGGTTGAGTTATAGTTGAATTTCTTGTCTTAATTGGATGTGAATATAAAATGATCAATTCTTGGATATTAAATTAGCTACTTATCCGTACCTTCCTATTTTCGAACAATATTATATTATTTTCGTTTAGAATGTTTGAGGGAAAGCTCGTTTTCCTTGGACTCTCTATAAGGTCTCCAGTGCCAAAAATTTAGGTACGAGTGTTATCGATACCTATGCTTGTTACTACTCACTGTTACCATTTATATATATATATATGCCTACTGAATAAATATAATAAAATAATATCAGAGTAGTTAGCTGTAATCTACTTGCGATTAATTTTGTCACATTGGCAAAGCGATTCACTACCCTATAGTTCAAAATGCACTTACCCTATGAAAAAGTACACTAGGTAGTTTTGATAATAATTTCTCTTCGTGATCAAATTCAAAAGTTCTATCATAGGTTAGGGGAATGGTAAAACATATAACCTTGAGTTTTATTTACCCGTTGATAAATAGAAATATGTTTTTTTAATTAGTACACATATTAAACTATGTCATTAAATTATGTAAAACGTATTTGGAACCACGATAAAACTTAATTTGCTAACGTCTT
The DNA here is from genome assembly GCA_963932265.1 of Thymelicus lineola. NCBI lineage: Eukaryota > Metazoa > Arthropoda > Insecta > Lepidoptera > Hesperiidae > Thymelicus > Thymelicus lineola. Next base: position 9,616,988 of record OZ010684.1, on the reverse strand, counting down.
AACAGTGGCGAACAATAGTTTGACTTGAAAAGCTTTCATGTTATAACATGAATTTAATTTAATGAGTAACTTTATTGAACATAATTTTTAAAACCTTCCAATACGTTATTTGTTACTTATAACTGTTATATATTTGTAGATGTTTATATCCGTATAATCTTACTTCATGCCTTTTAATACTGGATGAAAATTATTACCAAAATAACACCTTGTGGAAATGTTAATCTTCACGTTGTAACATATCATCGGTGGAATATATCTTGGAAATATACGAATGATTTATCGTGGTTTCAAGTAATTATACAACTGAATTACTTTACAGTAATTTAAATTATTTATGTAATTAATTATAATTATTACATTGTATGTAGATATTGCAATTATTTACTGTTGTGGTGAAACATACACTTTGCATTTATATTTTAAATTATATGTATCGTTTTTAATAGTTTCGTGATTTATTGAAATAAAACATGTTTATTAATATACATATGTTAAAATATTCGAATTTAATAATTACGAACTTATACAATCAATTTATAGATATTGTTATACTAAGAAAATATAATTAATAAAATGAATAAACAAATATGAGTGAAAAATGAAATGAAGAATGCGCTCATTAATAAATTGCGATTGTATTTCATACTTCAATGACATTTGAAAAGTAACGTAGGAAAATGAATGAATATTTAGAAAGACTTATTGAAGTTAAATACGAAGATAACTAACGTTATAATAAGTATTGTACTTTTATAATTTGATCTTATATAGTTTGCGACTTGGTTGATTTATGTATTGAGTTGTATCAATGTATCATAGTATGGTATGTATATTAAATTTCCTATGAATGGTGATTACTTAGTAAAGTTCTTGGTAAACTGTTGTAATGAATTGTGCTACGGCCTGCTTAGAATATGAATTCGTACTATTCACACAAATTCTTCGTATCCTAATTGTTATGTAACGAAATAAAATGAATGTTAAGTGAATAAAGTAGAGTTATGTGTATCTATAATATGTGAACCGATATTAATGTTTAATGTTGTTTTATGTTTTTTTTTAACGACCGTCGATTATTTAGGTAAATGCACTTTACTGTGAGTGATCCCCGCACTGCGCAATATATTAGAGTTTACCAACCCTTACCTTACTAAGTGTCTGAATCACCAAGTCTAGCAACCTTTAGTGGCTTCGAGCAACGTTAGTCTAATTTAAATTGATGTATTCCTATTGTTTTCCTAAGTATTAATAAGTTCAATTTTGTGAAACATATGAAAATTACTTTTTATTGCTTATGAATAAATATAAACTGTAAAGTGGGTCTTTGTTTTTTCGGTGAACCTTTTATTTCCTATGGCAGCTTCAGATATCAATTTTAGGTTAAATTGATGAAAGAGGAAATATAATTCCTGCAAGTCCTGACAATCGTGATAAGAAAAGGCAAAGAAAGAACATAATATATCATGCATTATCATGCATGCATTTATGCTTCTATCCAAAATATGATAGCATTAATTCGATCAAATCCAATCGCTCAAACATACTATATAATTATACTATTCTTGGTACAGTAGTTGAGATGGTATACATAATTATTATGATGTCAGAGAACACATGTTTCGTATTCCAACGCTCTACAGTAACACAATACTTGGATAATAACTGCTCCATTGGTATCCATCCTTACACAGACCAACCTTACCAGTGCTGGACACAGGCCTCAATTAGCGCCACTCTGACTGGCTCCGAGGCTTTTGAATGGATTCTTCGCTGGAGCGGATACTCACTGTTTTCCATCGTCAGTCCACCTGGTCGGAGGAGGTCCTAGTTACTCTTTACCATGGCGGTAAAGTACTACCAAATGCTAATTCAGCTTAAAACTATGCAAATAATTTCCATTACGGTTGTACTGCCAAATTTTACCAAACTGCCTTTTACTAATTTTGTTATTTTCAGTTTCATAATTTTTGTTGTCTTACCCCATTCGATAGTGTACTTTCTGGGATAGAGTCCATTTTCTGGGATATTCTCATAGTTGAGGAACAGACGAAAACAAAGTCTAATGTTTACGATAGTTTTCAAATAATAATTGTACCTATTAGTACAGAAGTAGATGTCATGTGGGATAGAATGTGGGAGCGGTTTTCAACACAGAAAGATAAGTTCGGTAAAACGTGTTTATTTAAATCGTACATCGATTTTATAAACGAAACATTTCAGTGTTGTCGGAGTCAATGTTTTACAATCTAATAAAACAATTTCCCTAGATTGATATGAGTGGAACATTCAAAACAATAATTAAATAGGTATTTACAAGTTTTATGATTATTATTAATTCTAAATAGATATAATAATATATTTCTTTTATATCCATTTAATACTTTACCAAAACATATAAGTAAATATTATAAATTTGTTTTTTAAAACACATTTTACAAAAGTAATTAAAATGAACGTTGAAAATTTTTGTCATAGATGTGGGGAACATCATGAACATCATTAAAAGGGGAAATATCACATTATTATAAGCAAAATCAATATTCCACAGACAAACCACCTAATATGAGACTCATGAAATGTTTTTGTTTAATAATCGCAAAGACATTAAAATACATCAGAATTACCTCACTATTATAATAAACAATAAAGGAATAATTACTTTAAGTGTTTCATAAATAGCTTACTGATGGTAGACAAAATTGTAGGATAGTCAAAATGGGAAGCTCCATTACATGTGAAACACTTACAGTTAGATTACACATTAAAATTACGCTCTGTACACTTCTACAGTATAAATTATAAATACTAATACTTAAATAAATAACAATAGGACTATCTAGGGAGATGTATATTGTATATACATTATATTATGTGGCACAGACTACATTTCTCTATAATATAACCAAATACAGCTAAGGAAACTTGTACGTTCATCCGACTCAAATAAGGGCAAAATTCACGCCAATCTTTGTGATTGCTCTGTTCTATACGAAAGTATACAGGTGTTGAAGGTACTAAATTCATAGTAAAAGCAATGTCATAATTTAAAAGTCATCAAAATTTTAAATTATAATTCCTCATAGATTTGTTACTTATAATGACTCCACGTAATATTAGGTATTTTTTCAAAATTTTGTCACTTGCTTATTCAGAGGTGTCAAAAAGATTGACGAGTACTATGAAAACTCCATTGCAAGTTCCAGTCGATGACGGCATTCTGCCTTGTCTGAAGCCAGATTAATATAGGAAGGCTATCTTAATATAATACATCATAAATCAATCACGCACAATGTGCTAATAGTTACTCATTATTACCTATCAATGTGGAAGAAGACGAAGTAAGAAAAGTTTCATAAAAGTATTGCACCTAGTTAGATAAAAAGGACTAGACTTGACTAAACTTCAATTTTGACTATTATCTAGAATACTTTTCAAATCCCCAACAATTAAACAAAACACTACTAAGTATTGGAAATAAAATAACACATATAAAATAATATAATGTAAACAAAACTTTAACCTTAATATAATACTCTATTAATTACATTTTATTTGTAACAAATTATTTTAAACACTTTTTATTAATAATAATGATTATCGCACTCCATGACTATTCTTTAACATTATATAATCTGCATGTTACATCATGTATATGTAAAAGTTTAATTACTTTATAATATAAGTTTTATCACATCTACGAATTAATGAATTACTTGGTTTTAAAGAAGATTAATTACTCTATTATCTATATGGTGTTCCATCAAATTATACTAGAATAAATTTCATTCACCTATATTCATATCATTTAAATTACATAAGGCACTCCGATATTTAACTGCATTATCGAAAGAAGATGAAAAATTCTAACACTCAGGATTAATCCCTCTAATATGAAGACGTATGGAAGTTTTTGTTATTCACACCTTAATATCAATCATTCTCCAGCACAGTCAAAGGGTGCAAAGGATTAAGCACTTTTTGAGTATGCAATATAACTCACGTACAGACAAAATAGTTTTATGCGTTTTTCCAGATTTCTGATTTGACCAAAATAATTCGTTGTGAATATTGGTATGTAACATGCGAAAAAACCCAACGATACGATTTTTATACACTGATAGAAAATAAATAAGTACATACAATAATACAGTTACATCACACCTTTAGAATTAAAGTGGCTTATCTAAGAATTTTAAGAAAATGACTTTTATACATTGAACGGCATAAAAACATGTATTCTATGCCCAATAAATAATAAAAAATGCCCAATTCTTCAATTACGTGTTTGACGTTTACCAAAAAATACAAATTTTGGATACAATTATAAAGGTGCGACATGTTTTTATGCCGTTCAATGTATAAAAGTTATTTTCTTAAAATTCTTAGATAACCCACTTTAATTCTAAAGGTGCGATATTTTGTTTTACTTATTACATGTCATTAACTTAGGGTTCTAACATTGCACTCTTAAAGCCGCGACGGTTTGTAATATTTAGCGTAAGGTTTAACGCAAAAGTTGTCTAGCTTGAAGTACGATCAGAATCGAAGCATTATTTCGACGAAGAGTTCATTAATGTTATTGGACCCCTAATTATTCAATTAACAAGCAATTTTTATTCATAAGTAATCTCATTAAAAATTATCAAATTTTACTACCTAAATATAATAAGATGTCCTTTTTTGTTTCGAATAATGTCAAAGATTATAAAATTCCGCGCGGCGTCTTCGGGTCCCCATTCAAACTTAATATATAGCAGGAGGAAGAAATTAGTATTACAGGAAAGGTTAGGTTAGGTTATTACTATTAAAGTTATTACTATTAAAGTTAGTAGTAACCAAAACCTGTATGTTTTGGTTACTACTAGCTTTATAACACTAAAGTTTTACATAAATACATTTTAACGTATTTTACTTTAGTGAAAATCAAGATATAAAACCTAAATCACGACAATTAACGTAATTTTGGTTTTTAAACTCAATTCATAACTCAATTTTCTTCTATTTAACCATTAAAAGGTATGTTAGTTTCAGTTATAGATATAATTAATTGCATTTGAATAGATCTATGTATTTACTAACAATGTCCAAGCCAAGATTCACGTCATGAAGACCGCATGAAAATGTTTTATTAGTACTAAATTTACAGTATCCAATTTAGATATAAAAGATAAATGTAAAATTTTCTTATATTACGCCAAATTGTATCTTATAATTTCGAATTTCCTAAAATTTTCCTAATAGAATATCATAAGTGCATTCGACATTTATAGTCAAAGATCGCTTACTTGTAATAATAATTATTTTTTACTACGGATGTTATAAATTTTGTTACTCCCTGACGGAACATCCTTTATAGGTTTCGTTGAGCTTATTGCGCATAGGTTGTGTACGCGACAGGGTCGTGTATATTTGTCTAAACGTTGGTCCCTATAATTTCTATTGTAATTACATGATATATTCCTGACACAAGGAGCGGGGAGGGGACGCCGCGCGAGTAGCGGCCGGGTTCTCCGATTAAAGGCACATTGAATCTTTGTTATTTAATCTTTGCAGTACCTACCTAATATTCCCACAATCTCCATAGCGTCAACAACTATATTTTTGACTTTTCAAGGTTATCTAAAACTAGTTAAAGGGAATAAACTAACTAATATTCTACTATAATAACATGTATACGAATTAAAGTCACACCACTATTTCCAGCCGATTCATTATCGAACTCGTTAAAAAATTTGGTATCACATCCTAGTTCTATAATGACATCCGTCGTTATCGAACTACTCATTTTGGCAACTCGGTGGTGGGACTATTCTAAATTAGCTAAAGGCGCATCCGCCCCGAATTACGCTAAAGCGAATCCTGCGTTCGTTAATAGTTGTCTTCGCATTTGATTTCCCTTGAAATGGATTGCGTCGACCACTGTAGTTCCGAGGGCCCGTCCCAGTCTTGGAACGAATCGTAGACGAAATTATCATTGGAGCTATCTTCAGCGTCGTGTACCGCTTCGGCACGACTGAATGCTTCAGCAAACTTTCCGATCTCGGTGGAACCGAAAGCCTGTTGGAACGCAGGTAAGGGAACTATCGGTGGCCTCTTCTCCTCCGGCGGGCTAGAACGTGGTTCTTTCTGCTCGATGAACCGGTCACGTCCTGGTTGCACGTTAGTTTCTGACAACGACACCTCTCTAGAGGAATATTCAATAGCACGCTTGGCGGCTCCACCGTTCTCCGTATAGGAGGTATCGTCGAAAATAGAGTACTGCATCGTTCGTGCGTCCTGCGCACACCCTTGGCTTTGTGGATTTGGAGCAGGTATCTAGAACATTAAAAAAATACTTTAATTGAGAACGATATTGACAGTTTAATGCTTAAATTATTCGTATACAACAGAAAAATTAAAAAATATTTTTTACTGTTAAAAAACCACCAACACGCTTCTAAGACTAGAACTCACTAGATGGTGTTCAATTAACTTAATGCAATGAATATACATAGGGTTTTGTTAAAAATATGACTTAACCGAAAACTAACTTTCATAAGGCGACAATCAGAGGTATAACGCATTGGCTCTCTCGAACAAGGCGCTCTGCTGGCCCACGACCCGTTGACAGGATTAGATGCACTCCATCCACCGCCTCCGGGAATCCCCATCTGGAAATTGAGAATATTGCATCTTAATTGATTTGCTATTAGTCGCTTGTGTAGCTTGCTATGTTTATATCCAAATAATCTTTATTCATATTTCTGTAAAACGCTTCATGCAAGAACGCATAGAACGGGTGATTTAACTATGATACTACAATTAGTCGGGACACTTAATAATATAACTTATGTTCAAATCTTTAATGAATATGAGTAACAGAAGAATGCATGGTCAATACGACGTCAGCCCAGACCAGGTTTATTTCTTTAGAGCAAAATAAGTACTTAGTTATTCAAAATAATATATATGCCATTTTAAAGCACAATATCACAACGTGGAATTCAAATTTCTGTCTGAAATTATAAGTTCGAAAATAATTCAATATTTTAATAATTCAAAATCGTTTAATTTTTTTATTTAATGACTGCGGAAGGCATCGTTTTGATGCTCAGATTATAGAACAAACTATAATCTGACTCAAAACCTGGTATTAAAATTTGCTACCTTTATTATTTATTAATTTCTCTAGAATAAGGTAATTTTTGGTATTCAATAATTACCTGATAATGTGGCCACATTTGAGGCTCGCAGTATGCAGGACCACGACTGTTCATTCCGCATTCTAAAGCCGACTAAAACATTAAAATATATCATTAGTAGGTATCACATTAAATTCATATACGAGTACAGGCTGAAATTTCCAAATGTGTGTGGATGGCAAAATTTGAAACTACAAATGAGACTATTTCTCATTTGGTGGTCAAAGGTCAAAAAGTGGTCAAAGGACGCTCGGGGCCGATTTCGATTTAAATTAAAACTTAGGTTTTTGAAAATATTTATTCCTGGCCAGGAAGCGAACCCATTGAAAAAACTCATCCTGTATTATTGCACAATTTTAATACACAATAATATTTTAATACACAATATAATTATAGAGTTTTGACTACAGTGTCATCTATCTAATCGTAGCATAAAACCATCGACTTAAAACGAACATTATTTAAAACCCCAATGAAGTCATTACACGATCGCCAATACACGCAAACGATACTACATATTTATAAATACAAAAGTAATGAATCAATTACCCACCCATCCTAACGATTAAATTTGAAAGCTTCAAAAGGCACTTAGTAAGATTCGATATAACAGACGCGTCACTAAGATCGATTAAATTTATCAACATTTCGAAAGGTACGAGTATCTTATTGGGCATTTAGCGAGAGCGATAGTTGTCTGTGAGGGTTCATGTAAGTAGTATGGCATTGATTAGAGTACGGCGGGAACGTAAGTTTCGCCGGTATCGATTCAGAGGGTACTAAGTGAGAAACAGGCGACGGCGCGGTGCACAGCTCATGTACTCAGACGAGTATATAGATTTTCACGCCGCGTGTGAACTGCCGCTAGGTAACAATCGATATTATTACCCTGATCAACGTAGCGTGATATAACCGACGTTTATATAACAATACTATGTATGAGTACGCTTTATGTAAATTACCTTATACAGGTTGTTTAGATTCACGTAGTCGCTTTTTTTAAAGTATATGTAAAGTTGAATTTACGGCAGTAAATTACTACTTAGTGTATCTTTAAAGTTATAACACAGTGTAGAAGAAAAAATAATTCCTATAATATTGCTGAAATTAAAGTCGTCAAGAAAAGTAAATAGAGCGATTAGCCGAAGCCATAACATAATAATATTTAATGCAATCCTATGCAAGTTAATCACCCAATGTCCTCTGAATAGTCAGGAAGAGAATATATATTCTCAGGTACCTCTTACGTTTCCTTCTCAGCTATTTACTTTAAAGAAAAGGCCAATCCTATTAATATTATAATCGTGAAAGTTTGTGAAGATGTTTTGATATTTGTTCCTCAATCACGCCACAACTACTTAGCTGAAGTTTGGAATAAAGTTACTTAGAGATAGCCTATATCCTGGATTGGCACATAGGCTACTTTTTATCCCAGAAAAAACAGGGTTCGCGCGGGATTTGTAAAAAATCGATATCCATGCGCGCGAAGCCACGGACATATAAATCTAAATTAATTAACTAAAAATTTCGTTCCGTAACCACTCTTCCACGGGAGAAGCTGCGAGCAAAAGCGAGTGTTATATCGTAAATAGGCACCTTATTTAAGAATGTAATATATTATTTTATAAGCACCTTTTTTTAAAAAAAAGTAATGCCTCATTAGGAATTACAAAATAAATTTTATTTAAACTTCCTAGTAACCTTTTAGTGATGTGACAATGCAAGAAAAACTTATGTATAAAAATAGTTTATATTATATAAAAATAATGACTAATTACATTAAATATTACGTAAAGACATAAAACTGCCGAGGAACTGCTATTTATAAACAAAAAAATTACATAATTTTCTTTAAAGTTGCTAAAAGTTATTAAAAGTTACGCATGTTTTTGTAAAGTAAAGATAATTTTGTATTAATAGGATTACCGAGTACAATGTGTAGTGTACAAGTATACATGCGAGATAACATTTAGTAGATGCGGGCGGCGCGGGGAGCGGCGCGATCGATGTCCGTCACTCCCTCTGCACTTCTGCGTTGCAGTACTGCATCCATTACATCTTACCCCTAATACCTTCACAAGGGTAAAGGTACAGTTTACCTTACATCGAAAATCATCTTAAGAAAATATTCTTCAACAAAACTTTAGAAGGTAATAAACCTGTTAGATGAATATTATCAATAATTAAACATTAATTTTATAATAAACCAATTTTAAATTAAATAATTTTAATATCAACCTGTGTCATGGTAATGAAATAAATAAGAAATTTTTGTTGAGGTCAACTTATTAAGTTTCGTAGCGCGCTACGATAGTGTAGCACCATGTGCTACGGCGCTACGGCGCTACATCGTAAGTCAGCAGTTACAAATTAGACCAATAATTACATATTTTAATATCAGTTATGTAGAAAAAATTGTACTAAAAGGTGTCTATGAAGGTATGTAAGATAACTTTGTCAATAATAAATTAGTCTGAACCGAACTTCAGAAATCAAAGATGCAAAGCAGATGTAACTTCTTGTTAGAAGTTATGTTTATTGCAGGGTTTGGCCTTGAAGTATATTAGTTAAGGCTATCACATCATGTTATATAGGTACATAAAGTGGTAGTGGCAGGAGATTTGCAGAGGCTAACTAACTATTGAGCGGCAAGTGGCGAACTCGACGCGAACCACGTGACTTATCGATCAGCGCGCCCACGACACTCGGAAAAATCAACCGCTGACAGCTTTCATGGGCCACCTCTGCCTCGCCCTCGCCGCCCGCGTGCCGCGCACCCCCGCCGCCCTCATTAGCGCCTTTGTGCCGCTCACTTGTCTCGTAATCTGACGCCCTAACGATACCACTTCCAAGCGTATGATACTGCTTCCGTGTACCCAACCGTATAATTTTTATTATAATTATTACAGCTTTCAACTCTTCATTTGATTCGAGTTTATTTAATTTTTTTTTTTTTTGAGAAAAAATTTTGATTGCCATAAAAATATTTAAGGTACATGAAATAGAGATAACATCTATCATAAACCAAAGATTTTAAAATAAAGAGGAAATTTGTGGCTAAGGCTGACAAAACTGGCAATTCTTATCGTTTCTTATTAATCGTTTTTATGGAATTAATTAGTTATTAATTTGAAGACGAACGATTAATTTAGATACTTAAATAATGTGACAAATTTTATTGCACGCCAATTTTTACTGGCTAACAATAATATAATTTGTAACATCTTTTCTAAATTTCATAAATCCACCAATAAATGAATAGAATTGAATTAAATTAATTAATCGGTCAATTATATATGTCGGAGATCATAAAATGTGTATTCGAATTGTGAAGATGGCAACACTATGCGTTTAACTACTGTCATCGTTGAAGTAAGATTATGAGAGTGAAACGTCATTGTCACTCTGGTTGAACGTCAAACGAGCAGTCATCTGGTGGCAACCATCAACTGGACCACGAGAGAACCGATGGACGCCTAGACAAGAACGTAGTTACTTAAAGACGGAACGCGACGTGTGAATTGTATTGTGATATCGGATTAACGAGTAACAGGATCAGACGATTATGCGAGGCATTGGGGTGGCTGTAAGGGGTGATGGGAGGCCACTGGGCCGTCGTGCCCTATTATTTGTTGGCTGTTACTCGGATAATTGAAGACAATCAGTTCTAATGGCGTGTTAATTATAACCAGTGTAAAACCTGTGTTAAATGAGTTTCTGACTAAAGTGATGTAAACGCCCACTGTTGTTATTATTTCCCGAACCACCACCCCACCAGGCCTTGTCTCCGTCATCAGAAGTGGCATGTAGCTCAAGCCCCAAGAAAAGGCTATCTGACAATAGCTACTGCAATACCTACGGACCGGCAAACGAGACCCTGACGTTGGTTTGCAAAACATTACGAAAAGTTTTACGAAGAAGAACTTCAGCGAGTTCCGTGACCAAGACAAAGTTATTCACCGGTTCTCAAATCTCGTAAGGAATCTGAATATCTGCTGTGTTGGCAATAACGGCTGACGGTGGTTCGGATGATATTGAAATGAATTGGTTGCAATGAGAAACGTAATGACAGTAAACGTGAGTAAATAAGAACCGTGGAATTTTACAAAGAAAATATGTGAACCTACCCCCAGATACTCGCCTCACGCAAGATGTCGATATTCAGTCGAGAAGCAATTATGGTGGAAGTGAACGGTGGAACGGAGTGCGTTTCTATTTGAACATAGAACACGAGGACGTGTTCAGTTTGTCAGAGATGGCCGAGGGAGTAATAGCATCCAAGACACCAAACCAACACATGACAACAAACCAAATAAACAAAAAAAAAAAATTCATAAGACATGTCTTTGAGGGAAAAGTACTATCTTTTCATTCGGATTGCAAGAATCCGCATTTCAGGTTTTTCAGATATGATGTTACAAACGGTGGACGGCAAGCAGTGTAAATGGTGCCGTCATCTTGAAATGTCAAAAAACACCTGACAGAATGTTCAAAGTTAAGATTTCATGAATTTGTGTTTAAGCTTGTTTAAGTAAAAACTATTGTGCTTCGAAATCCTGGAACATGCAAGGATTTCCTTAAAATAAGATTGATTAGAAAGAACTGGTTAGAATGGTGGTTTTCGTAAACTACAAATCGTTTCGTCGTATTTGTGATTGATTCAACGAAGTATTATAAAGTCATTGTACAGTATCTTTCAACGTAATTATGATTAACAAAGTTATTCAAAGTCAGTGCAAGTATATTGTTTTGTGACACCAGAAGCATTCTGTAAATGATATCAAGAATTTTCAATTTTCAAACATCTTGATATTCTTTAATTATCGTCTGCCCTCAGTTCAGAAAAATAACAATTAGACATTTCGTGATTTTGTCTTTTGTTTTCTTGTGTGTGTTTCAGGTAAACTAAGTGACAATGTAAGTCGTATGGACATGTAACCTGCGAATGTCTAAACGGTGACTAGAAATTACATCAATGCGAGATAAGTAGGACTGGCGTCAACTACGTGTCTTTAATTTCGTTGATACTGACGGGAGCGCATCGTGGCTCCTTGTACCGTGGCTTACGATGAGCATCGTCGGTGATTGTATGGCGACATGATATAACAGGTGATCTGTATTGATACTTTTGTAGCTAATTTTGATTACTGCTCACTGACAGTAATTGTTCCTTGTTGAGTTTGTGCTGATATTACGTAATGTCAACATATGACATTTGATGGTTACTTGAGTTTGTGTACTTGACGATTTTTGGTAATGAAGGCCACAGAGAGAATTTGGTGAGCGAAATGAGCGAATTGAATGCCTATTTGGCATTTAAAAGTGTCATGCAAAGATAATAATTCCTTTACTGATTTGTTGAATTGTTTTTGAGAATCTTTAAGACAGACGGGATAACACACTAAGAATTTCTTAAAATCTTCACAGTAAGTGAACCGATTGTCGATTGTTGTTGATGAGTAGTAAGTGGTATGCAAGTCGCTCAGATAGCATGCGGCTCCAGTCATTCGTAGGCGTAGGCGTAAGATCGGGCACTAGATTTCCCGCCGCAGTGCGGCCACGACTGTGAGTGGCGTGCGTTTGGCTTGGAGCTGTAAGCAGTCGCTGATCAAATTATGCCGCTGGTTAAGCGATGCCGCTGGTTAAGTGATGCCGCTGGTTAAGCGATGCCGCTGGTTAAGTGATGCCGCTGGTTAAGCGATGCCGCTGGTTAAGCGATGCCGCTGGTTAAGCGATGCCGCTGGTTAAGCGATGCCGCTGGTTAAGCGATGCCGCTGGTTAAGTGATGCCGCTGGTTAAGTGATGCCACTGGTTAAGTGATGCCGCTGGTTAAGTGATGCCACTGGTTAAGTGATGCCGCTGGTTAAGTGATGCCGCTGGTTAAGCGATGCCGCTGGTTAAGTGATGCCGCTGGTTAAGCGATGCCGCTAATTAAGCGATGCCGCTGGTTAAGTGATGCCGCTAATTAAGCGATGCCGCTGGTTAAGCAATGTTGTTAGGTAAACGATGCCGCCGAATAGGCGATGATGGAGATAAAATTAATTACCTTCGTAATTCAAATTGTGTCTTATCGAGTTAATGGCAAAGTTGATTTTATTAAAAGTAACTGTAATTTGACTTATCTTTGAGTGCCATGAAGCCTTTTTGTTGTAAAGCTAGATCGTGTTATCAGATTGTAGTTCTTGGTAATTTTATCCCGTTCTGGCTGCTACATGTGTTTTCATTATGAAGCCTTCGGGCTTGAGGTCAGGGAGGCCGAGTGGGAAACTTTTACTTTGCGAAGGTTATGTCTTTTCCAGATGGTCCCCTGCTGCCTCACCGAGGACGGTGAGATCGTCACGATGGCCGTGTCGGAGATCATAAAATGTGTATTCGAATTGTGAAGATGGCAACACTATGCGTTTAACTACTGTCATCGTTGAAGTAAGATTATGAGAGTGAAACGTCATTGTCACTCTGGTTGAACGTCAAACGAGCAGTCATCTGGTGGCAACCATCAACTGGACCACGAGAGAACCGATGGACGCCTAGACAAGAACGTAGTTACTTAAAGACGGAACGCGACGTGTGAATTGTATTGTGATATCGGATTAACGAGTAACAGGATCAGACGATTATGCGAGGCATTGGGGTGGCTGTAAGGGGTGATGGGAGGCCACTGGGCCGTCGTGCCCTATTATTTGTTGGCTGTTACTCGGATAATTGAAGACAATCAGTTCTAATGGCGTGTTAATTATAACCAGTGTAAAACCTGTGTTAAATGAGTTTCTGACTAAAGTGATGTAAACGCCCACTGTTGTTATTATTTCCCGAACCACCACCCCACCAGGCCTTGTCTCCGTCATATAGTTCGAGAGTTGAACAATCACTAACAAACGTACAGACAATAATAGTCATGTAACACATTTTCAGTTTTATAAAGTTGAAGTGACGAACGCAGTGTTCAGTAGAGTTTCCTTCTCACATACTCAACCATCGCTCAGCTTAGTGTCTTCTTTACTAATATTATTATGGCTTTATCCTCAATAGTTGCTTATTTGTATTGGATGGCTTGGCTTCAACCCATTAATGGGCCACTACTGGGCACGGGTCTCTCCTCTTGAGGAGGCCTAGAGCATACTCCACCACGCTGCTCCAGTGCGGATTGGTGGAGGAATTGATTGTATTGGATACTTTAATCAATAAAAATCCTGAAACCTAGTTTGTGCTCTAAAAGGCAAAATATTATCCTGGGTTCGATTCTGGCAGGGGACTAACATTTATGTAAGACTAGCTGTTGCCCGCAGCTTCGCACGCGGAAATTATGTGTTATTTATCCCCTATTTCACCCCCTTGCTTGGGGGTTAAAATTTAAAAAATTCTTTCTTAGTGGATGCCTACGTCATACGAATAAGAGGAATACGTTTGTGAAATTTTAAGTACATCCATCAATCACTTTTGCCTTTTATATATACAGATAAAGTAATGTTTTATTTGGAATCCTAGTGCGCAGATGTACATAGGTATGTAAGCGATGATAGTTACTGTATAATATTTTTCACAAAGCATACTACAGTTTCTCGATGTGCATGTACGAGAAGTTATGTAGTTATACGTTAAAGTGTATTATATTAAAGTGTATTCTACAAGGTCAAACTTAAGTTTATTGTTACATAAACTCCAATTTATTTGACTCTAGCCAAACGAAAGCAACTGTTCAGACACTATGTGATATCACAGAATAAATATTATTTATGTTATAGTTCCTGAATACAAATTTATAAATAACGCATCGTTTTGATCGTGCATTTGAAATATAATAGTCAAAATATCATTAAGATATTTAGATTGTTATTTTTTAGGGTCCCGACGAAAACAAAAAAACGGATCCCATAAGAAACATACTACAATGCATGAGGACCGACTTTTACACCGGATTATATAAAACGCAGCGACCTTCATACAAAATCCCGGCAAAGTCAAATCAGTTGTTCTACGCGGCTGTGGCTTGCCTCATACGTAGGAAATTCGGGACTTAAATGAATCTTCCATGCGTAGGTTTTTTATATAATAATAATAAATGGATAGTTGCTTGTGGCCCTAGCGGCCTTTACAACTTCACTCGAACAGATCGTAGACGTTATTCAACGTGGTGGCAAACGCTAGCAGAAGAAATTAGCTTCCGTTCAAATATAAATCGCTCATCCAGTAATACAACGGCACATATACGTTTGTCATATTTTACAGAAACGAATTTAATTTTTTTTATAAAAATGTTTAAAATTAATTTATGGTTTTTTTACAGATTGTAAGGGTTTGGTTACTAGTATAGATATTAATACATATTTAACACTATGTAGATTAGGCACTTTTAAACATGTATACCATATAAACTCAATTTTGTATTTTTTGCAGATGTGCCAATAGGTATATAGCTATACTAGGTGAGCGAAATCTTCCACTTACCCTGTTTAGTTACAATTTAATCCAAATACCACTTGACCTTCAAAGCTTAATGTGTAATTGGGTAAACTAATGACTACCGTAAAGTTTTGGGATGGGGCGGTCAAGTTAATTCGATAAAAGCTTCCGCTGAAAGCTACGCTCATAAACACAGATTATTTATGAAAGGAAAATAAGTTTCTCGTCCTGTGAATTCGTCTCTGACACTGACCTACAAATACGTTTAGTAATATATTATATGTATGACTTTGTTTGTTTGTTTGTAGGTATTTTAATGTTGAAATTATGAATTACATTTGCAGATAATTTTATTTTTCTACCAGTTCTGCAATTTAAAGATACTAATGCAAATGTTTAAAACAGTTTTTCCATTTTTTATATTTCTAAAGTTAGTTTCATATTGTCATTTCAAAATAACTATGTTCAAAGTGTAAGTTAACCTTCTGAGCTCTCGATACAAGTTACTAACCAATTTAATTCTTAAAGTACACGTGCAATGAGATACAGTTCTTTAATTGATATACAGAAGTTAAACAAATATTATACCCGAACATGGCATAAATACGGTGATAATATTTTCGGGGCAATTATTTATAAGCACGTCATATCATATATTATTAAATATTACTTTGTAAAGGTTAAAAACGTTATGAATTAAATGGGAATATTCATAGAATATTAGAAATTATAATACGTAATTGTTTTTATCAACCAAATGTCTCTTACAAGTTGTTTATCGCTGCTGTTAAAGAATTCAAACCTTGTACGCCACAATATTCGCAAAACCAAATCCTTCCTTACAAAAATCAACAAACGAATGTTACCGTGTGCGTTAGAGGCAGATGCAACGGCGGCTGCGGGCGCTGCTCGCGGCGCGCGAGGGCCCTCCGAGACCGCGCCTCCTTCAGCGCATACGCGCCATAGTCTAAAACAAACATGCATCATCAACTACTTGTCTATTAATAATTTTAATTAAATATAAACAAATTAATAGTTTAAAAACTAACACGCTTTTATAGTGTAATGTACTGAAGAAAAATTATTGAGCCTGTGCTATTAGGAATTCCTTCAATTGAACCCAAACCAGAGTGTAGAAAGTCATGCTTATCAGAAAAATGTATTGTCATCAGACCTAAAGCAATGTCTATAATTTCAACTCCTCAGGAAAAGAGAAAGTAGATCTAATTCAGTTTATGACATTTTTCCCACAGAATCGGAGTAAGCTAAATAAAAGGTTTTAAAAAACTTTTAAAACAACTCTTTTTTGCTTAGGCTTAGAACCAGTCACTCCTGTCACCATTTTGGTATGGTCAAAAAAATCACATTATTGCGTTTTCATTGAAATAACGTAATTTTTTTATCGAACTACTTATATTATTTCAAGATAAATAAAAGCTTGCAACAAACAAAAATAAAAACTTAAAACAAAAATATAATCCTGTACGAAGTTAATTATAGCTATAAAAGTGAGAGTAGCTTCCTATTTTAAGTTTTTAACTATTTTTAGATTCTACACTTTTTTATTGTGACTACAAGTATCCCGTGATTCGACGGCTTAATAATTAAACATTGAAGTAACCATAAGAAATTAGATATCAGTAACAATTTGTCCTAGCGCGCTCTACTTTAACGCCCCAACTCAGAGTCACTAACGGTTACTTTAGTCGTTCCTTAGTAAAAAATCACGATACAAATTCTGTACTAACAAGCAATATAAGTATTAACCGTTAGTGACTCTGAGTTGGGGCGTAAGTCACTTAAAACCCTACGAATGTTACAAAGGATAAAAAATAAAATCAACCCTCGTGATGTTAAAAAATAAAATGTTAAATTACGCGATCATTAATTGTTAAAACTCATTAAATATTCTGTTTACGTTACGCACATTAAATAAAATCCTTGCGTGAGGTAGTCGTATGTATGAAAGATTACACACTCAGTTTTGGAAGTACCCATACAATTTATTTAGGTGATGCGATATTATATTCTTCTCTATATCTATACATGTAACATTGTCATAGAATTTCCAGGTGTGGTGATCACGCCCTAAGTAAATCGCGCAATGATTTTAGTTACCCTTTATTCACTAGATATTGACAGCATAGATACGATGCAAACGTAATTTCACCTTCAAAAGACCTTCAAAATCCGATCAATCGAGTTTTTTTTTCAGTTGGTACATACCCTACAGTGCTTTATAGGGGTCCCTCATTGGGATCTGAGTTCCAATTTATTTCTTAGTTCTGTGCGTATTAGAAATGATTCATCATTTGATTTAGTGACGAAAATATTGTGCACAACATGCACACACATTTTAAGTGTACTATCTTTGTACTATCTAAGGGTTCCCAGTGACCACAGTCCTTAGTAATTAGGGACCGATTAAAGAATAAATAAATAATAAATAAATAACTCTTCACACTCATAGCCCCACACTAGGATTCCCTGTGTCGTGGGCGCCATGGACAACACACAAGACAAGGACATTCACACCCAGACCGAGAACAGAAATTCAAACTCATCATTCAAATTTCCGCCTCGCTGGGAATCGAACCCAGGACCCTTGGCGCGGCGATCCGGCATGGTAACCATTGCGCCACACGGGTCGAAGAAGAAGAGAAGATCTTAGAAGAAGGTAAAGTTTACCAATCCAGAGTGAATTTGTTTGTAATTTTATCATTAGAAAAGGAGACGCGTACCCGTTGTGGGATAGTCAAGGATTGTGGTGATCACGCTGATAAGGTTATGTATTATTTTAGTATAGTTACTTATCTATACTAACATTTTCTTTTTTTCGCTACATAAACATGGAAAATCTTTTAGCAATAACCGTATAGCTGGTCACTTGATAATATTACTTAATTTTATGAATAACATTAAGCTACGTTTGTGTTTAAATTAATGTCGGTAAAGGATTCCAGCAGTTGAAATATGATGCATTAAGCAGCAATGTACAGTAAAAGTGAAAACGGAATTCTCGTTTACGTAAAGACGCAACGTGGATAAAGTTTAGAGGGAAAGGCGACGCGGGCGTCAGCACGCCGGTCAATATGGTGAGTGGCTGTGCGCTGTGCGCTGTGCGGACGATCAATTCGACGCGGGCACGGACCACCTGTAGCGCCACCACACCCCCCCGATACCCCCAGTTTCCCCCGATACCCCTTCCCCTTCCCCTCTCCCGCCAACATCGACACGTGACGTAGACGTCGAGAAATCCGCCCAAACGTAAACATTTAATTCTTACTTCATTCTTCATTGTTCAGAATGTCGCGCCACGCGTGCGAATTCCGATCTCCGTATTGGTAAACAAACAAACGCTAACATTTTTAGTTGTTTAAACAAATAATGTAACGCGGCTACGAATACCTATAGCTCATGTCGGTAATTCAATTAGTATAAGGAATTAGTGCTACGGCAGGGACAATTATTGATGCATTTCCACTGTACGTGTCCTTCCATTCCATTCATTTAGTAATTGAATAAACTTTGTTATCACTTATATACTTTGTATAAACTGAATTAACGTCAACTGCATAGTATCCATAAGTACAATAAATTGATTGTTTAATTACGAGACATACTAGTTACGAAGGGAGGAATGTAATTATAGAATAAGTAAATTGAAGGGTAAAATCTATAAATCCATCATAAGACCTGTAGTAATGTATGGATCAGAATGTTGGGCTACAAAGAAGACAGATGAGAGATGATTACATATCACAGAGATGAGAATGTTGAGGTGGATGTGTAGAGTGACGAGAATTGATAAAGTACGGAATGAGTATATTAGAGGAAATTTGAAAGTGGCAAAAATGACAGAAAAGTTGAATGGGAACTGAATGTCGTGGTATGGACATATGATGAGGCGAGAGGAAACGCATGTGACGAGAAGAGCGATGGATATGAATGTGATGGATAGACGAAGGGGACGAGGACGACCAAAGAAAAGATAGATGGATTGTGTTACAGATGATATGAAAGATAAGAGAGTTAGTGTAAAAATGACGGCTGATAGGGAAGTACAGGAAAACATATTGCGCCAAATAAAATTGGGAAATGGACAGGATGATGATGACGTTGCTTGTTTGTAAAAAAGCGTTTATTTAACATGTCTTGTTCTTTTGTTTCATAGAACTAAGCATGTATAGGTTTTTTGCAATCTGAATTAGAAGTATTTTCCTCTTATCCTACGGAGTTGAAAATATTGCTTAAGTTCTGATGCCTTTTTATGATTCCTAATACGCTCAGGATTAGCTTCGATAGATTTTAAAAAATTTATTACATCATGTACATTGTAACATTTGTAAATATAATAACAATGACATTATATTGATTTAAACGAAATAATTATCACACTATTTTTTGCATCATTGCTTCATGGGATGTAGTTTTCAAGCAACTAAATCAAATTAACATACCTCCCTCTATTTGACCTATAGATAGAAAGAGCCAAAAATGTAAAACAACTTAATTTTATTTATACATTTAATTGTTTTTACTCATATGAGTGTAAGGTAAACAATATATTACTAATTACAATAATAATACTATTACTATTATTAATTAATTATTTAACATAAAATTTAAATAACTATTACATTCCCGCGTATGGTGTACCGGAGTTAACAGTTACTATTTGGTATATTTAATTGTAGTAAATTTTAACTGAAATAATAAGGATTCAGTAAGCGATATTATTCTTATGCAAACTCACGAATAACTTTTTACGTATCTGTATGTGTCAATCACTAAATTAGAAACTACTACTAAGGTGTGTCGTTCAAATATAATTAACGCTACCGTAATTAATTATATCTGTTTGCTTTAATAAGTACCTACGTTTTTAAAAGCAGATATTGTTCAAGGTTGAAAGTACATACAAATTAAAAACTAATAAATTAAAAAGAATTACAAAACTTGTATTAAAAATATGATACATTCAGAAAATTGATATTTAAATACAAACCCATTGGCATGGCATGGTCTGCATGGTGTACGTGGTAGTCAGTAGCACGCGTAGGGTATTCGTAGCGGTAGTAGCGCGCGTAGGGGTCGTGCGCGGGCGGCCCGTAGTAGGCGTGCGCGTACGGCGAGTAGGGCAGCGGCGCGTACCCGTAGCCCTCCCAGCCCGCGCCCGCGCTCGCTCCCGCTCCCGCTCCCGCACCCGCTCCCGCGCCCGCGCCATACTGCGCGTGCGGCGCCCCGCGGTACTCCCCGTACTTGCAGCAATCCATGCCCGCCCACGCCTACGCTGCCGGCAGCGCGTCCGGCCATGCTCGCACGCAACCGCTCGCAACTACCCTCATTGCACTCGCACTACCTTACTACTTACTACCCACTACCTCACCCTCCCCTGCTCCAAGAACATTGTAATCGTACTCTACCCACAACTTTTGACCCTTTCGAATTTAAAGCCCCTCCAAAACAAATTCCCAACTTGGAGCAACTTTTCGAGTTCAAGTTTGGGCCCCAAGAAACGTTCGCTCGAATCGAACGCAGTTTCGCGGCGGGAAACGTACGCGGGAGCGACGTTAGTTAGCGAAAAGAGGTCGTTCGAGTTTGCCGGCGACGTCGAGATTCGACGGGTGAGAGGGCGGCGGGGCGGGGGCCGCGGGAGGGGCGACGCCCGCTCGCCGGCGGCTCGGCGCAGCGCGGCGCTCGACGGACGCCGACTGAAGGCGCCGCGGAATCGATACGCCGCCGCCGCGTGCCCGCGCCCGCCCTCGTCCGCTCTCGCCCGCATTCGCCCGCACTCACCCGCACTCGCCCGCTCTCGCCGCTACCTGCCCGCGAACCCGCGCCCGTATTGCGCGCGAACTTTGTCTTCCTCCACGAAATTTTATATTTAGAACCGTGGTGAAACAATTGATCAATACTTTGCACTATTAATTAGTACACACTTTCTCTACACCTCTAGATGAAAACAACAGATTTGTTTTTGTTATACTCGTACTACGGAGGGGTTGCACAGACCCGCTAATTTGAATATATTTAAGATATTTTAAACTTCTTCAAACTCTTGACACTTCCGGTGCGTTAGTTTATAGGTACAGTTAACAGTTAATGTTGAAATCTTTTAATTTTCTTGTGCAATATCATATAATATTCATAAAATTATTTAAAGGCGTAGAATAATAAACAGCTGTATACATTATTAGTATATTCATCTAATGGAACGAATAGCTTAAAATTATTATTTCTATCTGAAAAGTAGATACTATACTTAAAATTATGTAATTATACAAGATGAGTATTGATCTGTGTGCTCTAGCTACAGAGCGCATTTCTTTGTTTCTTTTTAAATTATGTTCCTGCCTTCGACATACACCGAGCCCAAATAACATTTAGCCATGTCCCGTTTTTCAAATCTTTCAAAAGGTAGCATTAAATAAAAGTTCATTGATATTTGATGAACTTTATTGTCTGATAACGGCTCGGCCATTCGCACGATCGAGGTTTATGCGTCGTAACCTGGTGGTGAATACTTGCAAAGTTTTATCGAATAGCGCGTAGGCGACAGTGACCCACATCAGAGTACCACACCCCATTGTCCTTACCAGTGTTACCAACTCGGTATCAGGTTTTCGGGCTAAACACAGTTTTTTTCGATATCTTTCACTACCTAAATTGCTTCTTTCGATCGATTGCATCCAAAATTTCGTGGAAAACCTGAATTTTGTCCCTTTTTTTTCAAGATGGCGGAAAATGATTTTGGGGCTAGAAATTGGGCTAGGTGCTAAAAAAATTATTTGAGGGGCTGAAAACCCGTAAAAAGGGCTAGATCTAGCCCCAAAAGGGCTAAATTGGCAACACTGGTCCTTACCGACCAGACCTCAACCGCAAACTTTATTTACTCGCGTTAATAAACAAGCGTGGCAATTTAAGTACTCTCATAATATGTTCTACTCATACGTTCATAATATTCTTTCTGTTAATTGATTTGAATGGGCCTGTCGGTTTATTAATTAATCGTCTCTTTAGTACTACGTTCACTTATTAGTAAAATAATGTTATTATTTTTTAAATACTTTAACTGTCTTCTTTTTAGGATTCCGAAGTATAATCGGTACCTTTATAGATTCATTATGTCCGTCCGTCCATCTGTCCGTCTGTCAGAAGCAAAGTACTGAGACCTTTAGTGCTAGAAAGCTGTAATTTGGCATATTTATTAAAACACCAAAATCGTATAATAAAATATTGTACAATATTTTTTTCTGGGTACCTCCCCTACAGATAACGTGAGGATAAATTTTTTTTCGTTGCATACCCCATAGTGCGGGTTATCGTTGACAAAAAGGTCTTTCAATTTTTGGATTCAGGGGTTTGTTTTGCGAAATATTTGGCTTAAAAGTGCTAATTTTGGTTAGAGTCAAAGAGTTAGAGTTAGAGTCAAGGGTCGCCCCCCCCCCCCCCCCCCCCGAAGGCTAAATAGTTGGAGTTGGACAAGTGAAAAAATAGCTTACATGATGAATTTACAAAGAAAACTATTACGGCTGTGTTAGCATAAGTAGAGTAATAGTCGATAAACTTACTACTTCGGAACCTTATATTGCGCTTGGCCCGATATCTCCTCTTTGCGTTCTAAGCTCAATTGGCTTCCCATCCGCGAATGACGACACATTCGATGTCTTCTTTCCTCAATCCTTTTTGTTCCCCATTTTCCTGATTATTTGAAATCTAAATTCCAGTTCCTGTGTTCCTCCCATGATCGGCAGCTTCGCTCTACTGAATCTTATCAAGTCAATACCGCTGCACCGATCTGGGTTCATCTCCAATTCTTTCTCTGTTCAGACGGTCCGCCTTTGGAACACGCTCCCCAAAGGAATCAGAAAACCTGCTAGTACCTAAAGCTTCATTCTAAAAGGACCTCAGGACTCTTTTTCTAAGTCGTCATTGACATCATAGAAGTTTTCATCTTAGATCATTAAGTTCATATACTTATGTAGGTATATTTTGTAAACGTACATATATTTATATGTATTTATGTGTATATTTGTATGTATGTATGTATATAATTTACTTTATTAACCGCCTTTCGCGCCTTTTTCTTTTGTCCAATTGTTAGGTAGAGAATGAATTAAGCATTAAGCTCGCCATTTGTACCGTGATATTTTTATTGTGGTTATAAAGATTAAATAAATAAATACGCACTCGGCCGGTTTTTTAATTACTTTTATTTTAATTAATATCGATCAAACTTTGATAAATTTTTATTCTTACTAAGATGGTATTTGGCATGATTAACCGACTTCAAAAAAGGAGGAGGTTATCACTTTGACTGTATTTTTTATGTTTGTTACCTCAGAACTTTCGACTAAGTGAACCGATTTTGATGATTCTTTTTTTAATTGAAAACTGGTGCTTGTCATGTAGTCCCATTTAAATTTGAGCGAAATCTGACAATGGCATCCATGAGAAAACCATATAAGACTTAAACTTCCCATCCATGACTGCATCGCCACTTACCAATAGGTGGGATTGCAGTCAAGCATTGACTTACATGGTATAAAAAACACTTGCAATATAATAAGTATGTGCGTGACAAATGGACGAATAACTCAGTATCACGTCAACCGATTTCGATGATTCTTTTTTTATTGATACTAATATTTATTACTTTATTTTGTTTTTATTATTATTATATTATTATTTATGTACTTCATTTGAATTCGTTTTTTTATTTGTTTAAATTTTAGATTATTAATGATTGACAATTCGTCGCATTTATCATCAATTTATATAGCCATTAAATTATTAAGTGTGTACCCGATGAATTTGTAAAAATTTGAAACAAAATGATTCAAAAAGAGTTCGTGATAATATTTTACACGACGAAGTGTTAGATGTGTTAACAATGCTTACCGTAGTAGGTACTTTGACAAATACAGAGTTCGCTTACAGCTTCACTCCCGCCTGATCAATAACATTTCTATTGATTCCCTTGTTACCTATCTACTGGCAATTATGTTACCTCATTAGTACATGGTGGGTACAGACGGCTAGTTTATGTATTCCAGCCATAGATTACTTCCAGCAGACGGGCTAGCTTTCAATGAATAAATTTTATCATTAAATGTTGAGGTTGTGTAAATTTAAAATTATGGGATGTTAAAATTTTCTTAATTTTTTATTGTAATAGCGGAAAAAATGCAGACGACTTGTCGACGGCTCCCGTTTTCGGTTTTACCATATCTTACCAAAATGACCGCGGTCCTTACACATCTACAATATTATGGGCATCACTGTATTGCTGGCCATGACAGATACTGTAAGCTCGCTCGATAACTGATTCAGCTATATAACTAGTCAGGGAAATGAAAACTCACTGCTTGAGTACCATTGGACTTAGCTGGCTAATACAGAGCCCAGAAACCTTCAAGAGAAGCCAACGCGTCATGGTCAGCGCCATCCATTGTCAACAGTCAAAGCCTAACTAAACTAGCTTTGACCCAAGAACCCCTTATATCCCTAAGTTATATTTTGCGTTCATTTTTAATATGTTATGAACAATATAATTTATCTTTATAACCTTTCTTACTCACATTATTGTATGACGTGTGTTAGAAATAACGATTTTCACTAATAATAAAAAAATATCTGTTGTACTTAGCAGTTTTATAAGCACACATTACATAATATTATTATAAGCATTACAGTGCGAAACGTTGGACAAAACTTCTTACCGATTTTGAATTTCGCGCCAAACTCTACAATCGCCTCTACCAACATTCAAATATTTCAGGTCATTATTTAGTTACGTATTAGATAAAATTTCAATATATCAAAATGAATACCTCACTCATGTAATTAAATACTGGTAACATGAATAACTATAAGCAATTTATTATTGTTGATTATGCCACAGCTGCATGATATGCTTTTAATTTTGAATTAAGTAGTTTCAACTTTCAAGACAATGTGATTTTTCAGTTTAGTAATATCCTCTATAATTTGACATGAGACTTGTAATAGGACTCTAATTCCATTTTGGTTAGTTACAGATCATGCAGATAACTCAGGGCTCACAGCCTACAGTGAGTTAAGAAGTTTTGTCGCAGTAACTAGTTAAAGGGGTGAACGAAATTTTCGTGGATGTTTTCGTGCTTCAAGAACATGTTAAGCCAACTGTCTCGACTTGTAGAACCATTTTGGAGTTATTTAGTGTCATAAGAATTTCGGCACATTCGCTGGCTACTTACGCTTCAACCAATTCACACTGCAGCAGCATTGTAAGCTTCCTCAATATGAATACACGGCATCCAGTGAGTGGCTAATATGTTACCAAAATCGGCCATAAATAGTTCTCAAAGATGCTTACAATTATTCTTAAATATTTTTTGATCCATCATCCAACAATCTCCGTGCAGTGGGACAGTGTGCAGCAATGAGCTCAAGACCCTTCGGTTATAAGGACATCCGTATTCTACCACCCATACGGTTATAACCATTACCAAGGCTAATAAATTTACCTAAAATTATTGCCGAAAAAAATAAATAAAAAAAACATGTTTATTTAGCTAATCTGTAATATATTTTCGATTAAACAAATTCAGTTTGACGTCACCACTATTGATAAGTGTGTTCTAATGTTATGTAGCGAGTAGAGAAGCCAGGCGCGGGTTATCATGCAGATTGCGGCGAATCAATAGACGCGCCTCGGCCACTGACGACGGATGACGATCAATAGCGTCCCAGCGGAGCTGTCTCCGCATTAAGGGGCTTCCTAGAACGCCTTTACACATATCCACAAGCTATCTACTTCGCACGTTCACGTACTATGCTTGCTTTGAGGTGAATCTTCATCGCATGCTCGCCGAAATTGACTCGCCGAGTCAATTTGATCTGTGTGTTATCTATACTAAGTCTAGTAAAAATACATGGGTGATTAAGTACTAAATTAAGAATTTAGTCGCAAAAAATCTGTAATTTTTCATTCGTGTAATGAATCTTTTTTATGAAAACGGAAATTTAAATAGTAGAGCTAAGTAGAGTTGTTTATGCGTTTAAAAATGCATACATAATATATACGTCAAACGTAGCAGACAAATATAATAATCAGTTGATAATAGAATAAATTAACTAAATATTACATACGTTACATACATAATTTTAGTAGGTTTATAGGCTGATTTCATTTTATGATTTACCACTGACGGTGTTCTGTTAAAGCTGGCGCTTGATGACAAGAGTCCCGGGTTCAATAAACTATGGTAACGTTAATGTTACGATTAGGCTGTTATCTGTTTACATGCGATCTATTGTGTATATGAGACTCTCAACATAAGAGAAGCCAAGCGACCACTATGCAATGCTCGTCTCCGTTGCTCATAGCAATGCGTAGGTAGGTGCATATCCTTCCCATTGTTCGGCGTTAAGGCACGTACTAAGTCTCGTGCAGGCTACAAAATAGTCGACAGATTTTTTCCTCGACACATTTGACAACAAGTTGCCAGACCGCCTTACTTGGAGCTTACACAAACTACTTGAAAGGTGGGAAGTTGCGACATTGATGAAGAAACAAAAACGTGACGATCAAAGTATCCGTGGCAACTTTTACCTTACGACGATTTACAGAAAAATATTTCCGAGGAATTTAAAAACTAATTATACTTATAATATCATACCGTCACCATACCTTCCATAACATTAAAAATAATACCCGCAGCTTGATGAACTTTAAGACATGGGAAATTTTGGTGTCGTTTTAACACTGGTTTAAAATGTACTCGCATAAAAAAAAAGTTGAACGATTAGGTATAGACAGAGTAAGGTGTTTTGTAACGAGAACTTTATAATTACGTTCAAGGCACTAGACTAAATAATACCTAGGCTTTGTAAGTGATCGACCGAAATCTCGACTGTTAAACCTTGTGGAAGAAACTAGGATGACCCGTGAACCATTACCATTAACAACAGAAATTCGTCAAATTTTTTTATACATCGTGACGAGCAGATCTATACAAACTTCTATGCGCTTCTACCCAATTACATCTTGATATTAGTAAGAAAAAGATAACTTAGTTTTGTTTGAGTAAGTATTCAATGTTATTCTTCAGTAAAATAACCTGAGTTACAAAGTGAAATGGAGGGAAACCGTCTGAAAAGACGGGCAGTGAACTAATATCGAACGCCCCGCTCTTCATTCTTGAGAGCTCCTGCTCATGCTTCGTGCTCCCTATCACAGGCAAGCGTCAACGATCGCCGTGACGTCAGTGTTTCATTTTGCCGACAACTAGAGCACTAATATACTATACTTCGAGCATAATACTGTTAGGTACCCAAAATAAATATTTTGTACAGAAAAAAAAAGAAAAGGTACCTAAAAGAGGTAACTTAATTGATTATTACGCAGAAACAAAATCCATCTGTCAAATTAACATTTTTAGAATCTGTAACTTTAAATTTTTATTAGTGACAAAAAACGATCTGTCAAATTAGCATATTTTTCCAACATTTTTTTCTTTACAGTTTATGATATACGAACAGACCCGTTATTGAATAATGGCATTAACTGTACCTGATAGGTAAAGGTCAGCAGTATAGGTAATATCAGCGTTTTACCTTACCAATAAAACGCTTATTAAGCGATAACCTTATTTGAAGCCTAAATAAACATATTAGAGAGTAGCGTATTTGATTTCCGGTAGCAGGTCGGTATTATCCTCGAATTCTCATTGGTCATCCCCCACCATTTTAGTTCTCTGGCTGTACACCAGGTGGCGCCGTGTGCACGAGGAGGTTAGACTCGGCGCATTGCTTCATTGGATCTCAAATATTAGATGAATGTTTTCACCAGGCAGGGTTAGAATGTTAGGCTTCAAATAAGGTTATCGCTTAATAAGCGTTTTATTGGTAAGGTAAAACGCTGATATTAAGCTTTGAACCGTTATTTGAAGCCTAAATAAACATATTAGAGATGTGTCTGTTATCGCCTGGTGTGCAGCCATCGCCAATGTGACGATATCCTGAAAATTACTTTAAAGCATTTTTAGCCTTTGAGTACAGTATACATTACTGTAGGTTAGAAAGTTATGTACCTAGAATCGGGATACATGCAAACATAAGTAATCTATATATATAAAATTGAAAAGAGATACACTGATTAAACAAAAAATCTCAGAAACTACCAAACCGATAATGATGAAATTTGGCAGGGAGATAGTTTATGCTAAGGAGACGTCAGCTAAGAACGGATTTTTGGAAATTCATCCCCTAAGTGTAAAAATAGGGGCTAGAAGTCATTTTCATACAAGCCGACTTCGTCAGTTTTAGAGTTATAAATATGAAATTTTTCATGTAAGTTTATAGTAATAATTAAAAGTTAACTTTAACACATTTTTTTGAAAAATCATCCCTTAAAGGGTTAATTTAGGCGTTTTATCATAGTATGCAACTTCGTTATTTTTGAAGTTAAAAATATGAAAATTTACATATTAGTTAAACATTAGAAACTTAATTTTAAGTATTACGTTTTTTTTGGAAAATCAACCCCTAAAGGGTTAATTAAGGCGGCGCAAGTTAGTATGGGAACTTCGTCAGTTTTGAAGTAAGAAGGTTGAAAATTTGTATTTAAGCTTATAGTTAGACAAAAAAAATAATTGTATTACGGTTTTTTTCGAAATTCATCCCCTAAAAATAGGGGTTGGTTACATACAAATCAACTTTGCCAGTAAATTTTGCCAGTAATAACTGTAAAAGTTATAAATATGATTTTTTTATGTAAGTTTACAGTTACACACGTTTCTGTTTTTTGGAAAATCATTCCTGAAGGGTTAATTTAGGCGATGGAACTTAAGTACACAACTTCGTCATTTTTGAAGTTAAGAACATTTAAGAAACTCTTAAGTCTGCAAGTTAGTGTGGCAAATTCGTCAGTTTTGAAGTAAAACGGGTGAAAATTTGTATATAAGCTTATAGTTAGACACAAAAAATAACTGTTTCATGATTTTCTCGAAATTCATCCCCTATGGGGCAAAACCAAGGGGATGTAAATATTTAAGAAACTTTGTCATTTTTGAACTCTGAAGTAATGTAAAACTTGATATGTAAGCTTATAATTAAGAAAAAACAAAAATTGTAACAGGTTTTTTTAGAATTTCATCCCCTAAGAGATAAATAAAGGGGTTGCAAATTTTTCAGGAACTTCTTCATTATGAAAATTAATATGTAAGCTTATAGTGAGAAAAAAAATTTGTATAGGGGACTTTACGGATGGGAGGGGGAGGGGAGAGGGACAAAAAGCAGGAAAGAGACCGGAAGCGGGAGAGGGAGGGGTCAGGGAGCAGGAGAGGGATAGGGAGCGCGAGAGGGAGAGGAACAGGAAGTGGGAGAGGGACCGAAGGCGGGAGAGGGAAGGGACAGGGACAGGGAGCGGGAGAGGGCGGGAGAGGGAGCGAGAGAGGGAGAGGGACAGAGAACTGGAGAGGAAGAGGGGCAGGGAGCGGCAGAGGGAGAGGTACTTGAAGCTGGAGAGGGACTGAGAGTGGAAGAGGAAGAGAGAGAGAAAGAGGGAGAGGGACTAATATTGAAATTATAATCAATAAATAACACATCAATAACGTGTCAGAGCACCAAAAATTTGTTTTTAAAATTATTGTCTTTCTGTCTGTCTGTTTGTCTGTCCGGGTATCACATCAAAACCCTTGAACTGAGGAATGATTTGTGATTGTATCGTAGGTTTTACTTTATAAATTCCTAAATTCAATATAAATTAACCTGTTATTAAATTTTCTTCTATGAGGGGTACAAAATAAATATGATAAGCATAATTTCCGCGTGCGAAGCTGCGGGCAACTGCTAGTGTTAGTATATAGTTTCAATTGAAAACTACATTAATTTATAGTAAATGCTATTATAATATTATAAATGTGAAAATTTGTGAGCATGTTTGCTACTCTTTCAGGCACAAGCCGTTGAAAGAAGTTTCGTGAAGTCCAGCACACAGGTAGGCCTGTATCTGGAACAAGACAATAGGCACATATTGTTCCGGAAAACACAGCAATGCTGCCGGTAGAACGCTAGTATTGAAATAATTAATGAACTAAATTAACTGTCGTATATAAAATTATTGTAATTGATAATAATATTATAAACATTTCATTACTTATAATTCTTAGCATCAGTTAACCTTTTAGCATCACTTATTGATTAAAAAGTTGTGATACAACTGTAGGCTGGATGGTATTGGTGAACTTTGAATCGCTGTGCAATAATATCTCAGAAAGCTATTTTCTAATCCTCAGTTACCCCTAGTTAGTAAACATACTTAAAGATCATAACCCCACACGGTAGAGAGCAGTTTGTATTAGATTCTTGGGCGCGACTGCAGGTCGATAACCACCTGTGTTAGCCTTAACTTAATACCTGGTCGAAGTACATAAAAACTTCTATATTAATATGTGTAGCTGCCTTTGTTGACCCCACATTCTACGTAATAAGCTAGAGTTTTTGCAGCTATTCCGCTTGGCTTAGGTTCAGACAGGTCTACAACTGTTAGTATTTAAAAATAGGATCTAGGGCCTCACAGTCTATTTTTATGGATAACGTATACAATAGGCGGTTTTGCACCATCACGTCTTTTAAGACACATATTTGGGCCAGAAAATTATATTTCTTGGTTAATAAGCAATTATTAGCTCAAATATCTAGTAAAGTGCCACTTAGTATATTTATTATTTAAAAATATGTACTCGTATTTGTATCGGCCTCGTTTGCCTTAATTACAGGAATTGGATTTTCTTTCGCCAATGTGACTCATTTATACCGTAGAGGTTGGATTATTAATGTGAAGTTTCACGATGGTTTTGCTGAACTGTCAGATCCAGCGTGCTGTAACCTAAGACTACACGAGTTGTTCATGAGGCAAAATGGCCTGTAGCGGTAAACCAATCTGGTAAAAATCACTATTATAATCTCGGAAAAAAGTGCCTTTCTGGCGGCGGAGTTAAGCAGTATAGCTGGTCAACTTTTCCATTGTATTGGCCATGAATATAATGAGCTTGAATTTGAATACTGAAACTGATTGAACAGGTTTAACAAATAAATAAAATTGTTTATTATGTACTGAGTTTGTTATTTCTATCAAAGACATTGATTTGGTACTTCCTTTTCGTAGGTACTTACCGTTCGGTTAACGTTTTGAGTTAACAGTGACTGACCTACTAGGTGCGGATCGAACCTTAGAGCGTAACAAACAGTGCGCATGTTTCTTAAAATGGACTGTAGAGGCGTTTGGAGCCCAATGTCAGTACAAGCGGTTGTTCAGTTTAGCACGTTATTTCAACTGACATGTCTATCACTAGATAATAGAGTATTGAAGGATGTTGAAATTTCAACAGAGTTAGGTTGGGTTTCCATTAATTCGAATCATTAAAGGCACTCGGTGGTATTGTGGATACCGATGACGAGGATTTTACGTAGTGGTACATACTCTTTGGGTAAACACCGTTATGCCTTAAGAGGGCTTGATAACGTAAGTGATCCCTGACTATCGGGGAAATAGCAAAGGTTACTTATCCTATTATACGTTGGATACCTTTGCGACCAGCCGTTTCTATCTTTCACAAAGATAAAATATTCTTGAAGATCATCTATGGATCCTTTTACATATGTTGTAGTAAAGTATAATGTTGTTATATTCCTAACTTGTGTATTATGTCTATTAAGAAACTAAGAGATTTATTCGGTTGCATGACAACCAATCATAAACGATTCCTAGATGCTAAATGTTGATCTGTGGTACCAAAATCGACTTGTCAAAGTTAATTTGCCAACCCATATGTTTAAAAATTATTGTGGCTTGCTAAATCTGATGTTTTAGGGGACAAGGTCCTTGCAGTCTATTAGATTATCTGCCGTTATATCTGTGCAACACAATTGATCAGTTACGCCAAAAATATTTGGTGTACATGTGCGCGAGGCCATCAATCTTTAGTGAAGGTCCAGCACGCACATCTTTATTCTACAATGCCCGGCCGATGCAGAGGCTGCCATGTAAGGAATGAGATGAAGAATAACTAAGTAGTAATACTCGTAGAATGATTATCGATCACGTAGTGTTATGGTATTTTGGAATATTGATGTGAACGTTAGGAGAACTGGACTTACCTACATCATAGTAAAAGGAATATTATTGAATAACCAATACCGTAGAATACACCTTCTCCTATATATATCTACGCCAATTGCAATAGCGGGCTATGTTCAACGAAGCATTGATGTGTTTTGGTATTAATGGGTACCTATATGGAAATATACGTTGGATAAATATATTTTGCTTAACCAATTCAATGGTTGTAACCAGTTTACTACTCTGTATCATCGATAATTTAGGTTATTTAAAATATTTGTAACACCAAGCCGGTACTAAAAAGCACGGGTTCTGAAAACACTCTTTTCATTAATTAGCATGAATCCATGGCCTTCTAGGTAGGTGTTTGAAGGAGGTCAAAGCTGGGTACTGTTCGGTACAGTTGGTACTGCTAACAGTAGCGTGGCCAAAAATGGAATGCGAAAATTTTATAAAATTTTTAGTTTGAATTTATAGTTTCCAGTTTGTGGTGTTTGTAGAACTTGATATTGTTCTAGAAATTCTGATAAATTAACCGCTCGATAAGGGTCATGGACCTTTACTTGTGTTTTGAGTGCATTTCGGGGCCATGAAAATTCTCAGGGCCTGATCTTTGTTGTCATCAAGAAAAGTTATTTCTTGATGGGTGTTTGGGGGTGAGGGTAGTCGCGCCCGTGGTTCTTAAAATTGTATGCATTTCCGATACCTTGAAAAGGCAGTTTACTTACGTAATCTGAATGAGGGTAATTATGATTCAATCAATATATATTTGTACTGTACTTTAAAGCATGACTAGGCGTGACCTGAGTCTGTTAATAGCACTGTGCTTGCGCAGCAGCCTTATTTTGTTTCGGTGCTTGGAGCGGCCAAAACCAAAGATATTTCATGGTGCGAGGGTAGTCGCGCCCGTAGTGCTTAATATTGAATGCATTTCCAACGCCTTGAAAAAGCGGTCTGCTTACGTAATCTAAATGAGGGTAATGATAATTCAATACATACAATATATTTATACTGTACTTTAAAGCATGACTAGGCGTGACCTGAGTCTGCTAATAGCACTGTGCTTGCCCAGCAGTTTTATATTGTGTCGGCGCTCGGAGTGGCCCGAAGTTTTTAGATATAGATATATCCGCATCTTTTTCTATGAAAAAAGAAAGATTCAAAGATTCTCGCTAGTGGGAAGAATTTTACATAAACGGGCCTTCAGAAAATTATCCATAACTGCAAAATGTTATAGAGTGTTATGCTAATGCAACGAATTAATAACTCTGCACTTCTACCCACACGATAGCTGTAAAACATCATTAATCTCCTTTAACATTTGCTAAGACTGTCAGTGCCTATTATATTTTGACATTGCAGTAGTAATATGACATTTATTTCATTAATTTAGAATTCTAGTTTGTTAAATATAATATTGAACTTGAGTCATATCAAAACTTAATATTTTAGAAGAAAAGTACACGACTTTTTGGTCGAAAAATGCTACTATTTATGTTGTAATAAAATTCTTATTAGTATTACTTTATCTTTATTTATTTTAGTATGTATATTATGATTAATTGATTATGTTGTACGCCGTATGGTAAGACATAGCAAAAAAACTATCCGCTGTCACCTTATGTACCTTCATATTCACAGTAAATATGTTTGAGTTTGAGGTTGTGTTTTATTATTTATTAGAGCTATGTGTGATAGTTTGCATGCCCAAAGAGGCGGAACGTAAGGTAATCACGTATTTTTGTGAACCACCTATATGTTGTACTACTTCTGGCAATCAATGATTTGTCGGATTTACTTTTAGTAAACTTTTGTGCCCGTCTGTCAAGGACGTGAAGGCGCTTTGCGCGGCTAGTTTATATCTCTTGGATAATAGCGGCAAAATCTTGCTCGATAAATAAATGTAAGTAAAGTGTCATAGTTTACGGTATCATTTCATCCTTGATCTTTAAGTAGGGTAAAATTTAGACTAACGGCAAAATTCGCCCATTTGTCTAGGGCCATGTCCCTGTGCTGCTACATAGCACTACAGTAGATAAGTAGGTTGAAATGCAACGCTATTCTTCGCAATATAATTTAGTATTGTAATAACCACTTACCTTATACGCCAAAAAATGTACGAAGTCAAAACTTATTCTTGTCGTTTCTTACTGTTCTTTCCTGAATTGAACTTTCCATTTTAGCGGCGCACGTGGCGGGGTGCTGTGGCAGTATTGGCTCCGAACGTTACGAGAACTCGAGTCATAAGAGGAATAATTTCACTCATACTAAGAATAACTTTTAAATAAAATACGAACGATAAAATCGTTAAATTAAAATTCTTCAGTAATATACTTCTTCTAGTAAGGTTAGGAACTGCTTGGATGTCTCTTAAGACACAACCGACTGTTACGAAAAACAAATCGCCAATGAAGCAATGCGCCGAGTCTAACCTCCTCGTGCACACGGCGCCACCTGGTGTACAGCCAGAGAACTAAAATGGTGGGGGATGACCAATGAGAATTCGAGGATAATACCGACCTGCTACCGGAAATCAAATACGCTACTCTCTAATATGTTTATTTAGGCTTCAAATAACGGTTCAAAGCTTAATACTATTATATGCTGTAAGTTTCAACAGATTTTACGATATCTAGAGTTTCTATTAGGTAGTTAACGTGATATGTTTATCAAGCTATCGATCGTTCCCATATATTTCCTTACAATTATCGAGGTCAAAATGTTATTTCCTTGTGCAATAACTACCAACTTATCTGGGAAGATTTACGTTACCCTGAATATGCAATGATACAATGAGTTATTATGCTGTCCGATTCCACACCAAAATTAAATTAATGATGTAAGATTAAATATTATAACATAATAAAATTGAAAGTTAGTTGTGTCAGATAAAACTTACCTATCATTTTTTTCAATTCATATTTAATATTATTGTATACCTACTTTTAAAATTTTAATATTTAAAAAATCAGAAAGGGTAACACTCATCTGTAATTGGGCACGGTGGTGAAAAATATGACCGTTATGACAAACACAGAGTACTTAATCACTACGTTTTATGACAAATATAAATACTACTGCAAACGTCATAAGTCACGTTTTGCCCCGACTTACTCTACTCCAAATAAGAGTATTTGACTATCCAATTTCATAAAATTTATTAAAAAAAATCGATCGAAACTGCATATTTCAAAGGCCGAATATGATTGTGTCCGTGAAAGGACGCATTTTAAGTATCCTTTATGTTGTATAGGGTACAATAAAAATAAGTAAGTATAGAAGCATTATCTTTTATTTATAACAATTTAAAATATAAATGTTGTAAAATTCTGAATAAAATATTTAACAATATACTGTTATATTTACCTAGGCCTAAATTACCTAATTTAACTAAAGTAATTATAAATATAGCAATTCTTCTTAACAGTAATAATCTTAAATCTGTACTCTAAAAAAATAATTTAAATTCATCACTAATGGCATTCAACACACGAGATTATATTTCTATAAAACGATCTATAAGTTGTAACAAGAACAAAAACTATGCATTCAAAAACTAATTAAATTATATCTAAGGACATAAATAACATTGCGTACTTAGTTTATTCTAATAGTCTGAAAAAAAATCAAAAATTTCGGTAACATAAATCAGCAAACTAACAATACTTACAATAACATCTTAAAATTAACTCTTTTTGGCACAACTCACCAAAAGAAAAAGAAAATTCATAAGTTAATAGCGTATCACACCTATCTAATTTCATGTGTCATGCGGTATAGGCATCCTTTTTATTGTCTATTCGTCAATACTGGTAAACATTTGAGAAAATTGCAACTAAAACTTAACTACAGTTCCGTATAATTGTGTATATACCGCACCCTCAGTGGAAAAAAAGCATAAGTCGTCTTACGTTGAATTTTAGTTATTAATATGATTGGAAAGAGGGAAAAAAGCTGCATAATGTTCAATTTTTTTCAAATTTTTTATCATTAATCTTGACGGTTTTGTGCAAGAAATCGTAATGTATGTAATCCTTTGACTACTTACTGATATTTTAACAGTTTTTTTGCTCTCCTGTAAGTAAAATTGCTATTTTCATCTTATGCCTTTTTTCCACTGAAGGTGCGTTTTTTTTAAATCATAACATAACTTTTCATTTATAATCTGTAGCGAACCTTGTAAAACATAATCCTACCCTTAATCTAAAATCTATAAATTGATCTGTTTTAATTCATAAATTAACATTTTAATAAGTTACCAAAATGAATTAATTTTATTCATGTAAAAATAACTCAGTATTCAACACTAAAATAACACTCACTAACACTCACATAAACATCCTTCGACAATATTTCCTATCCATATAATAATAGTTATCCTATCTTTATAGTTAGGACAGGCACACACAAGACGGTACAAATAATTAAATATTGGAGAATAGTGTGATACACAGTTTACGAACACAGCAATAGTAAGGCAATATGTATGATACAATAGTATGACATTCATCGGGATTTCACCAGCCACCTTCATTTAGCAGGTAAGATAAGGTAAGCTAAGGTAAACTAAACTAAACAAGACTTTTTAGCAATGTCAAGCCTAAATCCTTAACAACTCTAGCTACCATTGTCCTCGCGAACGAATCCCACAAACTATCATTGACGACGAAACATTCACTGCTATCGCCACACTGGTCTAGATGGTCAAAAAGGCAGTACACTAATAGGGATGTTGACACTAATTATAAATTAATATAAATTTATGTCTAAAATATTAGTGGTAACATTTAAAGGCCTAAAATATGATTCTTTTATTGAAATCAATCACAATAAATTAAATATCATTAATTTAAAATGTTAAAAATTGTACTCACTGTCACGTGACCTCAAACGCCATTTTGAGAATATGACGTCATTGGAACAATTTTATATGGAAATTCAACAAACTTAGTAGACAGATAGTATTGAATATCGTTTAGTGACGTCACGTGACGTTTTTGGTAGGAAATTTGATAGTGATTTTTATTTATCAATTTTTGTTTTTAAATTGAAGATTATTATTTTTATAATATTTTTTTCGTGAATATTGAGGTTCTATCTATAAAATAAAATTGAATCCAAAAATTAGTCAACATCCCTATTGCGATAATTCAATATACTTCTCCATATAATTGTCCCCTAGTCTTATAGGTGTTGACCACCTTAGACAATAACATTTTTGGTCCTTCGAGCCGGATAGCCGTCAAAAAAGCAAAGGCAATTGAAACTACTATGTATCGAAAGTCCAATTATTTGACATAATATAATATACATAGAGTCGTTAATAAACTCAAACGCATCCATGGTTCACTTTAAGATGTTCTTTAATTTAAAACACTTAAATAACGGCAACTCCCAATAAACCAATAAAATACCAGCGGTCACGAAGGAAGGAACATACATATTATCAAAATAAAATATCATCACACATTTCCAAAAATTCATAACTCAACACCAAGACAAATTCTTAAATCATTTGCCAAAACAAATTAAACAACAAGCATTCGGTTTAAATGAACGTAGCACCGTTGAATGAGTGCATAATAGTCCATTTGCAATCCATTTGAATTACAGATTTTTATTACACATTGCATGCAAAGTAATTGTTCAAATCTAAATTTTCATAGCATTTAACGCAGCAGTGAGCATGATCTGCATTCAACAGTCATTCTGTTTTAAGAATATTTTAGAACGAAGGCGGATTCGAGTAGAACGCGTAATATTACGCAGTTTTAAGTATCCATTATACATACTTTATAAATTTCTGGTTACCATAAAATACTATTAAGTATTTTATTAATATTCAAGTACGAAACTGAAGCCCATTGACATCTACTTCCACTTTACTAAAAATCATTTTTGTTTTTTCTTAGACGGACAATACATATACCGCTAGTTTTACAAAATTTACCGCTAGATGTTTAAATACCCAATAATTATGAAGTACCCAAATATGGGTGAGTAATACCTCTACTTATTGTATATATAACAGCAAAGTGCACGAAATAATACCGTCAATATGAATATGAGTATAAATTGTGTATCAACTATAGGCTTAAAGGGGTATACACTTCAAGGCCGTTCAATTTTTTGTACTCGTTTGAAGACAATATAAATTTACGGATTTAATTTTAATTTAATTTATTTTAATTTAAGGATATAATTTACGGAGGAAGAACAACGATGGTGGACAGACGTTATATCTGTCAAAAGTGGAGAAAATAAACACACTGTAAAACAATTCTCAGTTAAAGTACAGAAAACCCCTCATCACTACAAATACAATATTATACATTCAATCTTTGCAATCAT
The DNA here is from genome assembly GCA_963932265.1 of Thymelicus lineola. Lineage (NCBI taxonomy): Eukaryota > Metazoa > Arthropoda > Insecta > Lepidoptera > Hesperiidae > Thymelicus > Thymelicus lineola. Next base: position 9,577,943 of record OZ010684.1, on the reverse strand, counting down.
TCCAGATTTTGACAAACTTTTTTTATTTATAACCAGTTGTGGTGGGCAGTTTATTTAAAAATATTTTTAATATCCTGATATTACATTAAAAATTGTTTATTAACTCTGCGTTAAGAGTTAGCACCAAATCTAATAGACACGTCATACAAAACTAAAAACACTGGTTCAATAAAATATTAGTACGAATAAATGTGTTAAAATTCACTTATAACTTTAAATTCAATTTTAATTGTGAAGTCAATCAGTCCCAATTATCTAATAAAATCTAAATTTTTGAGACATTCTCTGCTTTGTGTAGGTATTTTGCCATTTTAGGAGTTTGTTGAATAGGATAGGCAATTTCATACTGGGTAACCCCATTTAATCTTTTATGAAGTATCACATCAATATTGGAAGATCGGGTACCAGCACCTAATAAAATTTAGCACTTCTTGACACATCTTATTCATATAAAATTTCAATAATTTCACTTAGACTATATTCAACAATATTTTTAAGGCTATAATATGACATGGCTTCTGTCAATCGTAACTGGAAGCTCTCATAACCATAAGGCCTATGTCATTTACGAAAACAATAGTAAGATAAAGTGCCTGTAGTACATTAACACTTTCATATTTCGGAGGGCGTACATATAAAAATTGGTTCCAATTGTCAATCGTCAAATAGCAATAATTAATCATCTCTATGGAGACAATCTAATGGCTGAGAAACATTGAATAGTTACATATATTAACCACTAAGGTCTTAGCCAATGTCCTCTTGTAGAGCCTATTTCATTTCTCCAGATACTCCCTCTGAAGAGACCTATGCTCTATATTCTATAGTGTAATTTATTTAGATATTCGAGCTGTTAAACTACAAATATACCGATTTTATTTCTTGTATAGAACAATATAAACATTTCATATAATAATTATTAACAAGGCACATGATTTTTGCTATCAGCCTCACACAATTTGATATGAAGGTTCAATTGGCAAGGTAAAACATAAGGCACATAATCAGTTCTCAGTTCCTTTGACCATGAGTTGACCACATGTGTTCTTTGAAAGTTTCCCTCATAGTAAACGACCTTGGACAAAGATAGCAGCATAATCTATTAGTTAAATCAGAGTGCATTAATCTGACGTGATACTTCAAGGCCGATTGGTTTGAATATTTCATTCCACAATGCGGACAATCACCGCAAATAGCTGCATGGTTTGACTGTTGATGCGTTGAAACTGATTGGGAAGTTGATGTACCGGGTCCTATGACTGGTACATTGGACATTCCAGCCAATAACAACAAAGCTTGTGACTGTTCCGTTGTGTACGCACTATCAGAATCTGTGCCATCTTGATGTTCTGATAACAACACTTCTGGTTCATAATCAATATCCGATTTTGGGGACTGTTTCTCCGTTTTTACCATCGATTCTTCAACTGGGCTTAGCTTAACTGGACTTTTAGTAACACTGGTATAAGTAACGGAATCCATGTTGCTTTCCTTGGGTCGAGTTGTGTGCAGATCAGGTATTGTGGTCTTTTTCAAGCTTGAATTATTCCCACACGTGTTATCATTTTTTGAGGGGTTAATTCCTGAAAATTACAAGAAAATTATTTTATTGCATTAAAATAACAAATATTTCAAATATCACTGTATGTTTTCTTTTCGAAGGACAAATAACCGATGGGGTCGCAAAATCTTCTAATAGCGGCAACGTCTCAGTAAAAGAAGCACTGGTCGCCCCCGACCGAGTGGACTCAAAGAAGACAGCAGGACGCCGCTGGATTCAGAGAGCTCAAGACCGGTCGGAGTGGCCTTAGGAATTTAGGAAGGCCTATGTCCAGTGGTGCACTTTAAGAGGCTGTTAGATAGATAGATCGATAATTATATTAAGCTTTTAATTAATTAGATGTCTTCTATGTTAAGTATCTAAAAGTTTGTAACAATGAAGATCCTTCTCTTTCTTTTTGACCCTCAACAAATTGGTGTTGCCTTTAGTGTTACTTATTAATATGTCCATAGGCAACGACTACAATCATTAGCTTGTCTGTGTGTTTTTTGGTTATTGATATAAAAATGAGCAGATAATTTCTACCTCAAAGCAAAAAATTATACCTGAAAGTAGAGATCTGGCAAGCATACTGTTTTCGTAATCTGGAATACTGTCTTCATTTTCTGAATTGCATATAGGAGGTGGTACCGGTGAGCTGGTTTCATCTACCCATTCAGTTTTTACTACAACGGGAACCTCATCTTGAACACTGACCTTGAATTATACACACACTTCGTCAACATCAACATATATCTTTATCCTGTATCTAAGTATGTAACAATATGTATTACATGTAACAATAAGGATTATGAAATAGATAACTTCTTACATTCAATCACACACATGGTTAAGAAACTTATATTATTTTAGAATTTATATAATTATAATTTTTTTGTAATAATATATTCATATTAAATTAACATTTTTTAAGAGGTATATAAAAGAAAAAATAATTTTTAGCTCCACAATGAACAATAAGGATTATGTAATCAACTAACAAATTCAAATAATTTATATTTTCTTTTTCTTTCAAAAACAAGAGCTATAATACATACCATTGTTGCACTCCTTCCATTTGCTGTGATAACTGATTGTTCCTGTTTACTTTTATCAACATTATTTTCTGATACATGTATGGTATTATCAATCCTGGGTGCATGAGGGCCATTGTTTTTGTTGTAAATATCACATGTCTCTAATACTTTACTCTTCTTATGGTCTCCGAGAGGAAAATCATTAGGCTTGTCTGATGTACTACTCCTTCTCTTCTTTAGTGCTGGTATTTTTGTGTCTTTGTGAGTTACACCAAAATGGGACTTGGAAGATATTGTCAGTTGGGTATATAGCTTATTTGTTGTACTTGGCGATGAGATGTTTTCATTCTGTAAGTAAATATGATAATAATTTAACAATTTCTTTGTATTGTATTGGTTCATTACAACCAAAATTTATAGTAGCAATAATACCAATTAATTCTATACCACCATAGTAGCTTTTGAAAGATTGGAAATTAAGAATGAATTATTTTAGTTAAACACTGTGATATTACTTTTATTATGTGTATAGATCTTACAAATACATTATTTCTCTCTTTTTTGGCTGGCAATGCATTGATGTCTTTGGTGTCGCTGGTGTCCGTGCGATAATAGCTACTAACCATCAGGCGTCCGGGCAACAATAACTACTAACCATCAGATGGATAGTCAGCTAGTTTGTCAGCTGTCCATTACAAAAAAAAACCTTTCATATGATCACATAACTTTGAAGTAAAGCAATAATATTTTTATTCTATACCTGTTGTGTTACACCAGTCAGACCCTTGACTTGAAGTAAGGCAGCAGTATGTAGGAATGATGACAGTTTACTTTCTTCAATGAATACCTCTCCTTGATACATGTATGAGAGCAAACTAACAATATCATCTGCCGACACATCTTTCAGGATTATCACCGGGTGTTGACATGGATTTTCCTAAAAGAAACAGTGTTATAGGGTATTATAATTATTATCAAAAAACGACAGCTCAAGCAAGTGTGCCAGTGCTATTAGCACAAACATGAAGGTTACTAATGTCCTAAGTCATTCACCTTGAACACATTCCTAAAGTACGGACTGCACGCTGACAATATCACTTTATGAGCCTTGATGTTTCTCCCTTCGCAGGTCAATGTAACGTCAACCAAATCTTCCGAACACTTCAATGAATCTAACGCACTCACTATGTTTGTTTGGAAGTTATTCCAACGCAAGCAAAACTGATCTGCCATTACTACGTTTCCCCTTGATGTATCTGAAAAACAACATCACATTCGCTAAATCTAAACTAAACCATGACAGTATGCTTCATAAAATAATACTCCAAACAAAAGTTTTAAAAACTCACACGCAGTTGAGCTATGCACATCACTAAATGAATAAACATTAGATTAATTAATTTATTACAATATCAACAATATCTATCTATCAAGATTGTAGGAACGATTCGTTTACACATAAAAAATAAAGTGCATGACCTCCAATGACACGGTCTTCTTTCACTTTTCTAAAAAAAAAGTAGTCCATAGATAATATTTATATTTTATTGCAATGTGCAGGCAGCACCGTAGGGTTGTTAAATTACGTAATTTATACTGATAAGGTACGTAAAATACCGGTATCTTAAAATCAAGATTGTTGTAGGGTTCTTTTTGATATGTCTGGACTTTGGAGGAGAGGGGCTATTCAAAACACACTCACTTCATGATATACTATATTGTGAATACTGTATTATTACACTTTATAATAATATTATTTATAATGACATTACAAATTATGTCTACACCGGTTCGTGTCTCAGATAGAAGTCTTCTTGTCACAATAGAACACATTTATTTATTTATTTATTTATTTAACCTTTATTGACCACAATAAAATATCACGGTACAAATGGCGAGCTTAATGCTTAGTGCATTCTCTACCAGCTACACATTCTATTGTGACACTATTTAAATCACAGACATATATCAAGAATAGACGACGCATGTACCTCGAATTGTATGAAAACCAAGCGTGTCACTTTTTTTTGACACATTGTGCTGTCACAAGAATATTTAGTGCTGAATTCCCCATCCTAGCGATATCAATTCGAAACTGATTCGTTACCGATTCTCGACAACGATTAATGGTTCTCAAAATCGATTACCGATAATAATTAGGTAAATAGAAAATCGTATGATCGTTTGTAGATGTAGAATATGTAAAACATAAAAAATGCCTTTGGTTGGTTGTATGTACATAATAATATAGTATAGTGCTTGAATATGACCGAATAAATAGTTTGGTGTTTTATTTAACTTGATTATTTGTTAATTATAAACACAAGCTTCAAAAATGTAAAGATAAATAAAGAGATCATAAATATTATGATTGTTTATTATTTGCTTTCAAGAAATTAAATAAATGAAAATTAAAAAAATATTTATAAACATTTCTTTTATGAAAATCAAAACATCATATGGACACATTTAAACTTACCTAAAGTTAAACGAATATTTTTTTCTAATTAAAAATTCAAAATAAAAAAAACAGTACATCAATATTCGGTATTGCGCTTGAAATCAGCCTTCGTTTCTTTTTCGAATCCGTAAAACAGTCATCATTGAAATGAATAGAACATATACGGCTATGTTTTGTTGGAAACCAATATCTATGCCCCGTCGCTATAATTCATTTTGCATTCATTATAATTAATATTGGGGTTACTTGAAAACCTTTAATTATAATGTTATCATGAATAAAATCACTAGGTATACAGAAACATTAATATTGTAATGAAAAATAATTTGCCTGTTAAAAACTGTCTCTATGTAAATATTATTATTCATTGGTTTTCAAAATCGATTAACATCGAGACCACACCGAGTAAATGAACTACACTATATGCTATATTTTACAGAAACACGACAATATTCACCGTACTACGAAGCTAAGCGACGATTTATAGTAACGATTGTTTTACTTTCATTGCGTGCTCCAGTAAACAAGCCGTATAAATTTTGCTACCAAAATCAGCAATGTATTGAGTAGTATGCAGTACACAGTAAGTTAGTGCTTTTCGTTGTAAAACGTGGTAGAAATGCAATAAATATGAAAAAAATTATTTTAAAATAAATTACTACACAATTTCATAAATAAATTACTTAACGATGAAAAGAAATATTTCTTTTACCTCTGCTAACTGTATTAATTGTAGAATTCCTACAGTTTAAAATGTTACAATTAGACATTTTTCGTTATTTCAGTTGACATCTATTGCCAATAGCAGTAAAACGCCAACTAAATGACACGGCGCTCAAATAAGATTTAAAATCCTTTCTGTTACACGTGAAATGTATGAACATGCGGCATCTACTCTAGGTATACATGTCTGTGATTTAAATATATTAATATTTTAAAACACCTGACATATGTGCATGTGTTGCCTGCCAGTACAACACCCTACACAATTAAAACTCCTACACACCCCCTCAACACTTGCACACATTTAACCCCCTGTATATAATTTAATACATTATACCAAAACCACACAACTCACTAAACTAACTTTCATAAATTAACATTACCTTCCATACATGCCTAATTATACATTCAAATCTCACAACCACTTACATTCAATTACTTCCACCTAACTCCATTTCAATTCAGCCAACAACTATCAATTCAACCTTTCAAACTGAATACCAACTTTAATGTTACTACTATAAATCCCTTTCTCACTTGTCCAACTCATACTCGACCAAACATGTACTTTCATTCAACTATATAACGTCAAGAACCTTAACTTCTTGACTCGCCACATAAAACATCAATAACTATAATCATCTTAAACTCCTTCTCGACTCCATACATAAAACAAAGTTTATTTAAAATTATCTCCTTCTCGACCACTCAATACATACAAATATCTTATAATAATCTTAAACTCCTTCTCGACTGCTCACTACATAAACTTCTATAAGTTTATTTAAATACCTCAAACTCCTTCTCGACAACTCACAGCATAAACTTCCATAAGTTTATTCAAATACCTCAAACTCCTTCTCGACAACTCACAGCATAAACTTCCATAAGTTTATTTAAAATACCCCAAACTCCTTCTCGACAACTCACAGCATGAACTCTAAAGTTCACTTAAAACTCCTTAAACTCCTTCTCGACAACTCACAATATGAACTTCAAAAGTTCACTCAAAACCACCACTACAACTACTCAATAATAAGTCAACTTCAAATTAAATAAATAAACAGAACATCAATCCCATCCACCATTGCCATTCACACTCAAACCGGTCAAACTCAACACTCATAAACTACTAAATACAATTCCACACAACTTTAGACTCAACCCTTGAATTCGAAAAACACATACAACCTTTCAATATCCCTTACATTACAATCTTTCACTTCCCAAATTTTCTCACTTCTATCCAAATATCAACAGAAATTATTTTATTATAAATATCAAAAAACAAAATTCCAAATAACTATTAAAACAACAATAAAACAAAACTATAAAAGAGACATAAAAGGATTTTAAAACTCGTGTAATTATACTTCCTATCAAATATTATTGACTTCTTGTAACTATTGTTTTTATGATGTTCAATTAATGAACAATTACATTCACTATTCACCCCCTTAATTGTTTATTTATTGAAATTAACAACACCCCCTTAATTATTGAATTATCTTTGTCTCTTTTTAGTTATATTTATTGTTGTAAACAACATTTAAATTCCCCTATAAAACTTATATAATATCAAAAAAAAACAACCCATTTCCCCCGAAACACAATAAGTTCACTTTTGAAATAATTTTCTTATCTACCTTGACTGATGGATGTTGCTCCACCAAAATACTCGGGTAGCTGCAATCTCTCACATTGTTCATATTAAATTTCTGTAGCTATTGACCAGTTTTCCTTGTCTTTTGAATTCATTGCTTCCTCGAATGTCAATAACGAAAATTCTCCATCAGATTTTCATTTGTTAATCTGCTATCATTTGTTCCATTTTCATTTGATTCATTGGAATTTATTTCATTTTCATTTGTTCCGCTGTCAATTGTTTCATCTTCATTTGTTTCACCAAATATATCTGTTTCTTGAATATCTACAATTATTTCTCTTTCTTCTCGATTTTCATTTCTTCCTCTATTATTTCTCCTTATACAAACATCTTCTCGAACTTCATTAATTCCATTTCTATCATTTCTTCCTATATCACCTTCTCGAATTACATTAACTCCATTACTATTATTTCCTCCAATATCACCTTCTCGAACTTCTCTGACTTTATTTTCACGAAGCCCATTAATTACTTCATTATCTTCTAAGTATCCATCACTGGTTGCTATGCTTATTTGTATATAAACAACTGGTATCCAAGGTTATAATGTAGGCTATGTAAATCACTGGTTTTTCAATACATTTTAATCTTTTAATATTCTGGGCCCATAACCTGTTGGAGGTTTCTTTTTGATATGTCTGGACTTTGGAGGAGGGGGGCTATTCAAAACACACTCACTTCATGATATACTATATTGAGAATACTGTATAATTACACTTTATAATAATATTATTTATAATGACATTACAAATTATGTCTACACCGGTTCGTGTCTCAGATAGAAGTCTTCTTGTCACAATAGAACACATTCTATTGTGACACTATTTAAATATATTAATATTCTAAAACACCTGACATATGTGCATGTGTTGCCTGCCAGTACAACACCCTACACAATTAAAACTCCTACAAAGATAGAACAATTTTGCTAATATTACATTCATCTCGTGATTCCTAAATCCTAAGATCTAATAAGTACCTGTCACAATTGTGTCTTAACGCGCTAATTAACGTGCTTAAAGACGCAGCCTACTAAATATTTTTATACGTTAAACGTTATCTTGGGTGGTGATCATACTGGTGATTCCCGATCCGACACGCACGACGCATTTGAAACCAATAACGTTAAAGCAGTACATAAGTATTAAATAATTGATTTCACTATGCAGAGCTGATGACAATGTGCTCTAGGAATAGATAGAGTAGTGTTGAGCCCTATACTCCATGGCTCTAGGTTTATCATTATAGCTGATACTTAAGTTAGTATCATTAATTTTTATCTTTGATCTTTATTACGTGCGTGTGCTAAATTTTTTTATATATTTAGGTATATTAATTATAATCAATGGCATCAATTATTTAATTAAAATCGTTACGCGATAGGTTATCGATTTAACCGTACCAAGTTACGTCCGTTTTTTATCGATTTTAAAAACCGTAGTAGACAATAGAGTAAATCTGTGAAAAAGTTGTATTCTATAATAATCTGTATTACTGTTTAAGCTCTGTGCTGTTTCTCCACAGAACTTCAGAGACAAATGTCAAATTTTAAAATTTCATTCACGGCGGAGGAAAGTACGAGATCATCGACAACGTTGAGAAACTTTATCGTTTATTTATTGTTTGCAAGGTGCCTACATATTTTTGAATTTTGAAGCTCTTTGTTTTGAGTTTAGGTAAACGTAATCACTGCAAAGTTCTTTGTTACATTGAGATTTACGTTAAGTATTATTTACAAAAATGGCAAATGATCCAGAGAGGTTCGATTCCATGCTACTGGCTATGGCTCAGCAGCATGAGGGTGGCGTAAAAGATGTAAGTATAGAAATACTTGGTTTGAAGTTTGATTCCTTCTAGAATGTTCTGTTCTTTTGATAAGCTATTTTTTTCGTTATCAGAATGCATCAATACACTAAGGGCTGTGACTAAGGATTTAAGTTTTTTTGTCTCACAAAATAAGACTCATGTTATTCATAGATTGTTGTAGATGCGTTGCTAGGTTAAAAATCATGACCCACCTTATACTATCGATCTCACACCTAACTTACATGCGGATTTTTATATATAAAATTCATGCGGAGAACGGAAATCTTCGGTGTACTTTTATTTCTTTTTATTGTATTCAATGAAATACCTATGTATCAGATATCGTAGACGAAGATATTCTAAAAAATATCAGGTACCTATGTACACCTGTGATGTACACCTGTCATTATCTAGAACCTTCACTAACTGATTATAGGTTACTCTACCCCACTCATAAAACTTACTTCCAACTAACCTATCTATAATTTATCCAAATGAAATGTTTGTAACTACCTAATTCTAATGAGTTACTCATATATTTTTCAGCTCTTGAACACAATAGCTTCTTTTCTTGCTAGAAAAACAGACTTCTTTACTGGTGCTAAGGAAGGAGAATGGCAGAAGGTAGGATATACTTATCATATAAATTGCCTCATATTTAATTTAATTTATAATTATAATGGGATATAAATGGGCATGTTGTCCACCTTATGTGACATGGGTACATTAATATGAATAGCCAATAAAGAAGTAGACAAGCCACAGGGTGAAGAGGTGATGGTAAGTGGTTACAGTCACGAATGGACTTTAGCGACACTAAGCTGCCATACATGAACAAGTATATTTGTCAAGTTTGCAGTGGACTTGTTGCGGCATCCAAACTGGAGTGGTCTTCCATACATAGAGAGCCATACACTGTCAAGTTTACTGGATGCCGCATCAAGTCTGCTGCAAACTCGAAAAGTATACTTGATCATGTATGAGCAGGTCTAGCTGCACCAAGCTGATAATGAAAATTGTAATTTAAGTTATTTTTTGTTCTTTGACATTGCAATAATAACATGTATGAGACATTTTAAAATCAATATTAGATGGAAAGTGAGTGCTGGAATAGTCAATTGATATTGTACTCTGCCTGTACTATAACTCCTGATTATTATTTCTGTTTTCAGGTAATGAAAGAAACATTCTTTGTTCATGCAGAGAATGCTATGAAAGAGGCAAACAGAATAAAGAAAGAGAAAGAGGATGCAGAAAAACGTTTGAAGGAAATTCAGCAACGTAAAGAGCAAGAAAGAATTGCAAAAGACTTTGAACCAGCAAGTGTAACCGAACTAACAGAAGAGGAAGCTATTCAAATGCAAGAAAATATAGATAAAGATAAAAAACGTAAGGGTAAAGTATGATTCCAATTGAGATTTGGATGGACCTAGCCAATGAGCATTCAGTCTTGTGTAGACTAAAATCACTTAGTCATCTTTTAGATAAAGCACTTGCTTTGGGTAACCAATTTTGTGTAATGTAAATCAATGCTGCTTCAGTATTAAGTTATCAAATAAAACTAGTGGCACATCAAAGGTATACCCAAACTGAGTGCCAGATGGCTTAACAATGATTGGTTCTACTCTGTGTAATTGCTGGTTGGTGATGTAGTTCAGTAAATGTTGTTGAATCGAATATTGTTGTCTAAGTTGGCTGAACTTAACAGGGTCCTATTGCAAGGCCTTGTGCCCTTTTCTCTTATTAGTTAATGAGAAGTGTACCTTAGATTGCTGCTGTGCAGATTTGCTAAGAATTAAGTGGTTGGCTTCAACCCATTTATGTCCCATTGCTGATGCACGGATCTCCTCTTGAGATGGCCTACAGCGTGTTTCACCATGCTGCTCCAGTGGAGATTCGTAGAGGGGTTATGGCCAATCCAACTGTTGGATATTTCATGCTGCCGAGGGCCTCCGACATGACTTAACAACTAATTTTACCATAACAACCAGGACCTATGGCTTTTCATGCCCTCCAAAGCACGAAAGCGCTCAAGACTTTTTTGCCACTAGCGGTCATCCATCCAGGTGCCGACCGCGCCCACTGTTGCTTAATTTTGTCGATCACTCACTTAGGATCAACATAAACCACTTGGCTATAAGCGGTTAATCCAAATTATTGCATGGCTTTATTCCTGTTATCTAACAATAACCACCGAGACCTTTGGCTTAATGATTCCTCCAATGTACGGAAGTTGGTACTGTAATTTTGCAACCAGCATTCACTCATCTAACTCCTGACCACGCCTGCAGCTATAACTCAATCTCTTTTACAATCGACATAAGAAAGAAAAATCTCATCTTATTCCATGGAATACAAAATTTAATATTTTTATGGTGTTTTGGTTTAGAAGAGGAAAATGGCGGCGGTGATGCATCCACTAGCAATGTTGAAACACCGGACGCCCCAGATGACGACGAAGATGATCCTAAGGAGAAGGGTAAACTAAAACCAAATGCTGGCAACGGCTGTGACTTGGAACATTATAGATGGACTCAAACTCTGGAGGAAATTGAGGTAAGGGATTGCTAATGTATATACTATATATGTAATAAATGGTCACCACTGCCGATACACATCTGTGATCCATGTGCATAAAGACATTTTCAGCACCACAGCCGTAACACGTTGAAAATTGTTCATGTTTTAATTTTAGAAAGATCCTTGTTGTACTGTAACCAGGCTGTGTATGTAACAGTCACCACTATCAAGTTTATAGAGTACCTACCATCAGGATTCGACTTCGTAGTACATACAGGGCAGATTTAATCTCTTAGGAGAGACTCTTTTTTCCTTACTGAAAAGCTGACAAACGAGATTTGAGCACATGAGCCCCTCGATATTAAGTGATCACAAATGCCTGATCCCCAACTGAGGCATGATAAGTCGTTTGGTGATTGACTCAAGCAGGCAGGCTTCACCGAAAGATAATCGCGAAGCCTTAAGGATTATTTATGCTACACCGAGCCGGGCATGAGTAACTTCAACATTTTACTCGGCTCGGACACGGACGTCGCACGGTGTAGCATAAACACTCGATGTCCTCGTCACATAAAATGTTAGTACCGTGCCTCGTCCAGGGCCTCGTGCCCGGCTCGGTGTAGCATAAAAAAATCCCTTACTATCAAGTGAGGTTCTAGTTTCTGTCGCCTCTTATGACAAACTGTTGGCCACTTCAATACAGCCTCTTCTGTTTAAGAGGGTGCACCACTGTTAGAAGAGGTTACCTTGCACTCATCCGCATTTTTATTTTGACCAAAGTTGACCAACTCCTATGGCAAAAAAACTTTTAGCTGAATAATTATGAGGAACATAGACTTGTATACCCACCAAAGCACGGAAGTGCTCTTAATTTATTGGCAGTCATCTAATTCTGTTGATCTAAGTACCTAAGTAAAGTGCTGGAATGATACACTAAATATTTTATTTCTGTTTTATTATCACAGTTTCCAATAAATTTACCTTATTTATGTCACAGACACAATATGAACCAAAACATTTTTACAAAAACGAATAAATAAATTAATCATACAAATGAATGAATTGAAATGAGCTTGTTTCAATCACTGATACAATGAAATTACTATAATCAACTTGATATTTTGAATCATGTAGCATTAGATACCTAGTATAAACTAGACACACTATAAAGAAAGTATGACATTCTCGGTTATACATACTTTAAAGATTAATATTATATGTGTGATGTGTCGAGAGGAAGACCTAATATTATAATATATCAGATAAAAATTTATTGTTTTTCTTTGAGTTTCGATTTATAGCAATAATATTATAATCATGTTAGAAAATGATTAAAATGAATTTTCTTTCATGGAAAAAGTATAATTAGGTATGTCGTATTTTTCATCTATTGAGCAAGAAGGCAAGAATAGTGAATAAATAAGTTTGCTGTTATAAATAATGTGGAACAATTTTTTTAAATTTTATTTAGGAGAGTGGAAGATCAATGTATAAAATACATATTATTCGCTTTTGACATTGCAGCAATAGGGATGTTGACTAATTTTAGGATTCAATTTAATTTTATAGATAGGACCTTAATATTCACGAAAAAAATATTATAAAAATAATAATCTTCAATTTAAAAACAAAAATTGGTAAATAAAAATCATTATCAAATTTCCCACCAAAAACGTCACGTGACGTCACAATCCTTTATTCAGTACTATATGTCTGCTGAAGTTAGTTGAATTTGCATATAAAATACTTTCAATGACGTCATAATAAGTTCAAAATGACGTTTGAGGTCACGTGACAGTGAGTACAATTTTTAACATTTTAAATTATTGATATTTAATTTGTTGTGATTGATTTCGATACAAGAATTTTTTCCTTTATCGAAATCCTTTAAATGTTACCACTAGAATTTTAAACAAAAAATTATAGTAATTTATAATTAGTGTAAACATCCCTATTGTTTTAAGAAATTCCCAGAAAATTACTCAGAAAAATCAATGTTAATTAGGTACCTACTTTTATACCTGTACATAATCTTACAAAATATATTTATCTTTTAATGAAAATCTTTACCTTGTAATATGATACTAGATTACATACTAAGGAAAGCTTTGTACAAATCGCATTTAAATAATTCTTTTTTACGTCTGCAAACCACAATTTAAATATACATTTCTAAACAAATATCCGATACTTTAATCTATCATTATGAATGAATAATGATAAAATTGAGCACTATTTAATTACAAGTATAAATAAAGTATTCTAACATTTATCCTACTTTAACCTTAGATTAAAATTTTATTATTGCACTAAATATGATGATAAAATTTATTTACATAGCAATTGTCGAATTTTATCTCAAATTATTCACAAACACATTATATTTTTATTTAAATGTACAATCATACAATCGTAACGATCATAATTATACATTTTAATGTTTGTTTTAATTTATTCTAAACTCAACCTTACATGGTATACAGTACTGGTGAATTTGTTTTGTTCATGACTTCATAGATACTCGTATTATGTGCATCATCAGATGCCTTTAAGATGAGTTGTTAACAATATGCATGTTGTCTAAAACCTGAATGCCTCAATTATAATATTTTTTATCCAAGTACATGTTGCGCCTCTTTCTCTCTTTAGGAATATTTGTACATGCCCGTCTCCTTCCGCATTCGCACTGTAAAAAAAAGAAACATTTAACATACGGGAGTCTTATTACATCATAGTGTACCTACTTGAAGTAACACAATAAATTGACAGTGACTGATAAGTATGGTTATTTTAATATAAGTGACCATTAAGTGACCTCGCAAACGCCACACTTTTGTTATTGTTGTTGGATGTTTGTCCACATGATTAAGTGTACTAGTAATTTTTTGCTGACCCTTCGCAACGTACATGCTTAGTTGCATCATGAGATTGAACTGATCAGACTTCTTTTCAGTTACTGTTTTTTTAAAAAAAACTTTTGTTTAGAAGTAATATTAGGTACATATTGGTTGTCTAATAATCTAATATTTCTGGCAAAAATTAAGGCGGTCTACTGCTGATGTCGTCTGCAAGGTCAGAGAAATAAATAATAAAACGTAAACTAGAAATACCTGTAGCAGCAACCAAGTATGAAAATCATTTTCTATCGATATCTACTTATACTACATAAGTGTCTCATTTCTTCGATACTTACTTTCAACAAAACATATGGCAGCGAGGATACAGGCCGAGAACAAAATGGTCATAGATATGACGAGGACTGTTATCTGGTGCGAATGATCGCAACAGCACGACTTGTTTTCCTTGCTGGGCCGATGTTTCGTAAATCCATTCACGACTGTGAAATGTGTGGAGCTGGCAATGGAAGTCGTATCCTGTCTGGGCTCAGAACCTCGTTTGACGTCCTGCCAGAAGGTATCAGTCGCTTCACGAGTCTCCTCCGGTATGGCCACGACTGTGTTGGATAGGGCAGATTTTCGACCGTAATTCACGGAGTTGTTCTCGAACTCGTTGCTTGGTCCATTCCGGTTGTTCCGCACTAATTGAGCCGCGCTCAGTAACTGAGATCCTGATGAAACGCTCTGAAACATAGTTACAATATTACTTCATAAGTCATGGCCAAGTTACTTCATAAGTCATACTTTACGACTAAAGTTATGGAACCTTGATTTAATTACATCAAAATCATCTTATCATGATTTGATGATCCGGTTACCCTTTATGAAAGGCTATAAATGTAGAAATCATTTTCAATAAATACATTTTGTTCTACGATACGACCCTAATCCTAAGATTCTATTTGTGATTTCTTGTTCATTTCTTAGCTTCTCTCTTTCAGGAGTTAAAAACTAAATAGTGTGCTTTCTTAGCGTAGGAAATTATGCGTTTAATTTAAACCTAACCTCTAGTTATGAGATACTATAGACATAGAGCAACACAATATACAGATTGTAATCTTTACTCTTTTTACCTTATTGCGTTATTGCTACCGAACATCACACGATATCCAGTTTTCCACATGATCCGATCGTGATCCGTCAAGCGAAAATAAAAATATTTGCCCAAACAATAAAAAATCCTTAAAAATAGCACGATAGAGTTCGCAATTGTTAGCATAAAATTCCGGATGTACATAAGTGAAGCGCTAATGGTTGCAAAAGGCCTTGTTGAAAAAATGTGCTTATTGTTTGTTTATTGTTTTTATCTGGCATTATTAATGGAAACGTCACGTTGTTCGCGTCATGTGAGTTTTTGTTCCACAGTCGGATATCCCCATTGTACGTTACCATTGCTGAGAACAAAAGAAGTTGAAAACACATCGATTTTTAGGCGGATATTGCAGATACCCTTACTAAACACAATAAAGTGTTTGCAATGCTTTGGATTTTCTAATTTAAGTTTGCATTCAACAATAATGATAGCGATAAAGAATTTGAAGTTGCCTGTTTTGTCAGAGTAACCGAGTCATTGCACCGGCTAGGTTTTAAAATTGCGCAATTTATCACAGGTTTATAGAAGGCTGCGTTAGAAGGTACTCATGAATTTGGTACTTGCTATACATTTTTAATGCGATACTCGGATTCTTGTCTAAATATTATACACTGATATTATAAACTGGTAAGGTGCCTTTAGGGCTTTCAATTCACAGCTGTTAATATTATATTTTAAGTGTTTTATCCACGGCTAAACTTTGTCCACGAGCTCAAATTGTTTGTCCGAATACTATTATAGAATTGACATTTTAAATGTATTACTTTAGTAGTTGCCCCTGATCTTCAAGTTTTCAATGCGAACTGTTATAAGATAATACGATGTGTTTGCTTTAATCGAGACCGTTGGTTCGCCAGGGTCTTTGTCTTGAAATAAATTTTTAAATAATTAAAATCATGCATCTCCTACTACTATTAGTTACCTACTATTTATTCGAGTAGATATACTTTCAAAAGTAATTTATGAAATTTTGGATCTCGATGCAGTTCCATAATAATGCAAGATGAAAATATATTTTAAATTTCGCACTTAGGTGACAAATGCCAATAAAAAACTTATCTACTTAAAACTAAAGATTTAATCTAGACTGATGAGGCAATATTTTTACGAGCTTACCGCAATTTATTCGTTTCACTGTCTAATTCAAGGCCAGTGTTTAACTTGGCTTGGCTTGGCTTCAACCCAATATGGTATAATATCCATACATATATATAATATCCATATATAATATCCACTACTGAGCACGGGTCTCTCCCCTTGAGGAGGCCTAGAGCATACTGGTGGACGTTGCTCCAGTGCGGATTGGTGGAGGGGTTAGTGGCCAACCCGAGTGTCAGAAGTTTTTATGCCGCACAAAGAAAGGCCTCCGACATGACTTAAAGACTGGTCTTATGATAACAACCGGGACCGACGGAAACGCTCAAGACTTTTGCCACTAGCGGTCACCTATCCAACTACCGACCGCGCCCGCTGTTGCTTAACTTTATCGATCACTAGAATCGACACAAGCCGCTGGGCTATGAGCGCATCGCGCTATGTGTTAAACTTATAAATATAGGTAATTATTATTAATTTTATGAATTGTTTCTGTAATGTTCAGAAATAGCCAATTTTCTTTTCAGTTTATGGAAAAACCTTGATTCATTTCATCAATCCTTATATCCCTTAATATTGGTTGGCTTTAACACATTAATATAGTGATTATATAGTGAGTGAAATAACCCAGTCTTTGATAAAAGAGTTCCTCTGTTAGTTATTTCGAGCTATTTTAATATGAATAGTCGGCAAAGGAGTCGACGAACCTCCCTATGATGAGTGTCCACCAAATGCGGTTCGTATCGTTGCCTGCCAAGAAAGAAGGGAAAAGAAAGAAAGAACTGGCTCTCAATCTCCCAGCAGGAATCTCCTAGCCTGCCATTCATTGGCGGCTGAATGAAGTAAATTCATAGTAGATGCTTTACGTAATACCACTCTCAGATCATGATATTCTTACGTAGGTGCTGTGATTGCTAGACTTAATACCATTCTCAGATCATGATAGTCTTACGTGGGTGCTGTGATTGCTAGCAGAGCCTTGGCTAGACGCGGAACCGCCTCGGGAGCGCGTGTCGATACTGCTCGATGCGCTGCTGGCTAGCGACGGCCGTGGTATGTGCCAGTCGTGAGTCGTTATCTGGAATGGATTACAAAACTGTTATTCTGGAAGGAATACCACGTCGAAAGACGTACAATTCAATTGATTTGGCTAAATGTTGTTCTTTAGCGGATATAATCTGAATTCTAATTGGTTTTCATCAAAACAAAGAAGAGCAGAGCAAAATGGAGACGTTTTAGAAACAATTGGTTGTTGGAACTCCAAATGATTTTCGATTGGTATCTCTTCTCTGCTCTGCTCCACAAAAATTGTTGGAAACTGGCCCTAAAAATCATGCAAACCTATCTGCATGTTGATGCTCACAGAAAAGCAATTTTAATTTGAAAGCTTATTGAAGGTCATGTTCAAATTAAATACATTTTACTTAATTGTTATTAAAGAATGCGACAAAACTTAAAGTTACGATTATGTTATCGACTAAATGCTAGAAATATTATATAATCTGCAAATGTGCTACTTCTGCTTCTAACAGGTTCGAAATTAATAGCGCTTTGAAATATAACAATATTTAAACATCAACCGGTTATACATTTGTTGCTTATAGCGCAGGGAACGTTAATAAATATTGCGTTATGTAAATTTATACAAGCACATAAATATTTGAACTTGTGCTACCGTAAATTGTATAAATAAAATTAACCAACTCGTTTATAGTCTTGTTGAAAGAATGTTAGGTACGTGCGGGATAAAACTGAAAATGATTGTGCTTTTATATGGTTAGAAGCCAATTTTGTAGCACTGGTATTGTGTTTGATCGATATTCAATCAAAAGGCTGTCAACGAAGGACAATTTGTTTGTTAAATTATTAATATAATTTATTTAACTAATCAATCAATCTTATCAGCATTATTATGATCACCACCGTCACATCCTTCTCACTGCTATTCTAAAAGGATTTTAGCATTAAACACGGATGTGGAGTGGCCGAGTGATTATGATGAATTCATATATTCATACTCGGGCGGGTCTAACATTCTGGTTATGTTACAATGTAGTGTGATGATATGGGTATATTCTAGATCCTTGAGGCAACGCTACGGCATAGGTTATACATTTTAATATCAATCATCTATCCTACTATCCTATAACATAACATATATCTATTGTTTTCACTTCTATCATTATGAGTTATTATATTTTACCAAACATCAAATAAATAACCAAATTAGTTCAAACCCTTAATGGGGTCACGCGCGTTCAGTTGAAGGTTATCGTAGGATCATAATTATTTTGTAGCTACCCCCAAATCTTTGTAGTATTAGGAGGTTGTTTCTCCGATATATATACAGAAACTGTTATATATCAAATAATGTTTTATCGCGTCCTTCTTCTACTAATAAGCTATTAAATCTTCGTGATACTCATGTATTTTCAAAGCATCATGTTCACCCCCTGTTTTACTAGCAAATTATTTGGAGTTTCAAGATTTACAACAGTTGTTAAGCTATGTAAATCAATTGTTAGTAAGTTTCATCAATTTTATTTTTAGGTCAGCGTTACTCGGAGTCCGATTGATTTTGTCAGATACGCTATTCAAGGTTCGCGTTCTCTTTATTTGCGGTCATGTTTCGTCGGCCTCTGGCGCAACAAATCTTAGTTTTGCTTTCGGCGTCATGGTCCTCTTTGTTGCTTAGCTTAAAATGCTTAGATGATAGATAAGATACACCAACTCTTCTTTTATGGTATCGTTAGTGAAAACCTTACCAGCCTAACTCCAGTCAACGTTGGCCTTAATCAAATAAACTGTTTCCTCAGTATTTGTATTGCCAAGTTGTGGTAGACTCGGGCACATGTTGCAAAATGTTTGTCTAAATGTAAAGGAACCGGTTTCATTCCTACTGTCGCCATGGTAACTACAAAATAGCCTTTCGAAGTGCTGTGCTTTCGCTGTTATTCGAATACAATCTAAATCGTAATCCGTCATTCATAAATAGGTACGTTTAAACTGCTTATTCATTCCAAGTTAAGTAGATGACCTCGATATTTTTTAAACGCATTTAAGATTCTGTGAAGCGAGGATAAAGACTAAAAGTTGTGAGGGTTTTGATGGGTATTAATAGTTATTAATGTTGAATCATGTTCCATCTGTTTTATGGTCTAATTAAGCACAGACAGTATAAAGCATGTGATGCACCGGATGTTATCCCAATCTACATAAATCTGAACTTAATTGCAATAGACACGTGCCTTAGACACGTTGAGAGGCACACTGATTATTCTCAGTACACATTATAATTGCATATAGCAACATGTGGTATTGCACGTGGAGTTCGGCGTGGTCTGTATTACCTTCTAGCAATTAGCATTCACTAGTATCAGCTCTGCACGTTGCACGAATGTGTTAAATACAATTATGGCAGGTTTGCAAATTTATTGCAGTTTTATCTACGCTAATCATTATTTACATTTACCTATTTGCTCAATTATTTTTAGTTTTGGGTTTTTTTCGTACGAGGTCAAAATTATGTAATATAGAAAAACCCCAAAATTATTTCGAATTAATTTTTTTTTATTTCAAATGGTAAATAAAAAAATAAAGGCTGGCAATGAAATCAGATGGTGTAGAATATCAAATGTCTAGGTACACCAATAAAAGTTGTTTCATGAATTCGGTTAAATTAAGATTTCCCAAAGAAAGAATATGTATGAATATCCGTAAGGCAATATGATGTATTTGGGTCAGAAAGTAACTTATTCGAAGACTGTTGAAGCTTTAAAATCTATTAGGTAATTACTTTTAACAAAGACGTCGTGATTTTTGCTCTGGAAACTATTTCAAGTAAATTACAAAAGTAATGTAAAGAACATTAAAGCCTTGGTCATAAAAGGTGTAATTTATCTAATAATTCAAAGTAACGGTGATGAAGCATCCAACATTGTAATGCCATCACAGGTGAAGAGTTGAATAACACGTTCGGCTCATCGCGACGTATGTTATGCAATAGCGACAGTAATCTTGACGAATCTAATTGAATGCGCTTGCGCACGCGTGTCTATAACGGTGTATTGTTGAGATCACGGAACACATTAGGATTAGGAATTACCTGTATGTAGTTAATGTGATGGCTTAAATTCAAAGCCAAGACTTTTTAGCTACAACAATTGTGTAACACTGATATAATTCACCGGGACATAAATTACTTTCGTTAATAAATATTATGCCTATTACATAATGAATTTAGTCTCGTTTGTTACAATACAGCTGGGTTAATAGCAATCGATTTGTTTAATTGAAGGCGTTATAGTTATTTGTATGGTTCTTTTTAGAAGTGGTACTCGGAATCTCTAAGACAATGCTAGCTACATTTACCATGATAATCAGTTAGCGACCATCTCGACTGTTCTCCTTTGCAAGAGAAAGTTTCGTTACATGGGTTTTCTTGGAATACTTTCGGCACTGCAAATGTCACAATGGCTAACGGATTGAGGTTCATGATTTCAATACTTTTGGTTTCATTTCTTTCTTCAGACTCATAATAATATGTGCATATCATTGCCTTGCTGGTTCGGAGAAAGAAAGCTTTAAAGATAACTGTTAAAAATGATATTAACCATTGTTGTATGTTTAGTTACATGTAGCAAACTTAATACGTCCATAGACAGGTTGCAAGCTTATTTCCGATACCTGCGAAGCGTCACTTAGTTACAAGCAAATAATTATTGTCTTGGATGATGATGTTCATTCATATTAAAAACCATCCATGTTCAGAAAATTACTATCTGAATGCGCAGCTCGTTGTTAAGTATGATTATAGTTTTGTACAGTCCTCAGTATCGGCGAGCCAGAACGCAGTTTTAAGCTACCAATTATCATATTTTATACGCGATTAGATGAGGACACTGCTGCATAGCTTATTGTTCACGCTGGTCACAGACTAGCATGACTCTTATGTTCGTCCTTGAACTCAATTGGCTGCGTTTATGAAGCTAACAGGAATTGTGTCAATGCAAATCGCTTGGAAGCTGCTTGACTACAGACTGACAATGAAGAAATGTGTTTGAGGTACTGTGCGGTTTACAACAGAACTGTCAAATTAAATTGAAGTATGGTTAAGTGGGTTGAAACTAGAAACCTTACAATTTTCAGCCAAGACTAAGATTAATTTACGAGGCGCGTTCCATTCAAGTTGTCTCAAATTTCGCAAGTCTTTCATAGATATGTATTACCTAGGTAAATCATTGGATAAGAGATAAACTATTGATTGGTACTATACAAATAAGTATTATTTAGAATTATACTTATATCATAATTTTATTTAATTAATGTATAATATAATCACCAAATTATGTAATTACAATAAGTACTTACATACTGAATAACTTAGCATTTAAATTAAATGTGTAGATTTTAGGTATTTTGCAATAAGTTTTAATTCATTACTGACAGTTAAATGGCTAAGGTTCTATATTATATCTATAATATATAATTACGATGTTTCTTTGAAGCACGTTAACGTGCAATTTTTATGATTTTTATATAAACAAAAATGGTTGACCCTACAGGGCTGCTCGAAATTGTTATTTTTATATTTCTAAGTTCATTCGCGATATCTAAAAAAATACTTATATCCTGTTTTAAATATGAAAATTTTGGCACATCTAAAATTTCATTTAGCACACTTTTCAACTAATTAAGGGCATAAATTTTAGCCTAACGAAAACATGTTCCCAATATGTACTTTAAAATGGCGCAATGTGTTGTAAAATTTCAAAGCCGGAAATTAAAAGATTCAAGCAATGTCAAAAATACTATTATAGGAAATTATCGATCTTTGAACTTATCTGCTGACTTCCCTGATTGACTCAATAATTACATCGCATCGTAAGATTAACGTACTTTGAGTGGGACGTTAGGATAGAAAAAGTGACCGTGACGAAGGCCATCCATCCGGATTCCTCTATCGATGCCTTTGATGACATCATTACCTGACGTATGTAATTTGCTGTTATGTGACGATGAGGCTATAATCGTGCACATAATAATCAATTTTTGTTTCGTATCCATAATTAGATATCAGCCTTATTTTTTACGTTAGGTCATGTAGACTAATGAGCAATGGACTTTTTAGTTCTCGCATCCTGATACAAAGATACGATTACCTTGACGAGCTGGTGGCTTTGTAATTGTAAAAATAGTCTTCCTGCCTATGATGTTAAGTGAATGATAAATATCAACTCGTCTTTGTGTGTTGTGTCAATTGAGATTAAGGTCACTTGCATATCATTTTGTTACGTGGTTGGCTAACAAAACTCGTTTTCTAAAATTCTCTATCTACTTTGCAATGATGTTTCAGTTTGATTACTTGCTCTACTATCGTTTCGAAAGTTAAAAAGTGATCGCCTCTAGCATGTAATTCTGATTCTAGAATATCTTTTGCTTTATTTTCATCATACCAAAAAATTTAACCAACCGTTTTTCTTAAATTTTTATTTGTTATTGGTATTCTGTTTTCGTTTTTGAAATTGTTCACGATATTCATACGTACCTACTAAAATAG
This sequence comes from Thymelicus lineola, assembly GCA_963932265.1. Lineage (NCBI taxonomy): Eukaryota > Metazoa > Arthropoda > Insecta > Lepidoptera > Hesperiidae > Thymelicus > Thymelicus lineola. The sequence goes on along the minus strand of OZ010684.1, from coordinate 9,554,546 downwards.
TCACTAAACTTAAGTCTAAGTAGAAGTTATTGAACTTAGCTTTAGACAGGTAAATCCGTATAATATAATGAGAAATTAACGGGATATCCATAGTGCAGAATCCGAGAAAATTTGTACTATCTGGTTTTTCCGATGATGATATTCTTTATTACCGATCCATACGAATTAATAATATCAACCGTTCATACTTAACTTTATATATATAATATTGTTTAGAATATGGAACATTTTCCAAGCATCTTGTAGACTAGACGACCTACAAGACTAGGCTTGATAGATTAATGTATTAGAATTATTATTATTAGTAAGAAAACTAAATAATCTGACAAATTACAACTTCCAATAAAAGTAGAAGAAATTCTAAGCTTGTGTTAAAGTAAAAATTTATTTTGTGCGTTTTCCTTGTCAATACCAGCCTGACTGAGTGAGACGGTTTCTTAAAACACACGAATACTATAGATAATGGGTGATTATTCAGGTCAGGTGCGTGAGACTGCAGTTCTTTGTAAGGGCTAAATCTATTTTTCTTTATTTCAGAACAACATTTAACTGACGTGGTAGAGAAAATGCTACAAGTTTTAAAACGCAATAGGGATGTTGACTAATTTTAGGATTCAATTTTATTTTATAGATATGACCTTAATATTCACGAAAAAAATTTTATAAAAATAATACTTAATCTTCAATTTAAAAACAAAAATAGAAAAATAAAAATCATTATCAAATTTTCTACCAAAAACGTCACGTGACGTCACTAAACGATATTCAATACTATCTGTCTGCTAAGTTTGTTGAATTTCCATATAAAATTGTTCCAATGACGTCATATTCTCAAAATGGCGTTTGGGGTCACGTGTCAGTGAGTACAATTTTTAACATTTTAAATTAATTATATTTAATTTATTGTGATCTTTCAATAAAAGAATCATATTTTAGGCCTTTAAATGTTACCACTAATATTTTAGACATAAATTTATATTAATTTATAATTAGTGTCAACATCCCAATTACCCTACATTCAGTTTGTAATTTCGCTTGTTTTGAGAACCTCCTATAAAAGTTGACCTCTAAATATATAATTGTTATAATTACCGGTAAAGTTATACTTCTGTGGATTATATTAGAGATTAACTATTAATATTATTATATGCACAGTTCACAGTGTTTACATCACCAATATGACGAGTTCTTTGTTGTCACTCTGTGTCATCAATAATAATCACCCAGGCTGGGAAAAAAGTGACTATAGCTACTATAGGGCTCTTTATATTACAAACTTTTATCTATACTTCTATACTAATATTATAAAGAGGAAAGATTTGATTGTTTGTTTGCATTGAATAGGCTCCGAAACTACCGAACCGATTTGAAAAATTCTTTCACTGTTGGGAAGCTACACTATCCCCGGGTGACATAGTCTATATTACATATTTTATTTACTTTTTTTTTCCCGAAGCGAAGCGAAGGCGATTTCCTAGTTGTTAAATAAACTTGTACAATGCAAAATTTGAACGAGGAACTAGGTAACTTAAATTCAAAACATTTAATACAATAATCGATATTTCTCGAATGATTATCAGTATGATCAGTTGTAGTTCATTATGTAGTTAACATAATTAACCGTTTTTATTAATTTGTAAATGAAGTTGTGACTCGGCATGACTTTTCCCACTATATTGACACCCGAATGCGATTTTTTACGCGACTGCCAAAGAAGAGTTATGTTTTTCGCGCGTATTTTGTATGTATCTATGTCTGTATGTCTGCATGTAATATTCATTATTACTTCGTATGTTCCAAAATGCTGAACGGATTTATACATATAATTAAGATAAAGTTAAATTCGTCTCGATAACCCAAGTGTTCTTAGATATGTGAAATTTAAAAAATTACAAATATGGTGGCTGTGAGATGAAATAATTTGAAGTATCAAAAAATAAAAATAAATCGAATAATGTAATATGGGTATCAGATTAAAGAGCTCACCATAAGAATTTCAAAAAGGTATATCATGATAGGCTTTTTGACAGCAAGCGGTTTTTTTTTATTTTTAAATTTATACTACTTTTATGTTTCATTTTGTAATACGATTCGTTCAATAGAGATCACGGGTTGCTAAGACGACGCGGTTATTATTTGATGGTATTCTAAGAGTATAATACAGAGCTATAAATTCTTTGTTTACTGTGTTCATTACACGTTATGTAAAATGTACTTACTTGTATGAAATTTCGTTTTATGTAAGATAGGAAAATTTTGAATTAAATGTCAAATGCTTTACTAATGCAATATTCACTTATATAAATTAGGTAGAACAAAAAATATCACGCCGTTCGTATCAGTGACGTAACGGACCTCGCTGGGGGCTAAGATTGAACGCTACGAGCAATCATTATGCTATGTTACGATAATGTATTTATGACAGGAAAATAAAATTACTATCATAACCTTTACCTTAATGTACAGCAAAATTTATAACATTGTTTTTAATTTCGTGTATGTAGAGCACTTAGCCAGTTAACGACTTTCATGCGTAAACTGGACATTTCATTGGTATGTAGGTAAGGTGCGTCGGTATGATTGACGTGACTAAAGTAACACGTTACGTGGAGATGGTTAAGCTGATAACGTTACATTTGACCATGATGCTTGTGATTAAAATATTAATGATATCTGTGCCATTGACACTAAACTATTCAAATGTTTTTATCAACAAAAACTTCAGTTTAATGTGAACTTGATTAATTGATTGTACATTTAAAATTCAGATACGTTTATGCGTTTTACGATTTATGCTTTTAATATTCGAAGTGTTAGCACGATATTCTCAACGTTTACGTACGGTAAATAATAACTCAGTTTTAGAATAGAGACGTTCTAGACGACGAACAGATTTGGCTTTTTATGAAGATTAAACCATTGAAGCATCGTAGTGGGTGTTTTTTCGTCTATTAATTGTGGTTTGAGCAAGTCTACGCCCGCTATTCGGAGGTCTACTAAGCTGGATGCGCGGCTAAGTCCGGGTGTTGTGAAATGTGAAGGCCGCCCGTCGATACCAACTTCAGTTGTCAGTCCCTGTGCCATTTAATTTGGGTCTAAACGACGACTATACTCGATCTGATTCATGTCTTTTGTCATTGCCCGTGTCATGTATTTGGTCATATCCTTACTGGGGTAATGTCTAATGGGCACGCGTTATCTAATTGTTACATCACCACTAAAACGCGGTCAACAGAAGAGCCATTGCAGCATCAGGCAAAATAATTTGCTTTATCCGTTTCTTATTTATCGACAGCCAACATCTAAGCGAAAAATGTTTTATTTCAGCAAGGTTTACTTTAATAACTCACGTTGCTTGTAGCTTGGACTTGATACACATTCTTTATAACCACAAGGCAAAAGTTAAATGTCACGGAGGTACGAGTAGTAACCCCAAGTATACCATGCGACTACAAAACAATGAATTAGAGCAATGAAAGTATATTCTTGTGATAATTATTATTATATCTGATGGCAAGTTAAGTATCCAAAATGATTGCATTCCTTCAATTGTTGTATAGTGTAGACGTACAAATCTTATATTTAGACGAGTAACCGCCCTCAGTTTGCTTCGGTTTTCTTTATTTTTTACGCCTTGGGTTACATTATTGGAGTTTTATTAAGGATCCCTATTTTTTTTGATAATATAATATAGCCTATGTCACCCGGCGATAGTGCAGCTTCCCAAAAGTGAAAGAAGTTTTCAAATCGGTTCAGTAGTTTCGGAGCCTATTCAATGCAAACAAACAATCAAATCTTTCCTCTTTATAATATCTTATATTTAAATGACAACATTAATATGCCGTCATCGTTATCATCATTAAATCTACCAAAGCATTTAGCATTAACCTCATCAGGTCCTAGTGTCTTATTAAAACACTATTTCACCATACTAGCAAGTACTAAGAAACACACCGTGTAGAGATCGTTTTAGAGGATTACTATCATGCTTGCGTGTGTTTATTTTTCGATTATATGTACATATAAAATATGATGTAGTATTATTTTGGTGTAGTATTTCCTATATTATGATAAATTATACCACGGATATTAATGATAATATTTAAATCAGTGTTACATCATAGAGGCATATTCTTAGAAATCAATTTGCTCTTTATTTTATTTGAGTGAGTCTTAAATTCATCATGGATGATTCAATATTTATTTGCATGTACATACATATTCATCTGTGTCCTATCCTATTGCATTTTAGAATATCTTACTCCATGTATCCTTTATCGAAATTGATTTGTAATACCATTTGGATTACTAACTGCAACATAATTTTAATATTAAGAAACTTAGTAACAAAATAATTGGTGTATGCTTTAAAAATTAAAAAGAAAACCGCTTTCAGAGTACAGTCAAATTTTACGATTACAAAACAATATTATGTTAAGTATGTAAATGTTATATGTACCTACCTCTAGTTTATAACTGAAAGTTATTTTTAGAAACGTTTTGTATAATATTTTGAATTCACGGTACTCAAAATTTGAAGTTTCTCAAGCGCAGTATCCGCGACGATATTGTTTTACAGATTTCTGTTTATTTCAGCATCAGCAATTTAAATAAGTTTGAAATCACTTTCATAAAAACCAACTTCGTCAGTTTTAGAGTATAATTATGTATATCGAAATCGAAATCAGTTCTGCAACAAGTAAATAAAGCGTATTCAATACTTTGTATAGGATAGACGTTTTCTTCAGTCTACAAAGATTGATTTTTTGAACGAGCCTGTAGTGCCTTCATTTATTTAAAGGATAAAGTAATTTTCCTTTTTCACACTCTTTAGACTAAAGTTAAAGTATAAATAACGTCGTCATAATGCGGATGTTAAAGATTACGTCGAATTCTAACTACATTCCAAAATAGTGTGTTTGTTGCTAAGTGTGGGTCTATGTCTGTTGGTAAATATCAATAACCTGCATAGATTATAGCAACTGGTGTTTCTTGATAAGTTTGAGGTTATGTAAGGTTTATTAACATAAGTAGGTTTTATATTACATTTTTAATGAATGTAAACTAGAAATATTAATTAATGAAATTACGTTAAATCATATAGGTAGAGTTTGTAGTTGTATATAATAATAATTAAACATATTTATGGTAATATCGACATTTATAGCAATTTTAAAAATTAAGCACAAATATAAATTGTTGTGCAAATTTACACATTTGGCAGTTTTAATTGTCCAAAACTAAAAACGAAATCTATTCGTTTCTTTTGAAATGCATTTAAATTTTGTATCTTTTCTATTGTTAGTTCCAAATTATTAACAACTACGTGTGTTATCATTCTGATTCATTGTTTTTATTCAGGTGCATTAATCACTTACCGGGCTTTTAGCATCCATTGTTTATGTTATCACCTTAGCGCTTATTCTGATTTCTCACTGTTATTTCGTCACTGAACACTGCATTCACTGGGTCCACATGTCTGTAGGATTTACTTTGGCTCGTCAGCGAAATTGAGTTTGCTCTCTCGCGATCTCCGTATGGATGGCGGCGAAATACGCGCCTGTTCCTACCGGCAAAGCGACTAGAGTCGTACTGAGAGTATTACAACAATCACCAAGGTTTATATATGAGGTTGCAAGCTGCCGATCAGAACATAAAATTTTGAGTTTCAACGCTCAGATTTAAAATTAGTTTTCAACTTTACATTTTAATTAAAATTTAACGAGTTTGTTTCATAAATTTTTTGTTATGGTCTATTTTGGACGGCAGAGTACCTAATGGTTCTCGTCTTTTTAGTGCAATTCTTTTTAATTTTTAATGCAAATAAATAGCAGCAGGTGTACCCTTCCTTTTTTGTTAATTGACTCAGGTACGTTTTTTGGAATCATGGAAGTTTCAGATGTTTTTTGCGTTATTTTTAATTCAGTAATTATCAGCATTCCTGGACTAAAACTGATTGAGATTAAGAGAGTATATAAATATATTACTTATAAATTCTAATAATATTTAAATTTCATAAATACAAATAATAAATTCTAAGACTTTGATACATTATAATAAAACAATTTGCTAACAACCTTTTGTGCCCTCGTGTTCATATCATGGTGACATTGAATTTGCTACCAGTAAATTATAGTACGTACCCAAAAAAACAAAAACAAAGGCGCCTAATAAAGAGACATGTATTACGTTTAACTATATCACTTCAACAAAGTTTCGGTAACTGTCCGCGGCAAACGTTTGGCATCGAAAGTTCCTCGACAGGAAAATGGGAGACGATGTGATTGTGGTTTAAAGAAGCAATACAGAAGTTAGTCACGTGTTGAATTGCGGACTGTGACGCATCTCCCGAGGGTTGCAACATCGAGTGCAAGCGACGCATTCTCTGCTCAATTGAATCATGTGCAATCGAAAGGTGACCTATTAGACTTTAGATCATATAGAGTTGATACCTTCCGATGGTAATCGATTGTAGGATTCATTTGACCTGTTTTAGTCTATCTATTCTTTACCGGCTTGAGGATCGTTTTAAATAATAACTAGGGATTTAAGATAAATCTTCTTACAAGAGTCATATGGTTTTGTTTACTTTTTGTAATTATTTTAGGCTTTGAGTTTGGATGTTGTGTGCTAGCAAAAACTTCTGAAAAGATTCAGATATTTTTGATGCGGCTTTTATGTCAGAATGCATAAAGATACCTCTACTATGCAAAAATGGTTAGACAGAACCGATATAACAGGTTGTCTCAATTATCCGCCGCGCCGTCGCACAGTGGTTCGAATGGAACAAGCTAGCTGGACAAAAGTCATTTTGAATTTCCCGGAATTGTATACCTGAGCCCCTAACCAATACCCCAACTATCTCAAATCCGAGAATTATTTTGCACTAATGTCAACCACTAATTAGGTAATTAGGGCAGTATAAAAAAAGTATAAAAAAAGGGTGAAAAAATTACAAATCAGTTGCATTTTTGCGATTACCGAAGTAACATTAATATCAGTGAGTTTTAAGTTTTTTGAATAATATTAGTGATGGATCTTCAAGTTAAAGGTATGTTCTTTTTATTTATAATCTATATATATAAAATTGAAAAGAGACACACCACTGATTAAACAAAAAATCTCAGAAACTACCGAACCGATTAAGATGAAATTTGGCAGAGGGATAGTTTGTACTAAGGAGACGTCAGCTAAGAACGGATTTTTGGAAATTCATCCCCTAAGTAGCAAAAATAGGGGTCCAAAGTCATTTTCATACAAACCAACTTCGTCAGTTTTAGAGTTATAAGTATGAATTTTTTTATGTAAGTTTATAGTAATAAACAAAAATTAAGTTTAACACATTTTTTTGGAAAATCATCCCTTAAAGGGTTAAAGTAAGCGATTGAACGTAGTATGCAACTTCGTCATTTTTGAAGTTAAAAACATGAAAATTTACATAATTAGCTCGAAATTAGAAACTTAATTTTGAAGTATTACGTTTTTTTGGAAAATCATCCCCTAAAGGGTTAATTAAGGCGGCGCAAGTTAGAATGGGAACTTCGTCAGTTTTGAAGTAAGAAGGGTGAAAATTTGTATTTAAGCTTATAGTTAGACACAAAAAATAACTGTATCACGGTTTTCTCGAAATTCATCCCCTAAAATTAGGGGTTGGTAATCAACTACATACAAATTATCCTCACCAGTTTTCGAGGTATAAATATGAAAATTTTTATGTTAACATATTAGCTCAAGATTAGAAACAAAATTTTAAAGTTGTTTTTTTGGAAAATCAACCCTTAAAGGGGTAAATAAGAGTGTGTAAGTTAGTATGGCTACTTCGTCAGTTTTGAAGTAAGAAGGGTGAAATTTTGTATATAAGCTTATAGTTAGACACAAAAAATAACTGTATCTTGATTTTCTCGAAGAGGAGAGGAACAGGAAGCAGGAGAGGGACCGGGAGTGGAAGAGGGACAGGGAACGGGAGAGGGAGAGGGACAGGGAGCGGGAGATGGACCGGGAACGGGACAGGCAGCGGGATAGGGAGAGGGATAGAGAGCTGGAGGGGGAGAGGGGCAGGGAGCGGGAGAGGGAGTGGGACAGGAAGCGGGCGAGAGACCAGGTGTGGGAGAGGGAGAGGGACAGGAAATGGGAGAGGGAAAGGGAGCGGGAGAGGAAGTGGGAGTGGGAGAGGGAGTGGAAGAGGGACAGGAAGCTGGAGAGGGTCTAGGAGTGCAAGAGAGAGATAAAGAGGGAGAGGGATTAATATTGAAATTTTTAAGCAATAAATAACACTTCAATAACATGTTAAAGCACCGAAAATTTGTTTTTTAAATTATTGTTTGTCTGTCTGTCTATTTGTCTGACCGGGTATCACATCAAAACCCTTGAACTGATTTCGAAGGAAATTAGTTAAGTCGTTTCTTATACTTTTGGTCATATTTTAAAAAACTTTTCATCCAGAAAAATTAAAATGTTTCCCTGGAAACAAGATGAAACTTTGTTATGGATTATTTTTAAAATATCAATAATTTGCTTTAAATTTGCTACAAACGTTTCTCATTTCATTGATGGAATACATGTTTTCGATTTTTTCAAAATTTTTCATGATAAAGAAAAAAAACAAATTAATGTGAATATTGTTTATTTTTCAAAACCCGCTGCCGGAAGAATAATTTGTGATTGTATCGTACTTTTTAAATTCCTAAATTCAATATATAATAATTTACCTGTTATTAAATTTTGTTCTGTGAGGGGTACAAATATAATTTCATAATAAGCATAATTTCCGCGTGCGAAGCTGCGGGCAACAGCTAGTTAATATATAAATATACTTAACCCCAGTTTTTTTATAATACCTCAATTTTAAAAAAATATGTAGTTTTTTGACGGTTTATTGTTTTCATTGGACCAGAAAGTACTTGTACCCTCATGTACCTGGGCTAGAAATTATATATGTCATAGCCATATATGTTAGCTTTCAATTGACGCCCATTTTAGCTTGCACAATCGAGTACAACTTTGTTATTTCGTCTGTTTTTCAGAATATGAATTCTCAGTTTCGAAAATCGAGTTTTTTGATGAATGGCAGAAACATCCGAAAGAGAACCGTAATAATAGACTATATGATTTTCTATTACTGAAAAATGATTTTGGAAATATTACGAATGAATCTGCGAGGGAAATTAAAATGAAAATTTCAAAAATATCAACAATTTTAGTACAAAAATGGCAATAGTCATTAGTTAAGTATTTTATGACTGTTGTTAATCTTTTTCTATTGTTATTTTTTAAGTATCTCAATTATACAAAATATTTATTATTAATTTTTGTTTTCTTGGAACCCGTGATCCTACCTTCCATTTTTTTATATATCTTGCACTTAAATTGTCATAAACCATCATAAGAAAGCCATACCAAGCAATCAAACCCAATAAATAATTTTGTCTAGCTAGCTTTTTCTATTGGAACTACTGTGGCGAACGTCGGTTTTTTGAGAATCTTGAACTAGTTGCAGATATTACAGCTTTAGATGTGAATTTAATTAAGAAGTTTGGCATTATTCTTCGAACATTGGCTTTTCAATTCGAAAAATGACCTTGATTAAGCATTCAAGGTCATGGTTAAGGTCGGTTTTTGCGTAAAATTTTCTGCCCTTTCCGAATCTGAAATAAAAAATAGGGGTTACCATTTGAAAAAATTAAGTTGACCTTGATTTGACCTTCAAAACCACAGTCAAGGTCAAATTCAAGGTCATCATCGGTTAGTCGAGTACAATTAGTACAACTTTTGTATAAAACATTTTCCTCCAAAATGCATTCCTGAGGAGTTATTCAGGGGTTTCCATACTTTTGGACCACCCCTGTATATATTTTGCACTTAAACTGTCATAAAACATCATCAGAAAGCCGTACCAAGCAAAAAAACCCAATAAATAATTTTGTCTAGCTAGCTTGTTCTATCCGAACCACTGTGCGTCGTCCTTCGCCGTGATATAGGATAATTTTGAAAATTGGTGTTGGGCTTTCCGGTTAAGAATATTGAAACATCTATTTAATTATGGGTTAAAAGGTTGTTTAACAATTCGCCGTATTTTAATATAATCACTAGGAAAACCGGTAATTAGCTGTTTAGCCCTTGACTCAAAAGAGCCTCTGAAATTCTTAATTTATTAAAGCATAAGATATTGAAGATTTGACCCTAAAGTCGTAGAAGTCCTGCGGAATTATTTCTCATACGACTCATTCTATGTGGCTTGTCCGAAAGTGAGTGCCCCAAATAGGTAAGTTGGTGATTTTAGCACCTAAAAACGTACCAAAAACTATTCAACATTTTTGGGATTTTCCGAGGAATAAAAAATAATTCATATTTTCGTTTTTAAGTTGCCTTATTTATGTAGCTAAACTGTAGAAAGCTTCAAATCTAACCTAAACCAGAAATTCTAAACCAGAAATCTATAGCAACATATTTGCGAGCAGATTGCTAGGCTAGTAATAATATTATAGTATTGAATAATTACGCTAATTTCATTACATGTATTCGGAAAGGTCTGGATGAAATCCGTAGGCATCAGTTATAAAGTGCTTTTATTATTATTATTGCAAAAATGAAGGCCGGACGAATCGTTAAAAAGTTTAAAAACGTAAGGCGTTTATAGTAAATATTTCTTATGATTCGTAGCTTTTGAAAGTTTATAATAAAAATTATAATTCCGAATTTTTTACCGGAGTTTAATATCAATCATTAGTGATGTTATTTCTTCGTTTGATGCTTATTCTAAATTTGACGGTAATTAAACAAAATTATACGGTATCATCATCACATCAAAAATATAAATACCTTCCTGATCGTGATCTAATGCTTTATTAAATATAAACAAATTTAGCGTATCTACAATTTCGTGAATTACTACAATCGTAGCTTGGTGTAAATTAATAACCTTGTAAAGTACCAACTTTATGCAGAAATACTATAGGTACCTACCTACATACTTTTTTTTGTTTGCTGTCGACGGTATATAATTAATGTCGCTCGATTGACGGAATACCTAATTCATAGTTAAAGACCGCCCATTAACTTGCCATATTTGTAACAAATGTCTTCATCCATCCAAATACTTACATAAATGTTGAAGCGAGTTAACTTTTTCATAGTGTATCTAAATTATTTTCAAATTAACAACTTCTGTGGAAGGTTCTTGTGCCTTATAACTAAAGAACTACTAAAAATCCTAATTTTCCTCTTTTTAAGTACAAATATACTAAAATAGTCACACTGTGTACACAGGGCTTCCCACCATACTAAGGCAGGCCATTTTATTCAAATGTAAATGATGTGTTTAATTACGAGAATAAAGTTCTATAAAACAAAGAAAGGTGGAATTAGATGGTCCGAGGGGTGTCGTGTGACTGCTAGTGGCAGAGACAATAAAATTAGAGATTCCATGATTCAAATAACACGTTTTGAAGGTAATTCCCAATATTATGGATAGAAAGCGATTGTAAAGTTTCGACATTTATGGTGTCCTCTTCAAACGCTTCATCTTTCGTCTCATCGCCTGTAGCAGTAAGGCCTTTTAAATTATAGGAGGCGTTTAAGCTGCTAATGGATTTAAACCATTATAAATGCTTGCAAGTAATCTCTGACATTAGATTTCTCAATTGGGTAACGATGAACGTCGTCATAATTAAGTTTACCTTTAAATATTATATAAAAGTCACAGGTAAAACTTTTTAATCTAGCGTTTCAGCTAAACAGATACGAGTATAATAATACATATATAATAACATAGTGGTGTTGATTACTGGAATCCCAAACGATACTCCGGCCATTAGAACGTGTTGGTAATCGGTTCGTAATCGTGTGAAGGTATTATAACACCACGCTATTGAGCACAACAGTTACTGCAAGGTTTTTACAAAAACTTATTCGTCAAAACAACAAAAGATTGAAACCTTACTTAATTTCCCAGTCGCACGATTGAATCCACTTTTAATTGAACGTAATTAAATAAAATGTACTCTATCAAGCTTATGTTTTGACATTCTTTTGAAATCGCGTTAATCCGTATAAAATTATGATTTTAGCATTAAGTTCGTGAAACTAAAAGAAAATACGTTTATTTTTTTAAACAAGTGTATCTCTCTCTACCATAGTTGACCTTTTTAGGGTTCCGAATGAAAAAAACTAAAAATGTAACCCTCATAGGATCACTCGTGTGGTGTGTCTGGGCAACCGCCCTTTACAGCCAATTTTCTTCAAAACTGCTGAACCAAATGAGTTGAAACTCACGTGCTCTTTTGTGACCCAAGACGAAGGTATAAATAAATCAAATGAATATTGAAAAAAATTAACGAAATCATAATTAAAAACATGTTATTTGCAAACCGTATCGTGTGGCATGTCAAATGAAAGGACTTATTGTAAGGATCTCAAATATATTTTTGTTATAGTTCTACAATGGATAGTTTTAAAATTATTCAAAAAAGAAGGTAAATTTAAGACGAAAATTGACCATCCCCTTCCTCTTATATCCGGAGGCTAGAATTTGTATATTACAGGAAAACCTATAAGAAGTCTATGGTCTTAAAAAAGAGCAAAAATTAATAAAATAGAAAAATAACGGTAAATATAATAATCAACTTACGGAACCCTCTCCAAGCGAGTTTAACTCGCACTTGTCAAGTTTATTGATTTGATACACAACATCTACCGTTCTATATTTTTTTCTTAAATTAATTTTACTATTTTTTTATTGAATTAATGCCATCGTCATAGCTGGCAGACGATTAAAATGCCTCATTTGCCGCATTATAGTAAGTAGTTTACAAGTTCTGCATGAAGAGAATGCGGGCTAAAATCATAACCCTCCTTTTGGTTTAGCCGTAGTCGGATAAAAATAAAAATATGACAGTTCCAGGCTTGTGCTGTACCTAACGTGCTCTGTTTCTCTTTAATATCAAACAAACCTGTCCTGCCTGCGGAATATCTTGCTGGTCAACGAACGAATTCTGTTGAAGGTCACTAGTCTTTGTACCACATCCAGTGAAATCCCCTCCGTATTCTCACATCGCGGTAATGACAGTTTAATTTCGTACCTTCCAGCCTAGAATGAAGTTAATAAAATGAGGGGGCACCTATCCTCTGGAGAAGTTGTGGAGTATGCAGAGTATACTCTAACACTCCAACTCAGAGTCAGTAATGGTTACTTAAATCGCTCCTTTGTACAGAATTTGTACGGTGATTCTTTAAGGAGCGATTAAAGTAAACGTTAGTGACTCTGAGTTGAGGCGTTAGTCTAATTTCAGTTATGTGTTTTGTATTAATTAATAGGTTGAAACCAAGGGACTCCATTCATGATCGCGTTCAAGACAACTTCCCCTATTCTAAACAACGGACTATACTATGCCTAGTCCTTGCTGAAGGTCAATGGGCCTGCAGCATTTAGTATTCTAGGATAATTACACACGGTTGTTTCTTAACGCACGGACATTTAGTCTCGCTGTGACCATGATCCATGTAGTTATAAAATTTAGTCAAAAATCCCGATACTTAAAAAAACTTCATAATGTAATCAAATAATGCTGACTTAATCACGAATTTGTTTTTGTGTTAAATCAATTTTTTTCAAAGAGCAGTTGCTTTTCGGCAGGCCCTCATAGCTTCACACTGTCAGAAAGCTAAACCAAATAGTCGACATTTAAGTCGACAATTTAGATTTTTGTCACATGAGGAATGGTGGTTAGTCCACTCTTGACTCTCAGTAACCTTAAGTAGAGTCATTGTACGATCAAATGATCTTCTCAGTGAATTATAAGAACTAATAATTTACTCTGATCCCATGTCATCATTTCCCCTTGTATTCGTTTATTATACGTTTTTGTGATCTAAACAAAGTAAAAAAGGTCCATTATTATCATTAAGGATCTTACAATTAGTCATTAGAGCCTCAGTATGTAGGTACTCGCATGTCTGAAACCAATGTCTTGAACTATACAGGTCAAGAAAGACGGTTTTTTTCGTACATACCGGATCCAGAATCGGATCCGGATCCAGAATGTTTTTTTTAGTTTAGTTTCTTCATAAAATTATTTACATAAAAAAATGGATTTTTATCAGGGTCTGGATGGATACGGATCAGTTTTTATTATATAGTAAGAATATTAAATTTAACTATGTAATTTTTAATAAAGCATTTCTTCAAATAAGAAGTTGAAATTTTAACATATTTAAGTTTTTTTTTATGTACCCACATGAAACAAAAATGCAAGATGCTGTTGTCGAGTCTGGAACAATATAATTTTATTGATCCGGATAAGCGTAAATTTTTATGTTAAATCCGGCTCAAGATTCATCTGATCATATACATTTACGACCCTCTAATGACTCTATCGGTCACTAATATACATAACATAAATATTCTGTAACATTACTACATATTTCATAATATCTTGTCATATATAATTTAAAAATTAAAATTGTTATTTGTGTTTTGTTTTTCATTTCTTATTATAACTTGTGTAGTTTGTAGGTTACATTAATTCCTTTTTTACCCGGATAAAGGGGTCAAGATTGTTCCTTAAATATGGGTCGATATGGTCATTTTTGAGTGTACCTACGTGTTTATAACGACATGCGCATGTCTTCACCTTTGGGTTTTTCCGAGGCAGTTGCCATGGGGGTCTTCAGAAGTGGGCTCCCTTTCAAGGCCGATGACGCGTTTGTTTGGTGTTGTCTCAAAAGTTGACAGCTATTTATCATTTATTCGTTTTTATGTTCGCTAATACTTTGGGTCACAAAAAGTGAAGTAATGTTTTCCGCGGTTTTAAATTACGTCAACTGCTCAAGCACATCAGGGAACTACATATATTAACTTGTCGTGAGTATAATATTTCAATTAAATATTGCCCACACAGTCCGTCTGAAATCGCACGCCTCATTTTGATTTCAACGGCCAAGTTAATACGAGATGGGTTTGAAGTAGCTTTCGCAACTTAGCGATGCGAACCATAGTGAATCTGTCCATTCCGGTTAATCACATAGGTACACCGTATATTCATCGTCCTTGTGAGGAATGCGAGGTCGGGCCGCACTCGTGTTTGTACGCGTTCTTTCGTGGCGGCCCTCTTGTGAAACATTAAATTGTTGTTTAAAACCAATCATTCCGTATTCTATGCATGATTCTATGGCGGTAACTCACCGATCGCACCTTGGTATCGCGAACGATAGCGGACTATGGCTGATAAACGCAATCAATACATGCTAATGAGGTCAGCCTACTTGAAAAGCCTAAATGTAATGTAAATCGAGAAAAAATTGCATGCACGTCAATGCTACACTTATCTCTCGTATAATTACTATACTAAGTACTAAAGCGTATTCTATTTGATGTGCTAATGTGTATAAATGTTGCCTTCGTACATCAATGGTTAATATTATTCACGGAAGTTCTATTTTTATATAGATACTAGTAAACGCTTGCAAGTGCGTACTTGTATAACATTTTTAGTAGACCGACGTTGTAAACTAAGATCCTATTTTATGCTACTAATATCATAAATGTAAAAGTTTGTGAAGATGTTTGAATGTTTGTTCCTCAATCACGCCACATCTACTTAAACTTAACCGATTTGGCTAAAATTGGAATGGAGATGCTCAGAGATAGCCTATACCCTGGATTAACACATAGGCTACTTTTTATCCCGGAAAGGTTCAGGGTTCCCGCGGGATTTGTAAAAAATCGATATCCACGAGCGCGAAGCCACGGGCATATAAATCTATTTAAATTAATTACCGCGGGCGAAGCCGCTGGCAAAATCTAGTAGGTTAATAAACCTTTTTAACCGACTTCAAAAAAAAGGAGGAGGTTCTCAATTTGACTGTATTTTTTTTGTTTGTTAAGTACCTCAAACTTTGGACTGGGTGAACCGATTTTGATGATTCTTGTTTAATCGAAAGCTTGTCGTGTGGTCCCACATAAATTTGAGCGAGATCTGACAGTGGCATCCATGTCAAAAGCATATATGTTTTTAATTTGCATTAAGTATGTGCGTGATAAATGGACGAATAACTCAATATCCAACCGATTTCGCCGATTCTTTTTTTATTGGATGTACTTCATTTGAGGTCGGTTTTTTTTTTGTTAAAATTTTAGATTATAAGCGTCAAAATTGTCAGTCAAAACAGAATTATTTCAAAATTTTCGAAGTTATCAGTAATTTCATACTCAGTAGAGTTCTTACAAAAAAGATAAATAATTGTTTACTTTCGTGCCATAAACAAACAAAAAAACTTTGTCTTACTGTTATTGGCACTCTTTAAGAAAAAGTATGCTTACGTTTCAAAACCCGGCCAAGTGCTTGTCAAGCCAGCAATCCACGCGCAATCTAGAGTTTCGTAGTTTTAACTTTTAAGTTGACTGTTATTCGTTAACTTGTTTAATATATAGTGTATCCCTGTGTAGGCATACCTACCATTCAGAGAATTGTTTAAACTTATTCAGGCATTCGGGCAAGATGACTGAAAAAAAAATTAAATATGAAAATACTCCAATTTATATGGTAATATGGTTTTGTTTTAAAACATTTTTTGTAAGAGAACAATGCTGATAATTCCGTAAACGACTACCTTATGCCAAAAGCTTTTTGGCATAATATAACTAGTTAGTCACTTTCATAACTTCGTGTTGAGATAAAGCTTACGTGTCCAGTATTGTGTAAGCAAAAAGTCAGTATAATGAGTTGAGTCAGTAAGAGGTTATTGCAATTATTATAGATCACTGTAAACTTTGAGTAGCAAAGACGTCATTACAAGTTTACAAGCTTAATGATTCCATGCGGTGAAATGTACATTCCATATAAAAATATAGTATTAAAATGTAGTATTAAAGTGAATAATACATTTAACCTTTACAATATGTATCAATACGCGGACCTTGTGTCACTCGTACTTATATCCGTTTGCGTAAATACATAATTATTGTTTACTCTATCTTGTTATGTAATAATAATTATTTAAAGATTCAAGTTTGCAAAGAAAAATCTTTGAATTTTGATCAGGTACTGAGTCCGATTAAGCTGTAAGTATATTTTTTACTACATGTTTATTGATCCAGCTATACTTACTGATTTATCACTTTTTAAATTATGCGTTTTAGTTATGAAAAAAAAACTGAATAATAATGATAAAATATTTTAATGTAAGACATGATTTCGTTGTCAACACTCAACATGTATAAAGCCTCCAAAGTCTAGCAATAGGTCCTTGTCTCCAAGGTAGGTCGACGTAAAGGTATAATCCCCAACGACCTATGAGGCTACGACGTTGACGTCCGACAAAGAAGTTAAAAGAGGTAGAGGAAGATATTTCCTCGGTTGATATTTACTATAAAATATTTATTTTATGACAAATTGAGGTAGGATGTTTATTAGTGATGGATACGTCTAGTTTTATATTTAGGTATTTAATAAAATCCACAGCTCATTGTTATAAATAAAATTATTCAAAATCGATAAATAATCAGTAAGTATAGAAAATTTGAGGATTTTTTTTTGTTTATTTTATTGATAACACTAAAGCTCGCCAATATAATAATAATTATACCTTCATTATTGGTTCGTTTTTTTCGTAAGTATGTACAAATGTAAATCAATTTTACTAGCTTAGTTAGTATTTTTTTGATTCAGGTGTCGCATTTTATCGGTAGTCATACTCTACATAATATCAACTGATCTGATATTTAGTATCTTATAGTAAGTACTTAGCTATGTGAATATCATTTTGCTAGCTGTATAAAACTTCTTAAAAATTATACAATGGTCCTTGCCATCTGAATAACATTTGCCAGGTGTATAACTTCTTGACAAGTTGCACAATACTTATTCATGATAACCGTCATTCCAACCTTGCCCATGCGACGTTTGCTCCAAGCTTGAGGTAAAATCGCCCTTTATTTGAAGTAAAGAGGTCTTTAGTATTCTTGCAGCGCTCATATGACAATAGGTCGCCAAGTTGTGAACATTTTTCCTCTGATCATTGATGGTGCAGGATCAGACCACGTATAGACATAAAGTTTAGCGTGATCTAAGTCTGCAACAATAGTTTAGTCACGTTAAATGACTATTGGTTCTATCATACGCAGATACGTGCATATTATGTGTATTTGATAATTGGTTAAGACATTACGCTGGTTTTTTTTCGATATCTAATATTGTGTTTAGTAGACGGATGACTTCAATAGTGATACATAAACAATTTTAGTGTCACTTCTATTAACAACTTTAATATATCTTCTAAAACCTCACACTAATAACTATTAAATAAATAAAGTCTGCAGTTTAGTACTTAGTATTTGAATAAGGCTTTGTATTCGGTAAAGAGTTAAAGTTATTTAATGAGGTTCACAGTATAAATAATACATAAACTCCAGCTGTTTCTTTGATTAAATCAAATGCATTAATGTGGTACACACTTTACACATGTAAGATTTTGGTACATCTTGATAAATTATTTACAGTTACGAGTTCCACTGCGACAGATCTTGAGGCCACGAGATTTGACTGTAATCATCAACAAGCGTCACTTAAAAGTCGGCATCAAAGGTCAACCGTTTATTATAGATGGGGAATTAGATGCGGATGTTAAAGTAGAGGAGTCCACGTGGGTACTTCAAGATGGCCGTAATTTACTTGTCAATTTAGAAAAGGTAAAATTAAAACTCATGTGTATTGTATTTCATTTCCAAAGATCCTCCTTGTGCCAATTAATACATTGAAAATCTTTTTTGGACAGGTGAATAAAATGAATTGGTGGAGTCGACTCGTCAAAACAGATCCAGAAATCTCTACAAAGAAAATTAATCCAGGTAATATTGGGTTATATTAATATCGTTCATTATACATTTTAAGTTATAAAGATTAAGATATAATAATAATATTTTTTGTGATCATTCCTAATTTGCATGTCGCGTAAATCATGCAAATTTGGATAACAATGATGATATTTTTCCATCCGGGTAACCTTAGGAAAAACGGAAACAGTTACGCAATTCGTTTGATTTGCAAAACAGTGGATTATAAATTATATTCCGGAAATCTTTCTGCGACGAGTGCCAACTATTTAAATTATATTTCCTTTATTTATTTACTTTTTGCTTTGTTATACATAGCATTCATTTAAATAAATATTGCGAGGCATTTTCCAGAACCATCGAAACTATCGGACTTGGATGGAGAAACTCGTGGCCTCGTTGAAAAAATGATGTACGACCAGAGACAAAAGGAGATGGGGCTTCCCACTAGCGATGAACAAAAGAAACAGGATGTTCTTAAGAAGTAAGTGGTATAATTGTGGTTCTTACTATATTAATTTTAAATTTACTGTCATATTGATAACATACATTATTTGATGGTATTATAAACTATTTATCTGTGATCTTGTGGGAGCTCATATTTTTTTAGCAATTGCCGCCTGTTCAGTTTTATTAATACCTATATGCCATATAGATTTTTTCACACTTGTTCCAACCTACTCTGAGCTTCTTTAATCTGAGTTTCTCGACCCATGTTAAAATAAAATAGGACTGTAAATGACTTGGGGTACTGTTATTCTATAATGTTATAGTTTTCATGTTCGCATTACATTAGCACAGCATAGAGGCTAATCGGTTTTCAATAAGCCGTTAGAACACGACGAATTTTTTTTTAATTTTCTTAATCTGTCATGTAAAATATATAGATTAATTAATTTCTGACGGAAGTTTGGCATTTAATTCAGAATTAAGCTGAATTGTCGTTGACATTGCGTTATTTGTTAATTGCTACTTTCTCGTCATTAAATCGTATTGATTAAAATCAAAGTAGATAATCATCAACACCTTTTACAGTTTCAATAAATAGTTTTAAATTACCTATGACGGTGTAAAGCGAATAGTGAGTGTAAGTTGTTTTGCTTGATCTCGTAATCCGTCAGTTCTGTTCCGCAATGCATTTACGTCATTTACGTACCTGAATTTTTTGTTATTTTTTTCAGATTCATGGAACAACACCCGGAAATGGACTTCTCGAAGTGCAAGTTCAATTAAAATGGTTATTGTATTAGGATGCAATGTATTTTTTGCATTTTGCTGCAATTTGCAACGTTTGGTTCTATGTCACGCACGTTTTATCACTTAAATGAGATTTTAAATGTTTAAATTATCTAGGCCTTAAACAATGAAGTTTAAAAGATATTCCTTTTTTTACAATAACCTACACAAGAGAGTGGATAGTTGTTGAATAACTTTGTAGCTTGTCTTAATATACAATATTATTCACTTAATAGTGAATTAATTTGCTGGTTACTAATAATAATTTGGAACAAGGAATCTATCTAGTAATTTTTTTTTATTCTTAACTTGGATGCAAGCTAGGATAATAAATATAAAATAAAATTATTACAGGACTTCTTATTTTTATTACTTCCCTAGATCTATCCAAAATGAAGCTCTATCTGGTCTAGGTACCAGTTAACTAAACAAGTGGGTCGAGGTATAGTATCAGAAATGAATCCACAAATTATCCTTACGGCCACTATCTACTCCCCTCATCCTGACACACTACGTTCTATCTGGCTATATTGGAATCAATATGCTTTCAAACTTACATAAATGAGAACTATAAATTTTTAAATTTAAAATACCTACTCCCGAAAGTTTTGTTATCTATACTAATATTATAAAGAGGAAAATTTTGATTTTTTGTTTGTTTGTAATGGATAAACTCAAAAACCGGGTTTGCACACCGGTGTCATTTTCAATCCGGCCGGATTTTATCGCATTTTCACCAATCCGGCCAAGTGATCTAAATGGGTTTCTCTACGCGATCGAATCAGATATAATGAAATCAGTAGACGTAGTAGGGTGACCGATATATGTAGCTCAGAGAATTTGCCGTCTGAGTGGCAATGGGCTGGCTACATAGCTCGAAAGACCGATAACTGTTGGGGAAGAAAGGTCCTCGAATGGAGACTACGCCTCGGTAAAAGAGGACGCCCCTCGACCAGGTGGACCGACGACCGGAAGAAGACCGGGTATCCGCTAGATTCAGAAGGCTCAGGACTGGTCTGAGTGGCGTATATTAGGGGAGGCCTATGTCCAGCAGTGAATGGATGGATGGAATAAGAGGAAAGTTATGATATTTTATTTATTTTTCGTAATGGATAAACTAAAAAACTATTGAACCAGTTTCAAAAAATTTTACACCAATAAAAAGCTAAATTATTCCTTAGTCACATAGAATTATGTACTTTGGTGACTAATAATATTTTTTTACTTCATTTAATAATTTCTACATAACTAATTCCTAATTTACTTCATTCAATAATTTCTACATTTAATATTTTATCAAAATTTTGATTAAAGGGCACTTCAATAGCGTGTGAGAATACCAAAATATATAATTATTTTATTGTCTGTTTGTCTGTCCGGTCATCACATAAAAACCCTTGAACTGTTTTACCTATGGATGATAGAAATTAATAAAGTTGTTTATTATACTTTGGGTCATGTTTTAGAAAGCTTTTCATCCCGGAAAATTAAAAAGTTTCCCTGGAAAACAGGATAAAAGTTAGTGTGTAATATTTAAAAAAAATCAACGATCCATTGATAGTAAGTGGCTATTCCGAGAAATGGTAATCCAAAATGCAAGTATCCAAGCCGAAAAAAAAACAAAACTCTATGGTCTTTAAAAAAACACGTAGTGATTTTTCATTGACTTAGGAATTACAAGGACTTGTTATAATGTCATGTAGATAGTTATGGAATAGTTTAAAAGACGAAATAATAAACATAATGGCGTCCTTGTCTAACGTATGAATTATAAACAATCCAACTCTATATGCAACAGTTTTTCTTTCTCTGGCAAATATTGCGATTTTTGTATGTCTCTATATTACAGTGTAAACCAAAGATATTATATATTAAGAAGAGGCAGATACGTTATAAGCGCGCGCGTTGTGTGACTCAAAAAGTTCCCAATTGGGAACTCTTGTGATTAGTCTGCGTCGAGCGCAATCACGAGCGTGGCGCATCGTAGGTTCATACGTCCTTACGAAAATAAATCAAAATGCCATCGTGTGTGTTTCGAAAGTGCACCATTAATGACTCCAAGGTCAACAAAACACAAGGAATCTCATACCACATTTGAGTACGCTAAGATACTTAGATTATTTAGTCTATTTCAATTATTTTTCTAAACAATCTAATAACTCATGCAAAGACGATAAAGACCGTATCCTATATCGATTGACGCGAGCGACAAACACTAGCTGTCTTTTTCACTATTATGGTTTTAGTAATGCCATCCTTTTTACATAATTTGCCAATGTACTAGTGATTGGTGTAGGGAAACAAAAGATAAACGTGTGTGTGTTGTAGCTCGGTCGGAACAGATTTTTCGGTCGCATAACGTATCTGTATTTATAACATCTTTGGTGTAAACTATGACATAATACTAAGGTACTAACTACTAAAACCCACTGTGACTTTGACAAAGGAATGTCAAAGTCACGTCAAATTGGACATTAGTAGGAACAAAACCGCCATGTCTCAGTTGCGTAGGTATGCACGTTTTTTATAGGTAGGGCCGCTCCATTACTTTTCTTTCTCTAAGTTTTTAAACATAAAAATTGTATTCTGTCAACGTCATTATCTTCAGACTTCACTTGTCAAATAAACTCATTATAACTAAATCTTGCCA
This sequence comes from Thymelicus lineola, assembly GCA_963932265.1. NCBI lineage: Eukaryota > Metazoa > Arthropoda > Insecta > Lepidoptera > Hesperiidae > Thymelicus > Thymelicus lineola. The sequence goes on along the minus strand of OZ010684.1, from coordinate 9,531,834 downwards.
TTGCCAATTAATTTGTTGATGAAGTGAAGTAGAGTAGGTACCGTATAATAACGTATTGTGAGTTGGTCTTTAGTTTGCGTAGGCATAAAATATATGAAATCTAGAATTCTCATTAATCCCTTTGTCTATCCGCAACATATGTAAGTGAAACATTGTCAGAACTACCATGGTTGGAACTGTATATTCCCCAGAATATTGTCTTCAATATTTGGAGCAATATGCGTCACAAGAAGCCTTCGTAATAGGTTTAATTTTGGGTCAAGTATGTATTTCTATAATTCATTTCAGCTTTATAATTATAGAGTTGCATCTAATAAAACTGTAGTTATGTTTAACAGGTGTCAAGTACTCGAGAAAATGTGATCCATCTGGCACGAACGCCAGAAGAGAAAGGGGCTGATTCGGCTTCAGAAAGTAGCTATACATCAGAGAAGACTGAGGTTGTACGTAATCTGCTAGGAGTCTCTGAAGCTTGGGTAGCAGATCATGCTAAACATGTCACCAGAATGTTACCTGGAGGGATATTTGTGCAAGGTAAGGCTTGCTCAAGTGGATTCTAAGAATTGACAAGCAACTGCATATAGTTTAAGTGCATGACATAAACCCTTAATAATGTCATAAATGTGAAAGTTTGTGATCATGTTTGGATGATTGTCTTTTTATCATGATTGTGTTAAGCTTTGTTAGATTAATAAGAAACTTGGTATACAGATAATCTATGTCCAGGACAAGAGAAAAGGATAAAGGATTTCATCCTGGTTGTATTTTCTCCTTTAATCATTATAAACAAGTCATATCCTAACTTAGTTATAAAATTTCCAAACTATACTCTTATTATACATTGTATGTTGATTATTTGGGAATCAAAGCCAGGACACCTAAGATTATCAACACGATGAAAGAAAAAAGACAAACTTCAAACAACAACAATATCTTCAAACTTAAACAAACACAGTCAAAGTTTAGCTTAAGCTGAGAATCTCTGTTGACCAGTGGCATGCCTACGCCTTCGGAACAAAGCTAGCCCAGTTGTGTGGTACAACCTAGGATCTCAGGATTTTGGCCTGACAACACGGAACACTCCATTCCATACATATAATATTTACCAACAAATACTAAAAGAGTTAACAGCTGCAGAGTGATGATAGTAAAGCAATGATAGTAGGCTGGGCTGTTCGGCTTGTATGGCTGTACTGCCTCTGCTATTGACCTATAAGGCTAGATTCATATGACTGTGCAGTCATGTGAACCTAGCCTAAACTGTTATTTTAAATTAAGATGTAAACATTTTGATTAATACTAATCAAATTTTATTATTTGTTAAAGAATGATGTTTGAACACATACTTTCTTTGTACTCATTTGTTAAATAAATATACATTGCAGGTATTTTCATTACAAGCGATGAAGATATATTTGAGGATCCCAATCATTTCAGTAAAGTAAGGACAATATTAAACTACATGTATAAAGTTTTAAATAGTAACCAGTATATGTATGGAAATTATCAGCATTCTAACGAGAGGCTCATTTTACACATGTCAACAAACACAAAAGTTTTGACATGTAAAAGTGTTGAAGTTGGATCAACTGGTAAAACTGCTATGAAACCTGTGGAATGGAAATTTTTACCCAAACCCCAGCAATGGCAGAGATTGGATTGTTACTATGAATTTGATGAAATGTATCCTGTTATTGTGAAGAAAAGTGGTATATCTGTAAAACAACAATTTCAAGTGAGTTTTTGTATTTCGCTTATGTATTTAAAAAAATTATCCACTTATCCAGAGATTATAGACAGTTAGATTATTGGAAATGGCAGTTAATGGGACTTTGATATGCATATTTTGTATTTGCAATTATAATATTTTTAAATTCGGAGTGACTATTTCCTTTTAAATTTACAGCAAATATTAGAGTCTGCTCATAAAGCCATTGAATCAAGTGTGATGTTCATTGATGGGGAACTGAAGGATGGTTCAGAGGCACTTGAACAGCTGATCAAGAAGAAGAAGTCTAAAAACACTTGCAAGACCACACAAGATGCACCAAAATCCATGCATGTCTCTCTCTTTGTGCCATTTGTGAGTATTGATATATCAATCAGTTTTATTTATTCATTGTCAAAGATGCATTTAAACAATGTCTATACACTGTACCCTCCACCAATCCGCACTGGAGCAGCGTGGCGGAGTATGCTCTAGGCCTCCTCAAGAGGAGAGACCCGTGCCCAGTAGTGGGCCATTAATGGGTTGAAGCTAATACACTGTACATATTATAAACTGTAATGAAAAAATTTAAAAATAACTCAACAGTAAAATATAGTAATCACAATATTTTGCTGCACTTATTGACTTTACGTCATGTCTCTACTCACACTTTACGTCAACGAGTGCATGTAAAGTCAATATGTGCAGCAAGATACTGCAACTACCTACTATATGTTAAAGTTATCCTGGGATGTAGAACCCAAGATGCTGGCAGCATTACCCTTCTTACCATATAGCAATGCTTCAGTCTTATATACGGTACTTAAATACTTTTCTGACCTGCTTCAATTCACGTTTTCATGAATAGTTAATATCTTACATTTCTTTCTTATTATTCCAACTTTATTAATAATATACTACTGAAAGTTGTTTATATATTCATTGAATGTAGTTGTTTAAAAATTGCTTATTTATTTCAGGAAAACTCCATGCCAGAATCTGTGGAATACCTGGAATGTGATGGTAGCATACACTTCAGTGGTGTTGTGGCATCTAGCATATTCATGTATCCAAAGGCAACAGTGAGTGAAGCTATTACGGCTGTGAAGCAAGATATAATAAGATCGCTAGCTTCAAGGTTTACCATGCATTGTGATGCACTCATCGATGATAATTTATTGCCTGAAGGTAAATAGTTCTTCTATATTGCTTTATTTAAGTCATAGTATATTATCTGTGTGCTGTATCTTAGAATTGGTCCACAACCTAAGGGAACATACCAAAACCACATAACCCATTTTTGCCAACTTCTTACCCCCCTCCCCCCCCCCCCCTTCGTGACCATCCGTAGTATATGAGAAGACCCCCCCCCCCTAGTTTTCACGTGGTAATTGATAAATACGGTTTTCAATACATTTTTGCAAAAACAGAGTTAAAAAATTTTGCTTATATTTGACTTGTGTGGCGCTTGGTTGCTAAAATATTGACAACGTGACAAAAACCTAACCCCCCCCCTCTCCTCTGTGACCAATCGTGGTGTTTTGAAGAGCCCCCTCCCCCCCCTAAATAGGCACGTGGTTTTGGTATGTTCCCTAATATGGAAATCAACAATTAAAACAGTATTGGTATGCTTGTTACATGATGTTGTTCTACGTAATGTTATTATCAATGTGTGAATTCTGCTAACCGGCAATTGACAGGATGAATGTATCTTGTATCACTACATTAGAGGAGAGGAAGCAGGGAAGACCCCGAGTCCAGCAGTGGAACAGTTATTAGGTTGTGATTACAGTATAGATAGACCTATATCTGTGGTTGTGATGATGCTCAGGCCAATTTAACAGTTAACCATGACTCCATTTTCAATATTCTCTCCCAAAGGTCTAAACTCTTAGGAATATTGATCAATTTATAAGAAACGAGTAACCACCCTCGCTTTGCTTTGGTTTTCTTTATTTTTTACACCTTGGGTTATATTATTGGAGTTTTATTAAGGATCCCAAATTTTTTTGAAAATATAATATAGCCTATGTTACTCGGAGATAGTGTAGCTTTCCAACAGTGTTAGAATTTTTTAAATCGGTTCAGTAGTTTCGGAGCCTATTCAATGCAAACAATCAAACCTTTCCTCTTTATTATTAGTATAGATTAGAAAGGCATATTATAATGAGCTAATTTGTGGACATCCTTGTTTTAATGAAATGAAATGAAATGAAATAATCTTTTTATTCATGTAGGTATCACTGATACTCTTATGCACGTCATTTTTTTAATCTACCAGCTTTTCGGAAAGGTGCTTTGTCATGGAGGAGAAGAAAAGCCGTAAAGAAACTCCTCAGCACATCTTTTAAAAATAAAACTTATATCTATTACAAAAATAGGTATTCTCTAACCTGTGCAGAACTGGTTGCCTAGCTAATCATTTCCAAAGCTTCATTACTCAATGTCCCGGCTATTTCATCTGTCTAGATTTCCCTGCAACACTACATCATCATAGGTCATTAGCTTGCATGTCACGCGCCGATTGAATCCGTTTTTATTGATAAGGAAACAGCTTATGGACATGCACTATTGCAATTTATCTGGGTTTAAAACAAATTGCATTATGGTTACAAAATGTGTTATACTTTTTCTCAAAAAATAAGCATGTGCGGATTACAGTCATCCACCTAATCCTATTTAAATTACTCTTTACAGAGAAGGTGTGTTTCAATGAGCCTCCTCGGCGTGTTTTGGTGCCGGTCGGATCGCTGTACCTCTGCGACTACCTATTCCCTGGTGAAGCTCCAGCAGAGGCCCTATTATCGGTGCGAGAACTACTTGACCTTCAAATTACTGAGGCGGACGTGGTCTGTGATTTGGAAACACCTGCAGGTACGTTTGGTTTGAGTATTGAAGGAAGTTATGCATTGTTTTGTTCTGAATAAAACGTAATCAATCCTCATTCAATCGGATTAGGATTTGGTGTCGTGGACAAATATACATATATGACACATCACAAACACCTATTCCCACAACACAAAACAACGTTTTACTCCATTTAAAGGACGTTTGAGCATGCCACAAATATAAAACCATGCAAAAATTAAGTAAATGCATAAGATGAACTTTTGTTACTCTCTATTTTGTGGGTAAATACATGTATCTAACACATAAATGTCTGCCATGGCTGGGATCTAACCCAAGACTCATTTCGCCGGTATGATTAGCCAAATGGGCTATGGGGTTGTTAGCAGTCCTGGATTTGTCAATAGGCCGTATAGGCCGCGGCCTAGGGGCGGCAGAGTCCTAGGGGCGGCAGATTTCAGGAGATGATATATTATAGATGATTTTGCTATTAAAGTGTCGCAAAAAATTGTGATTCTTGTTTTTTTACACATTTTCTTAGTGACTATTCAGTGCCTTCCTTACTATGAATGGAAAATAAAATTATTATTTTAGAAAGGTACATGGGGCGGCGGAAATAAATTGGCCTATTCTCATAAAAAATATAAATCCGGCACTGGTTGTTAGAATAGAATAACAGTGTTTGAAAGAAAAAAGACTTTTGTTTCTAATTAAGAAATTGCCTTTTAAATTTTATTATATTAAAGATTTTGTTGTTTCAGATACTTCAGAGTTTGATGCATTAGATCGTGATACGAGCAGTGAAGAGTTGCTAGCGACACCACAAGAAGCCAGCCAGTTTATGTACATAACTGGTATATGTTTCGCGATGTTCGTTCTACTTGTCTCTATCGTGATTCATTACTACGACGCCATTGTAGCCGTAGTCAGTAAAGTCATTTCCAAGTCCTAAATATATGAATAAATAAATAAAAAACTTATGATGACTTTTAACTTCCATTTTATATCATTGATAAGCTAAGATTGAAAAAAGTACCTATGAAATAAGATACAAATCCGGGCATTTTAATAAAGTCGTTTTGGTTTACTTAACAACTGAAGTTACCTACTTATAAAAATTAATAGGAAAAGTTTTACGTGGTTATTTAGCTATTTTTAACTATTATGTTATTGTTCAAAATTTAAATTCTGTTTTTTTCTTAAGTTTTATTATTTACTACTTACGAGGCGGCTCTACTTTCGTGTCTAGACCTATGTAAATTCTACAAGATATTAATGCATTTAAAGTATTTTTAAGTATCATTATTATGGTGGTAGTAGATAATAATAAAATTTGTTAATCAAAAGAAACGGGTTCTGGACCTAATATATCTCAGAATTTGTATATTTTTTTTGTAAAGATATATGACTTATTTATTGATAATTTCTGTTATCTATTTCGGTGACTTTAATTTTATTATGTTCGAAAGCATCACGATTCACACACCTGTTCTGTAAGACATTATTCATTTGATCATCTCTATGAATGACTTTTATTGAATACGAGTAAATAAGTATTTTTATACCTGTTTGTTTATTTTAACCACACACATATCCATGGAAGAAGACAAGTACATTAAACTCTTTAATCTAAAAAGAGTTGTAACTTGTAGCTTGAGATCTGAAATCAGAAATGGGACACCTTTTCCTCTAAAATCATCGCTTTCGCCAAGAGGCAACTAACTTGCCACAGGACAGCACAAAATATTTTTTGCCAAATATTTTGTAAGTAAGATGTTTTTAAAGGACAAAGCGAAAATGTCCCTAATGTACATGGTAACTACCTAGCTAACACCTAACTGCGTAAGTAATTTGAATTTCTTATTATATAAAATCAAGATATTAGATCTATTGATGATGTCGATCGGCGAATGCCGAATACAGCACGTTCAAATTAAAATTAAAATAAATACCAATCAATACAACAAGGTGTGGTACGTTTAGGTTAATTGTAATGGTACCAGTACCTACCACAGCAAGTACAATACAATAATAATTGTCAATAAGTCGGGAAAATGCAGCTTTATTACGAACTACTATTAGATAACGCAACGATACAGTGCGACGTATAGGTAGAATACCAACGTGTGAAAGAGAGATCCGATGATTGTAAGAAACCATTCATGACTTTAATATTGGTCGCACTATAATACGCTGATAGTGGGAAGGGGGCGCAAGCAAGGCGTGACAGTGACAACAACAGACTGGAATTGTAGAGCTACATTCACACTCGTACGCCGATTTTAATTGAACAAGTAACTGTCAAATACGTCTTGTTTTTGTGTAAATAAAGTGTAAAAATTATTCACGCGTGTAGTAATTATATTTAGGTATGGTGCGTGTTAATTTATAATGTGCATAAGAACTTTTATCCTTGCAAAAACCCTGTACGTTTTCAGAACTAAGTACGTTTAATTATTCAATTAACCGGTTTTTAATGCGAAGTGTTTGGTGCGCGATATCACTTTGAAGAGAAGACAGTCATTGATTGCAATGGCATTCTCACTAAATAAACTGAAGAATTTTCTGAACACGAACCGGGAGAACCAGTTGACGGGGAGTGGCAGTTTGGATCCCGAAATAGGGTTCAAGTTGGCCTTGCAGCCTGTTAGTAAAAATTTATATGTGACCGTAATCGGCGCCCGGCACCTCCCGTCCTTGTTTGGATTGAGTCGAGCCCACGGATACCTCGTTAAGGTAACTTCCTGCACTACCTAAGTAGACCGGTGCGTCTGCTGTATAATTTTTGTTTTCAAGTTCTATAATTAGGTAGATATGTTAACTAGTGCCCTGCCTATTATGTATCTTACAAAATAATAATAATATAGTATAATAAATACAACTATCGTGAGTACCCGTTGGAATTTAAAATAACAAATACCTATAATATAATTATAATTAACTTCTATCGGTATTTCTTATATCTAGTTTTGTCCGTGGGGTGACACTAATGGCATAGAATAGATAACTAATAGGTACAGGCTACTAACTACTAACCAAGAAGCTTCTTGGTAGTAGGTACTAATTAATAGATAGTCAAGCTAGTCTACATACACCTACCTAGGTAAAAAACACGAAAAACATGAACGAAAATCCCAGGCAGCTGGTAATAACGTAGCTTAAATGCAATGTTGGTTTCTTAGGTAGGTGCCTCCAGTTCAATGCCACACAGATTTTACATCCGTGAATCCGTTTATGTAATTATTATTTTACTTCAATTACGGCTTCTGGTAAACATGCATCTTAATGACCAGGTAGGTAAGTCGTTAACTTCTCACGATGGAAGATAAGACACCTGTATCATTGTTGCAATACAAAATACGTAGGTACCCCACTTACCACATACTGACATATCCTACTAGGTAATCATAAACAGCACTCATATAAATTTTTCACAAAATAATTAAACCCCTAACCCTCACATTGTTAGAGGAGAGCCGATATCAGAAGTGGGACGGTCAAGGGTTCTCTGGTATGATGATGATGATTATGGAATAATTAAAATGCGACTGGCACCAGCCGCAACGCTCAAAGAAAATTCGTTAAAAAACAAAATTAAGTGTGTTTGATCATAACAGGCCATGACGTAAATATATTTGTAACTAGCGGTCTGACCGTGGCATTGTCCGCGTTTTCCGAGATAATAACACACCCTCAGTTGAAAAAAAGCATAAGTTGTGTTACGTTGAATTTTAGTTATTAATATGATTGGAAAGAGGGACAAAAGCTGCATAATATGCTCATTTTTTTTTAAATTTTTATCACCAATCTTGACAGTTTTGCGCAAGAAATCGTAGTGTTCACTACTTAATGATATTTTGAGTTTTTTGCTCTCGTGTAAAATTGCAATTTTCAACTTATGCCTTTTTTCCACTGAGGGTGCGATAAGTAGGTACCCTTCCAGAACATGGCCCACCTGTTTCATGAAAATCCGTTTAGTAGTTTTTGCGTGATAGAGTATATAAACGAACATCCATACATCCTCACAAATTTTCACTAAAATTAGTAGTATTTCGTGGCCCAATTATAATCTGTACTTTTGTAGGACAGTCCCAAGAGATAGGCTGAACTCAATTGAAGAGTGTTATGTCAATTAAAATATCTGGGAGGTGACGCTTCATTTTATTCGCCGTAGTTGAATCGTCCCATATACCAGAGCAATCTCGTACGACGTAACGTTTTATAAAATTAGATGTCATTATGATTTTTTATGTTAATAATAACTGCTTTTGTTTTTCTAAAAACCAGGTAAGTATAATTAATTATTTCCCTGTAATTATTTTATTTATATGCGTTTAATGTCGTCGTACCTAACTGATTTCAGTTAAGTGATTTTACCTTAGATTTTACCCGTGGAATTGTTACGTGAAAGAGTACCAAAAGTACAAAAATAAGAGTACAAAAATACGTGTATGTACCTACTTATGTGTGCTTATGTACTTACCTCTTACTTATATATACACCGTCATGCTTTGTATATGCGAAAGCTGAATGTATTTTGATCAGAATCAGTCGCTGAATCGATCGCAATAATTTTTACACCATGTTATATTTTGTCCTAAAATATTTTAAAAATGTTACAAGTTGGACACCAATGCAAAACATCGTTATTACCGACCATCTTAAGCCTTGGTGGATAGTTTCAACTTTGTTGGTTATAATAACAACAAAATAAGATTTCACTTAAACATATGGCATGGGAGAACTACTACTAACATCTCAATTTTGTTAACTTATACATAAACTGTTATTCGGTTGCGTTGACAACCGAGATTGATTAAGATTGTCACACAGAGCACTTAATCACTATGGATTGTCAAGTCTGGCGTTTTGCTTGTGCTCTCATAATAAAATTATTATCGTGTCGTAAAAAATTTGGAAAATGAGTTTTCAATACAGTAATGAGCAGTACACAGAAATGGTACTCGAAGTGGTGTAAGGTGATAATGTGTCCATGGCAGTGCGACGGTACGAGGAGCAATTTGGTGTAAGGGTGTCGTGGAACATCATGCTTTCCGGCACACAACGCTTAACGGACTACGGGTAGTTCCTGCCTCCTATCGCCGTTAATCGAGGTGTGAATCGATCGCATTCCGACGGCAGTACAACAAGGGATTTTGGACTACATAGCCGACAATCCCGAGAGCAGCACAACACATGTGCTTGTTTGTGCATAAGGCAAAATGGGGGACACTGAACAATTATGTATGACTTGTGTAAATGATTCACTATGAAAAATTATTAAATACATTATTGTAAATAATGGGGATTAATATAAACACGTCAAGATGGTTGACAGTTAACTGCGGCGGTCGCGAATTGACGCGGGCCGCACGCTCGGTGACCATGTTTATGCGGGGACAATGGAGAAACACAACAAGCTTGTAACTTTGTGAGTTTTCAAGATACACCTTTGAAAATTTTTATGTAGATTATTTAGGCGAAAATATTTGACACGTGTATAGGTTTTTCTATCAAGAAAGAATAACGTTGTATACCTACATGTAGGTATTGCTCAGAGAGAAAGTTAGTAAGGTATGCATGTATGTTGTCGTAGGTTATTGCAAACAGGGATTTTCTTTCGCACTCATCAGTCCTTTTTCTTAGACATCTTATTCCTGATTTTTTAAAATATTAGACGCGTTACGATGCAGTACAGTACAATGCAGTATCTTTCATAATTATCTGAAATTAATTTATTTCAGCCGATTTAAATTTAATAAAGCACTTGAGAATTTAAATAAGGTACCCATGCGAGTCTTTATTATTCGAATACTGCTGTTACCCTACTTGAATTTTCTAGTTAAACTCGAAATTTTCAAAATAGAGATTAGAGATCGTTTGTATTTTTTTACTACTGCACGAGAGCTATCGTGCAATTTAATCTCAAAAACTTACATTTTAATTTGGCAAATTATGCCAATAAACTTGAAATCACCATTAACCTACTGTTATTATGGTACTATCTATTCTCATTCAATAAATCGACGTCCCCGGGGAATAAAATGGTAATAGAAAAAAGTAAATTTTACAGGAGAAGCAAAAAACCAGTTTTGTTTTATCCTAGGCAGAATAATGATTTGGTGTCTTTGAATTATACATCAAAACATGCGTTATTTTTTCCGGAATTACATTCCATAAAAAAATAAAAGAATATAATTATATCTTTTTAATTATCACCAAAAAACAATAATACTGTTATTATATGGAATTGTGTAGCAAGTAAGTGTATATAACAATTTTATTCCCGTAAAACTCTATCATGCTATCGACAGTTTTCATCACTTACGATACACTTTTATTGTACTTTTATGAATTAAGTAATTGTAAATGTATTGGACTATTACAATTTTCTTCCGGTCAAAGTTAATACTCATCTTTGACGTATTGAAATGTAACGATAATATTTAAAGAAGAATAAAATGGTATAAGCGTCTTACTGATCTAAATAGACTAGTAGTTGTTCAGTAATATATGATTACGACTTTATTATGGGCTATAATTTGTACATGACTTCCGAGGCATAAAAATAAAATGGCTCCAATTTTATGAAATTCATAGATAAAAATCTAAATAATATTTAGCAGGTGTATATTGACTCGTAGATGCCAAAAATGAAAAAAAAAGTTTTTTCGGTAACCGTCGATTACCATTTTATTCCCCGGGGGCGTCGAATATCAATAAAATTATAGGTATATTGATATCACACGCGTTCGTGCGTGATGGTAAATTTAGTAAATTCTGAAAATAAATTGATCACGCTTCGACCTCCTAAAAGCATCTGAGTTTATTACTTTGTCCTTACTCCTTACTGGCTTGGCCTTTGGCTTTGTCCTTTGGCTTGGACGTTGGAATACAATGGATGAATCTCAATGAAATTGCAGGTTTTTGTACCCCATAAAGCCGCACGTGCAATCCATGAGGACTCTTTTGAGCAACAATATGGCATACGATATATCATTAGTAACATGGTAACGTGTTTGTGTCTTGTCATACTTATGACAACGTAACATAGGATATTTATGTAGGGGAGACCGGGGGCAAAAGTAACAGTTTTTAGTTCGTGGTCGATTGTGCCAAAACTGTTGATATCTAACAAAATCCTGTTATTCTCCAAGGAACTTAGTTTAAGTGTCTACCAACATGTGTAGTCAACGTTAGAGTACTAATCGTAATTATGTTGCAATCCCACTTTTAAAAACGAGTGTCGAGTGTTACAATTGACCCGAGTGTTACAATCGAGTGTTACAATAGTGCGGGGTTGTTTGTAACATTGTTTTGATGAATAATAAAATGACAATGTTAATAAATTTAGCCATATTTTAATTTTAAAAATAATCATAATCTTAAATATAATCAGTCTTTTAATTGGTAATTAAAATAAATGCTTTTACTTCTTCAAGCCGCTCCGAAACAAAAAAGTATACACTTCTCTTTATAACTGATCAAAAGCGAATATATTACTGTCTAAAATTACAATTTTAGACAAATTATAAGCACTACGTCATTAAATAACATTTAAATCGTATATTTCTTTGATGAATTCAACAATAATCAACAACAACAAATTTGTATGAAAACGTGTGTGTTACTAACAACCCCCTGTTACATTTAACCCCTGTCATATTTCTGCGAACAAAAAGATTACAAGCACCACACGAACCAATAATACGAACAGCTTATCTCTAAATCCGGTTAAGGGGATTCACTTGAGTAGTCGGTGCTCCAGCCCAAAAAAGGAATGGATGGATTTCCATATGCGAAGCTGCGGGCAATAGCTAGTGTAAAAATAAAAGAAAAAAAGGCAAATAAATGTAGATATTTAAGATTTCCAATATGCGCTTCCGGACGAATGTTTTTGTCCTAGATTTGCGATTGATGACACTTTAATTATTAATAAAGATCACTTAATAAGATTTAATAAAATATGATGTTTAATATGTGATCTCCAATACAAATTAAGCGTATTTGTATTTTCAACCTAAAACGCGTTGAAGAGGTGACGGCATAATGATATTAGAAAAACAAAGAAAGGATAAAGTTCTGACTAGATAGAAATGACGTAATGATTGCCCAGCCATCACGTGAAGATTTATTGATATATTATTTTATTCGGGTTAAGGTTAGGTGTCACTGGGTAGAGGTTTTCCCACGAAGAGGATAGCAACTAAGATATATTATTATGTGTAAACGAAACTTTTCGAAAACCGTATTTTCTAATTCACGCGAGTGAAGCTGCGGGTGTCCACTATGTAGTATGAAAATACTAAAGATTTCTTAATGGCTCAAAACATATACCTAAATTAGGTAAAACAATTATTTTCACCTCGGGGTCATTTGTAGCAAGGGGTCAATAGTAACGTTACTATTGACCCCGAAAAAAATGGTACAATTGTTCCTGAAGACTGTTTTATTTAAAAACAAAAATAAATCACAAACTCTGAACACTATTTTACTTTTGCGATAAGGTTTGTATTGTGTGATATCTATAGATTCTAATATTTGTTGTTAATTTACTTATACTTTGTAAATTAAAGAGTAATAATTGATTTTTCAAAGTACGAAAAATTACTTCGGGGCTGTCCAAATGGCAATAGTCAATTACACACGTCCACGCTGCTCGGAGCACATTGCTCAGTGGTTAGCCTACCCGAGCACGTTACGGCCTATGCCCCCTCGGCTGCACACTCTTCAGCGTTGCTTGCCAACCAAAATATCACCAACGTTACTATTGCCCCGTGGTACTTTTGCCCCCGGTCTCCCTATGCGGTATACCTACCTATACATAATTTAGAGAATGTTAAGAATCTTTTAATGTTCAATTAGTCTATTATCAGTCTGCTTATCAACTTTAACGTCTTATCATCAGTTTATCGCCCCGTCATGCATTCGAAGTTATCGAACTGTGTCTGTCTAATGCTCTGAGTTTTTGGTAAAGTTTTGATTAATTATTTAACTCTAACTCCGTGGCGACAACATCATTAAATAAATATACACATTTAGGTAGACTTAGGCAGCGTGGTAGAGTATGCATGTATGCTCTAGCGCTCTAGATTGTAAAAGTGCACCAATACGCACTAGAGCAGCGATGTAGAATCTACATAGAAAATATTATATCTGCATACTCTACAATGTAGAGATATGAGTAGTAATTTTAATCTAGGTAATCTAATTCACAATTCTACAGAAGTAGGTAGGTAATTGATATTATTGCATTATTCGATTTATTTTAATTTTTTGATACTTCAAACAGTATCTCACGGCCACCATATTATTATTTGTTTTTTTTTACCATTCTGTGGTTATGGAGAGATTTTGAGTGCGACGCGCTAAGTATCGTTTGAGCCTTAGGTTTAAGCTTTGAGCCGACTTAGTGCTCCATCAAGAAAATATCGGTGCCCAGTTAACTGATAACTTCGTAATTAAATGTTTTAAAAGTACGATCCTGTGTTATTTCCCGCACATTAAACCCATTACCTACCATCGAATCGAGATGAAGACTGAAGGCGACAATATAGTTATTTTAGTTAGAAGAACTAAAAAAAAATGTAGTGAAAATCGATTATTTTTAACGCTAGTTACGTAGTGACTTATTTAGGGCCACAATGGAGCTCCTACGAGTATGTACAGTATAGTACAACCTCTAACATTATTAGCAGTGTTCTTTAGAAGCATTGAATAAGTAGAACCACAAGTCTACAACTGCAACTTGATACTGGCGGTCGTATCAAGTTCTGATAACTTAGTATATTAATAATATTAATAAAATCTATCGGAATCGCACCGCAGTAATATCGATCTTAGTTATATTCCTAGATTTATGTAATACAAAGTAAGATGTGATCATTGTGATAAATTAAAATAATCGACATTATCCTCGATTTCATGATATCGGCGAAATTTCGCGAAGTCAATAAATATCTTCTTACTTATCTAGTGATTAGGTACAAAGAACCATAGTACCATAAATAGTTTCTGCTTATTCAGGTAGTGACTGTGATCTTGTACACAACATGATTTAATGGGTAGGTTAAATATTGAAACGTCTTTGGTTTGATTTGATGAATTCTTAGCACAGGTGCGCTTTTTACTGCTGCCGCTGCGGCGCGGCGATTCGCCGCAGGTTTTTTAACACATTGTTTTGTGTTGCATTTCTTGCACAATGCGGCGAAGACACACATTATTTATGCCTGAGATGCGGCAATTTGTCTCAGCGGAGTTTTGCCGCACCGTGATGTGCGTCCAGGCCTATAAGTTCGCTTCAGATAAATTCTAATAGTTATCATTTAATCATTATCAATTAATTAATTATATTATCATTTTGATTAATTTATAGTTCACTAATTAATTTGTTATGATTAGTCAATTATGTAGCCGTTTTTGTCCGGTTTGCCTTAGCCGTTTTACGTTTGAGTTGCAGTGAAATGTAGAACGAATGAATTATTAATTCCTTCCTTCGCTTCCGTAGCATAATTAAATATGTCTAATTGTATTAATTAATTAATCAAGTGAACAAGTTCTTATTTTTTGTATTTTACCTACCTAGGTACTTTTACTAATACTTAAAGTTGATTCTAATTACCTACTAGACACATAATTATATATATTGAATTCATCCTTCTAATATTATTAATTTAAAAGTTTGTGAAGATGTTTGGATGTTTGTTCCTCAATCACGCCACCGATTTGACTGAAATTTGGAATGGAGATAGCCTATGCTACTTTTTAGCCTGGAAAAGTTCAGGGTTCCCGCGGGATTTTTAAAAAAATATCCACGCGCGCGAAGCCACGGGCATATAAATTAATTATTAATTTAATTAAAAATTTCGTTTCGAAACCACTGTTCCGCAAGTGAAGCCGCGGGCAAAAACTAGTTCATAATAAATAGGATTTGTTTACTTTGACTCGACATGAACGCGTTGAATGTGTATCACACACTGTATTTTGCGAAACACAATTAAATTTATGAATATGAGTTTTTAAAACATTGCTTTGTATTTTTTTTCCTGCTATTGTAATACCACCGAATGAGGTAAACATTTGATTCTCATACATTTTAATACCTACGTGAGTTAAATTAATGACTTATAGCACATATAGTTTTTAAATACTTGTTTGTTTACTTTGTTGCCGTTTGGTGGGAACGCTACGCAAATGACAGCAAGTTTAAATATTGCGAAGTTTTTGATACATCTGTACCAAAGACGCAATACACCTAATATGTAATATATTTTGTAATCATTTCCTAGCTATCCATCCATCCATCAGCCCTTAGCCACTACTGGACATAGGCCTCCCCTAACTTGCGCCACCCTGACCGATCCTGAGCCTTCTGAGTCCATCTGGTCGGGGGGCGTCCTATACTCCATTTTCCGAGACGTGGACGCCATTCGAGGACGTTTCTTCCCAACGGTTATCGGTCCTTCGCACTATGTGGCCAGCCCATTGCCATTTCAGCCGACTAATTCTTTTAGCTATGTCTGTTACTCTTGTTCGTCTACGGATCTCCTCGTTTCTGATGCGATCACGTAGAGAAATACCGAGCATAGCCCTCTCCATAGCCCAATAGGCTTAGGATCCATAGTAGATTAGGCCAATAGTAAAGCACCACGTCTCGGATCCTCCTATTTCCTAGCTGATGAAGCTATTATATTTTTAGTAAACATCTACATACATCATTTTTTCTTTTTTCAGATTAAAGTATTTCCAGGCGAGAGCAAATATGAAACATCCTTACAAGAGAGTTCATGGCCGGTATGGAACGAGGACTTCAAATTTCAGTTAAAACAAAAAGATCCCAAGAAACCGTCCGAAAAACTTGACCTTCAGAGCCAAGTTGCCGGACATTTTTTATCATTGACAATTTACGCCATATTAGAATCAAGACAAGATGCAGAAAAAAGAAAAAATATTAAATCATCTGACTCTAAAAGGACATCAAAAGTAGCAGAAGAAAACGAACAGAAAACTAAAACAGGTTTTATGGAGAAAACTTTTAATAGCTTTAAATCGACGAAGACTGAGGCAGCTGTTCAAAAGTCAATATTGGAGAAAAGGAGAATCATAGGTGCAGCGACTTGGAATTTTGATTCAAAGTTATTTCAAAATGACCTCAAAAATGGTTTAATAGGCACGCCTGATATTTGGCGTCCTATAAATGCTATGTCTAGCGGGCTCTCTACAACAGAATCTCGGGTAAGTGTAGAAAATGTTTTAATTTACCTTTACTTTGCGACCGTATGGGATAGTAGTGGAATGTTAAAAAGGAACGTTTGTTGATGTTTTGAGAAAATATACAAACTTTTATCCTGATTCTCAAGGAAACTTCTATATTTCACGGGATATAAAGTTTTCTAATAATAACTATTCCAATTTACATCGGAATCCGTTCAAGGGTTTTTAAGTGTTGCCCAGACTGACAGATAGATAGATAGACAGACATAATAATTCCGAAAAAATGTAATAATTCCAAAAAAATCTAATCTTAAATAATCGCATAATCGAAATTATCTATTAGATAATATTATAAAGTGGCACTGTGCTATTATTATTATATGGAAATATATTTATTAAGTATAATAATATTAAAGTGCATCAGCTTAAATAAAAATAAATGGATTAAACGTTTCATTGACATAATCTAGTGATTATAAAACTAATAATATACGACCAAGATTATTTATCCCACAGAACACACATAAAATTATTGTTTGCATCATTTATCACTACCTACCGGTGTTATTTTTACAGCTGAATGAGTTTACTTGGAAGGTTATTTTAATGGTAGCTTGCCGTTAACATTTTGTAGGTTCACTGTTCATTTTAACGATGACACCACGATATTAAGTAAGTACTACATTATTGTAACTTATTACCTTTTCATAATACAATAGGTAGGAACTAGGTATAGACTATAGTTTTTGATCGACTAGAAATAACCAAATTAATCTTTCATATCCTAATTGGAGAAACGAATGATTCAAAATAAGACGACTGATATAGTTAATTTTGATAATATTGATATGGAGCTTTTGTGGTCTTTGATGAGAACGTTAAAAAGTACACGCATACGCGGCTTTGACTAAACTTATTTAGTTATGGCATACTATATTACACTTCAGTCAATGATATTGTTCAGTGGAATTATGTTCTTCAGAACTTACCTGTGATACTTACTCTATGGTTTTCCGTGTTCTTAAACAAACGCTACTTAAGATAAGAGGGGATTGTCTTGATTTCAGACAATGTTTGAATGAACTTTTGCTGTACTTACTCGTACTTTTGTTTCTTACGCAGTATTTTGTTTAGAATAACTTGTAAACGCGAACAAGATTTTCAATGTAACAGATTGATACAAAGGAAGTTAACGAAATATTTCAAACTAGGAAATCGCCCTCGCTTCGCTTCGGGAAAATAGTAAAAAAAATTTATATAATATAGCCTATGTCACCCGGGGATAGTGTAACTTCCCAACAGTGAAAGATTTATTCAAATCAGTTCGGTAGTTTCGGAGCCTATTCAATGCAAGCAAACAATCAAATCTTTCCTCTTTATAATATTATAGTATAGTTTTTTGACCGACTTTTAAAAAGGAGGAAGTCCTGCTTTTTAAAATTTTATGTTAACCTTTCTTTGTTTATAATAATAACAATTGTAATTGTTAATGTGCTGTAAAATCATTCCGATACATTTTTCCATTCTTCGTTCCGAATCCAATGAGATATAATTCATACCTTTTTTGACTATAGGTACTATAACTTGTTGACTATACTATAGGTTTAGGTACCTAACACACGAGGTTGCATGTAACTCCTAACTCGTAAAAAAGTAATTGCAGATAATTGAAATCTGTTAACCGATGAGTCATCATCAATGGTCGAGGCAAATTTTAAATAGGTTTTTATTCTTGATTCTCATGCAGACCGACAATAGAATAGTTCTGACCTCGAGCGATCCCAGAACGTTAGATATGTTACCTATTAACCGGTGACGTAAGATTATGATAACCTTGCCTTGATTCATCTTTTTAAATTCGCATGTCTGTCGCCATAAATCATATAATTTTCATTGAAGTAAGTAGGTAGGTTGTTGTTTTACAGTGACTTGGGTCTGTTTCGAGACTACAACATAATAATTTATGGAATTGAATAGGACCCTAGAGCAAGATTTTGTATCTAAATAGAGCTGTTAGGTAGGTAGGTATATCTTATTAGTGATTTAATCAAAACGAAATACATAATTCACCTGTCAACCTAAGTAGGCCCCATTATAGGTAAATAGGTATCTTTATACGCTTTGCTATTTATTTTAACTATAGAGCAAACAAAACAAGAAAACGAAATGACGTCACCCATAGGCCATACCTGCAAAAAGATTACACGGTTATGAGATTTGATTAAATCTTTCTTTCTTGGAATATAAAATCAAGTGTAGTACCTAATATCTTCAATATATAGATTTATCATATTACTCATTAAAATATTATTAGTAGCGTTATATGTAGAACCGACACCGTGAATACGATGTTTGTCACAATCACAGCATTTTCAATGGATTCGTTCGATTTTGAAAGGAGAACGGGGGCTCAATCTTGAATAGAACCTCCCGGCGGGACACACATTTTGTTCGAGATGTCTGTTCTATGGCATTAAACTTCAATGATATTACTAGATTTTTCTGTATTAAGATAAGACGCAATAGATTAAACTATATGAATGAATAGATTAGTAATCTTAAATTTAAATTTAAAAAAAAACCCTGACAGTTTGATTTACACTAATCATAGCTAAGAACACTCTCGATGAAGTCACCTTTGAAACAAAAAAAACTAGATCAAAATCGGTTCATCCGTTGGGGAGCTAAGATGCCACAGACATAAAGTCAAAGTCAAAGTCAAAGTCAAAATATTTTATTCATATAGGTATCACTGATACACTTATGCACGTCATTTTTTGGCTTTTCGGAAGGTGCTTTATCGTGGAGGAGAAGAAAAGCCTAAAGAAACTCCTCAGCACATCTTTTAAAAAAATATTACAAAAAAAGATAATAATACAAAAGTATTTACTATTCTGAGCGGAACTGGTTGCAGAGCTGGTCATTTCCATGCGTCTTTGTCATTTAAATACTCGTCTACACTATAATATCCCTTGCCTAACAATTGTGTCTTTACACGTTTTTTGAAAGTTTCTATTGGCAAGTCACGTATTAATTTTGGGATTTTATTATAAAAATGTATACCAAGCCCTATGAAAGATCGCTGCACTTTACTTAGGCGGAACGAAGGCGTAACTAATTGATGCATTCTTTTCGTATGGCGATTATTAATATCAAAATTTTGTTTATACGCGTTTATATTCTTCCGTATAAAAACTACATTGTTAAAGATATACTGGGAAGCTACTGTAAGTATACCTATTTCCTTGAACTTTTCACGCAAAGATTCCCGAGACCTAAGTTTATAAATAGCCCTAACTGCCCGTTTCTGGAGTATGAAAATTTGTTTTATATTGGCTGCTTTGCCCCACAGCAAGATGGCATAAGACATAACACTGTGGAAATAAGCAAAATAGACTATCCTAGCAGTTTCGACGTCTGTATACTGCCTTATTTTCCTAACAGCAAAAGCAGCCCTACCGAGTTTTGTCGCGAGATTTGTTATATGTGGGCCCCATTGAAGTTTACTATCTAAGGTCACCCCTAAAAAGACCGTCGATTCCT
This sequence comes from Thymelicus lineola, assembly GCA_963932265.1. Lineage (NCBI taxonomy): Eukaryota > Metazoa > Arthropoda > Insecta > Lepidoptera > Hesperiidae > Thymelicus > Thymelicus lineola. The sequence goes on along the minus strand of OZ010684.1, from coordinate 9,511,523 downwards.
CCATATGTAATGTTTCGTTATTTAGTTTAAGAGATTTGCTGACTTTTTTAACATTAGGTAGCACAAACTCTATACATTTCGTTTTTTTTTGCATTTAATAGTAAATTATTGATAGTGAACCAACGCGATACATGCGAAAGAGCACTATTTACGTCGTCGAAATTTACTTTATTCCTTTCACACTTAAATATTAGTGATGTATCATCAGCAAATAGTACAATATCCGCTTGGTTCTTTACATAATGTGGTAAATCGTTAATGTATACCAGAAAAAGAAACGGACCCAAGATCGAGCCCTGCGGTACACCCATCACAGCCGGTGACCCCGGTGTGATAAAGGTGATACAAACATACAGACACCTCAAACTTACCCTCTTTGTCCGTTGGGGTTAAAATAAAGATGCCTAGAGATTTCGTGATATCACCAACATCCTCTATTTCCTGCGACATAAAGATTGCAACAGTTGCAGAAAAGCAATCAAAACTTTATTTACGACCCTCTAGACAGGATTTTCTCACTTTTATTTGCTATTTCGCGAGGACAGCTATATCTCTGCAAATGAAAACTATAAGTTCAAACATGACAAGTACCATTATAAACAGTGGTTTTCGTTTATGTAGAATACGAACGTGAGCACTGCAAAACCTGTCACAAAGTTTGCAAAGAATATGTTTTGGGTTCTTCATAGTATATCGATGAAAAGTCAATCTCAATTAAATTATGAAGATATTTAGACTTGTTACTGCTCTGATTAGTATAAAGAACAAAGATAAGAAAGGAAAAAGGCAAAGTACTTACGGACATAATTATTATCGCCCAACTCAAGCCCCTAGAACTAATAAACATTTTACGATTCAGATAACCGGAATCTAGGAAATGTCTCCACCAAAAAACAAGCAGCATTCATTTTTCACTTGACAGTAAAGGTATCAGGTTACTCTCTGGAAAAAACGGACTTTAGTACGATGCTTTTGGCACTCAGTTCAAGGAAGTGGAATCATGGCTGGATCATTTGGAAATTACACTGAGAGGATTAATCCTCTATTATGGGTTGACTATAGAACCTCCTTCTTTAAAGGCCGGTTAAATGGAGTGTACATTTAGTACAATTTGTAAATGCAATGAACACCAGTTACATTTTAATCTAACAGCAACAGGCTAATGACCACATTATGACAGAATGTTTTTTGTCATCATACCTAGATCTTCCGTACGAAGCCGGGGCGAGTTGCTAGTATACGTAAGACTTAAATATAAAAATAATTACGACGTGACTGGAAAATTAAAACTACAATATAATAAAAATTAATTTTGTGTGTGTAAAAAGTAAAACTAAAAATAAACAAGTAATACGTATTGTTTCACAGAGAGAAAACAAGAAGGGTCAACTAGAAGTGACTCTGTTGTACACAAGCAGCGAAGATGGGTTGAACGACATCGTCCAATTGACCGTGAATAGACTGCGATGTAGTGTTCAAACGATGCAGGAACAGGAACAGTATAGAGGTAATTTTTCCCCACTTTTTAGTGTTTCGAAGAAACCGTTTGCGAAATAATCTGCTTTAAAGTGTCAATTTTGCTTAGAGTTAAGTGTCCTCCCCCTTGCCAGCTAAAGGGTTGGAGATGGACTAGTGAAAAAAATCACAAAAATAGTTTAAATGATGAATTTATAAGGAAAACTATCACGGCTAGGTTAGCTTAAGCTACTTAAGTACTTAATGATTAATAGTCGATAAATTTACACCTTTGGAACCCTAGGTACATTGCGCGTGGGCTGACAAGAACTTTGCCGGTTTTTATTTAGTTTTAGCTTGGCCTGTTCAGATATACGTATCGAATCTTTCAAGATCATTTGTTCCATCGCCAAATGTTTAAATTATTTATTGTACATATTTTTATGCGAATTGTTTTACGAATTGATGATAACAGAATAATTTACGAATAAAATTTTATCCTTGTATTACTTATTCGTAATTTTAATAAAATTTCATTCATCTCCAGATGTCTAAATTATTGGAAATTTACAGATGGTAAGAAACGATTAAGTATTGTAGTAATTTAGAAATTCAATAACTATAAGACGTTCTTCTCCTTACTATAATTTTACTGCTACTAGATTCTGACAATTTATATTATAAATATATGTCTGATATAAGAATTTACGTACATACGTCCTAATAATAGGGTACTTTCGTCAGTTAAAAATAAACTATGAAATTTGATAAAAATTAAAATTTATGTAGAAATATACTTAAATATTTTGATTTTGAGTCATAAAAGCACATTATTATTTTATTATATTAAAATTAAAAGTCGTAATTTTTAACCTTTATATCACGTGACCTAAAACACGAGCCGCCACGGTGTGACGTCATATGTCTAGTAGTAAGTACTCTGTGACTGTCAGTTCAGTGTAAACAGCTATGCTACGTGTGCCGGTCGTACATACACGATTGTTGTTTTTACCAATATTACGTCACCAAAATGATGACAGCGTTTTCGCGGGAATAAAAAAGGTTTAAAATTTAATTTAATTTTATGGCAAGAAAGCGTGTTAATTTTGCCCATATATATTTTGTTGTGGCTTCTTATTAGGAAAATCAATATTTTGAAGTAATTTTTCAAACATAGTAGAATACCCTATTATAGAAGAACCTTTCAATTGTCTTATTTCAGCAACTTATTTGTCAACTTAAAATCTTTCTTTTTTGTTGGCTGTAGCGGAGTGGTGAATGTCAGAATAATCTGCATGTATTTTAATCCTACTTTCGCTTCTAATTTTTAATACTATTTGTAATGGAAATTAACTATCACTTGCTCAATGAAGGAAATATCCTGGGAAATTATATTTACATGAGAGTTTTTGATTTCTCAAAATGTAGTTGAGACCGCGTTTATGACCCCTGCTCAGCGTTTTTAAACTACTTCATACAACTTACAATGTACTTCATACTTACAAAATACTTCATACAATGACAATTTAGTAATATAGGCAGGTATTGCATTGCATTTTATATTTATGGATTTTCAATAGAAAATCTATTCTACATGGCATGAACCATCCGCATCTTTTATCTACTTCTTTCATACCTTGCGTAGGTAGACAGTAAAAGTGCAATTCACCTATCCAAGCTGTAAATAATTAACAATTTTCGAACTAAGAATAAGTAATATTGTTCTCGCCTTACTGAGGAGGAGAGAGTTGTCGCACCCGCGCCGTTGCGTTGAATCATAATCATTGAATAGCTCTAACAAGCTGCGCAATTCAACAAACCGTAATGAATGCAAATTGAAATCGTGTTCAATGGGTACGATGAGATTTCTTTACACTTTATTATTATTCTATAAGCGTTGAAATGTATCTTAGAACACTATAGACGTATTATAACTTATTATTTTAATTAATACTTAGTAGGGATGTAACCGATACATAGGTACGGATATTAATTGGTAACAAAAATGATATCGGTTAAAGAAACTTTAATTATTCGACTTATTTTCGTAGGAACCAAAATCAATATTTTTATATAGCTATAAATTTTGATATTGACTACTTAGTGTATGGTCACTCGAAAAAAATATCTCAACTTGACGCGTAGGTACAATATAGGTACAGGCTGGAAAATAAAGACGGTAGTTGGAGGAAAATTTCCCCGAATATTGATGATAGCAAATTTTACTGGAAGGAAACATAAGGAATGTTTAACTATCAAAACTAAGTAACACTGCATTCAAAGATTTTTGTTTCACATGCTTGATCTCGGTGAAACGTCGGGTGAAATGTCAAAAAAACATTCTGTATTTTTATAATGTCAACCGAAAGGGTCATTCATAAGTATCAAATTCCCTTTCAAATAAATAAAAAAAAAATAAGTATCAAATTCTGTTAACCAATATAGAAGGTATTTTAAATGAAGGGAAGATCAAGAAAAATGAAAAAAAAATCCGGTAAATTTCCTACTTACCATCAAAAGTTAATAGTCCACTTATTCGTATTTAACCTATGTAAGTATATTTTATTTCATGTAAATATTACTATGCGATTGTAAAACTTATATCCTTCATAATTAAAATTACGAATAATGCAAGGATATTGCATAACAATTATATTTTTGATTCAGAAAAACCGTAGGTATCTATTACCCTAAATGTATATCCGAACTGGCCCATCTCTATTTTTCATCACCAATCACCATGGATTAAAATGAAAACTTTACACATTATAACTAAACTTCTAATTAATTTCAGCCCCGTTGTACTTAAAAGCAACAATTTTGGAAGCAAACAAGGCCGAGTGCTATTGGAAGAGCGATAGATTCGTACCGACGATTTCAGCCAGATGGGATCCAAAGTCCGCTACAGTGAAGTTAACAGTTTACAAAGCGAATTTGAACAAAGTTAGTATCTATATAAGTTTAGGATGCAAGACAAAAATGGCGAAGAAGGAGATATTGGGTAAAGCTGTTATAGACGAGAAATCCCCTTATGCTGAGAGTTGGAACGAGTGTCTGCGACAACCGGGAATACCGAAAACGTTTTGGGTTAATTTTGAATGAAATGGAGTTAAAAGATAGACATGACATACGTTAAATATGTATAGTATTCAATTTAATGAATACGAAATATTCACGGTGTGTAGCCGAGTTATGTACAAAGAGTTATGACTCATAATGACATTATATATTATGTTATGTAAGGTAATCTTAAGTCACAAATATTATTGCTAGGGTTAAATCCCATTTTATACTGAAATGAAATGAAATGAAATAAGTTTTATTCGAAGTAGGTTTGTTACAAACACTTTTCGAAAGTCAATCAACTACTAATTACTTCATTACTCTGTCGTCTGATTAACTTAATGCAACTTACGTTTAAACGAGAAAATTCGTAAACAAAATTATTTTATACTTTAAAATAATATGTAAACTAAAGAGTTATAATTTGTTCTGTATAATATACCTTTGACAATAATATCAAAGTATGCACTTTCTACTTGGCGACTTGTAAGCCCGTATTAATAAAATAAACCGATCTCTGCTCAAGAACGCGATTTTAGATCTCACAATTATAATTTTTACATACAAATTTTACAATTACATATATTATTTCAGCATCTCAAACCGAATCTTGACATCGCAGAGATCGTAAGATCGGTTTATTAATACGGGCTATATTTTCTACAATCCCACACAGTACTTACGACACAGCTGCAAACGGTGTCACATATCGGAGGTGGTTAAGTTGTCATTGTGATGTGGTGGGATTACGAAACAGTTGACATGGACATCAAAAGGTCTCTATGAATAAAACTATGCATTTTAAATAAGTTTGCGTCCGCCCAATTTGTATTTTAAAAGCTAACAAAAAGTGGCAGGTGCAGTTTTGTTATTATTTTTTACCCGACTACGCCAGAAGGAGGGTTATGTGTATGTATGTGCAGAAGAAGGTGGTATTCTTTGGTGTTGGTTATGAAATGATATTCCTTTTACTTTGCTCCATGATATATTTCCAGTTTTCCTAACGTTCACATCTCTACGGGATCAATCGAATCCCCAAAGCAGTGTTTAAGTACTTTGTGCCCCAAAGAATGTCCTACGTATCTTCCAAACAGATTGAAATATTCCATATTCTAAATATTTAGTTTTTCTTCATGATTCTTCTTGTATGACAGCATCTGCATCTCGTATGTATTTCTTTGGCACGCTATGTAGCCTAAACGGCTTGATCTATTCAACCGTGAGAAGTGCCGTTAGATTCGTCTTAATTGTGAGAGTGACACTATATCAAAATTTAAACAATTTAAAGGGCCGATTTTTGGCGCAATATTGTCTTCAAAATTTTTTTTCTCAAAACCTATCGAATGGTGTGTCACTAAATAGATATTGAAAAATGATTTTTAGATTCCTTTCATCATTTTTCAATCAAAGAAGTTAATGAATTCTAACTAAAAGTCTAAAATAAAAAAAAATACCCGACTGCGTAAAATAAACTAAAAAGAAAAAAACAAGCCGAGTAGTTTAGAATGTTGTTAAAAGTGATACTGAACAATTACACCATAAAAGGATTAACAGTCAGGACGCATTTAAATTTTACAGGGCTGTTTGAAAAAAAAAACAAGATTTGATTGGTTGAACAGTCCTTCTATGGACTCTATGGTGTAGTTGTTCAGTATTACTTTTAACAACATTCTAAACTACTGGGTTTATTTTTAGTTAATTTTACGCAGTCGGGTTTTTATTTTTTAATTAATCTTTTTATTTTTGGATCAAACAAAAAGTATAGCGGAATTACTATAGGTAACCTTATGTTGTCTGTATAACCAGGCAGTCGTAAGCCGTAATTTACACAAAATGCACATAATATGTATAATATGTTTATAGACGAAATAAAAACCCAAATGGTGTTGTTCTGTAAATAAGATATTTTATTGACAACATTATCATATTAAGTTTTATAATAAATATACATATTTAGGATAATTATATACACAAAACACATACCTGTAAATAAGATAAACAACATTTAAAGTCCTTATTTCGAGGTATCTTGAGGATTATTTTAATATTTAATATTATTTGATTCCACGTAGGAAATTCTTCATTTCTTTATAAATGACATGACATTCTCAATATAAAATAAATACGAACATAAATAGACAATAAACCATAGATGAGCATAGCTTACATCTCCCCCCCTTAGGTAGAACTTTGATTCCTTAATGATTCCTTCAGTACCGGGACCAATTTTGTTATATGGAAAAGATTAGATTCACATTTCTTATGTCCTGTGTTTATTTTGTAGATTGAATTGGACAATTTTTCGAGAACCACGAATGGGCCAATTTTTAATTCATCCAATTTTTTTCTGTTTAACCTGTTCCCATTTTCGACATAAACTAAATCTCCAACTTTTATTTCACAATCTCTCCTGTTCTTGTCAAACTGCTGTTTATTATAATTGTGCGATTTTATGATATTTTCCAGGGCAATTCTTCTATCTTTTAATAAATCATTATGTGTTCTTTCTTGCTTTAATTCTTTTGGTAGAATATCAACATTTTTACCTTCTAATAGATATCTTGGGGAAAATCCTGTTATAGTATGCTCCGTTTCATTATACATTCGAGTACATTCATGAGCAATAGTGGTCCACGCTACTTTATCTTTTCTTTCGTTTATCTTACATCTTATTTTATTAACAAGTGTTTGATTCAATCTTTCATTTAAACCGTTTGAAAATGGAGCATTTACTGCAGTGAATATTATGGGTATGTTTTCTTTGCATAAAAAGTTTTTAAAATCCCTTGAATTTATACCCGGATATTGGTCAGATAAAATCAGGCCTATTTTGTAATCATCTGATACTTTTCGAATTAGTCTTATAAAATCATTTGAATTTTGTGTTTTTGAAGTTAAAATGTAAGCATATCTTGAAAAGTGATCTACTAAAAGGTGCAAATATGTTTTTGTAGAACGTTTACCACCGAATCCTCCAATGGTATCTATAGATACTATCTCAAATGGGTATGTAGCGGGACCTAAGTGTGACATTAATCCAAACTTATATTTTCCTCTTGATTTGTTCTTTATACAGATTTCACAGCTATCACAAGTCTTTTTTATATTAGTTGTTAAATTTTTCGCTGCAAAGAATGGTATTATCTTATTTCTCATTTGTTTTATTCCTATGTGACAGTATTCATAATGTGTCCTCTCTATAATTTCTTGACTGAATTCTTCGGATAAAATTATCTTATAATTTTTCCCAGCCTTTTTATAGTATACGTTATTTTCAAATCTTAGGCTATTTTTATTATTTCTTATGTCTTCATTCCTTTTTTGATCATTTTGAATATCTTCAATATTAATTAAATTTACAATTCTCAAATCTTCATCTTGATTTTCACATGACTCCAGTACCGGATTTCTGCTTAAACTGTCCGCTTCTAAATTATATTTTCCTGGAGAGTATATTACTTCGAAATTAAATTGTGATAAGTAATAAGTCAGGTCTCCTAATTCTTCATCTGGTCTGGCTTTAATATTTAATTTTTCTAGAGGCTTATGGTCAGTATAAACTGTAAATCTTTTTCCGATTAGCCAGTAATGCCAAAATTTAACAGCTTCTTTTATTGCTAAGCACTCTAGATATATCGCTTTTTTCTTTTTCTGGGAATCATTTAATTTCTTCGAAAAATATGCGCAGGGTTTTACTTCTCCATTGTGCTGTGTTTGTTTCAAGACAGCACCTATACCTTGTATACTGGCGTCTGTATAAATATGTATCGGTAGATTTGGATTATAAATAGCTAAAATGGGTTTTAAACAAAGTAGTTTTTTTATTTTATTGAATGCTTCCTGACATTTTTCTGACCAAATGAATTCTTGTCCTTTCCTCAACAAATTATGTAATGGATCTAATATGATTGGCAAGTTTGGCACATATTTTCCATAGAAGTTTATTTTACCTAGAAACTGTCTAACGTTTTTCTGTGTTCTTGGAACAGGAAAATCCTTTATAGCAATCAAGTTATCTTTGATTGGAGTAATTGTATTATTTTTGATAATATGGCCTAAATATTTTACTGAATCTTGTGCAAAGTGACATTTTGAGAATTTCAGTCTGAATCCTTCTTTCGATATTGCTTCTAACAACAATGACAAATGTTTAATGTGGTCCTCAAACGTTTTAGAAAATATCAAAATATCATCGATGTAATTAACAGTAAATTCTGACAATTTATGTTTCCTTATAATACTACTTAATACTCTTTGAAAGATTGCTGGTGATGTTTTTAAGCCAAACGGTAAACAAGTCCATTGAAAATGTCCTTCTTGAGTGACAAATGCTGTTTTTTCCCTGTCTTCAATTTTCATAGGAATTGCCCAAAATGCTGAATTTATGTCTAATGTTGAGAAGAATTTACAATCTGTTGTTTTTACCATTAAGTCTTCTATAAGTGGGAAGGGCTGTGACTGAGGAACCACAATTTTATTTAAATCGCGAAAATCAATGCACAGTCTTGATTTTCTTCCTTCTTCTTTTTTATAAGCTAATGTTACCGGGGCAGCAAAAGGACTGTAAGACTCTTCAATTAACTTTTCCTCTAATAATTTCGATATTTGTTTTTCAATTTCTTTTTTGTCTTCTATAGTGCACCTATATGGTCTTTTATAACAATATTTATCAATAATTAAATCTATATGTGCTTCATATCCTTTTACAGTGCCTATGTCAAATTTGTCTTTTGCAAATATTGATCTGTACTTGCATATTAATTCTTCTATTTTCGACTGTTTTTGTGCATCTAAATGATTGACTGAAATGAAAAAGTTTGCGTCTTCAATATGTTCATTGAAATTTATTTCGTACTTATTTGTAATATTTTCTGAATCTTCTATAGTTTTATTACAATTATCTTCTTCTTTCGTATTATCACAATTTTGAATAATTTGTAATTTATCGTTTTGGATTAGATGAAATTTTTCTATGCAATCTAGTCCAATCAAGAAGTCGTAATCAAAGTTCTCTTCATCAATCACAAAAATATTCATATTCTCTTCAATATCAAAAATCTTTATCTTCAATGTTACTATTCCTTTAGTATTTTTCACGCCATTAATCGTTTTTAAACCTGCATTGCTTTTGCAATTGTTATTTATATTGTTTTTTAAGAATAACAATTTAGAATTTATGAGGGATACATTTGATCCTGAATCATAAATTCCTGTTGTTTCTAAGCTATCATTTAATAGTAGTTTAACTTTGATCAATGGCGGAATTATTAGTTTTTTGGATTTAATTCATTTAATTCCGTTTCTAGTTCAGAATTATTGACAGTTCTTATCTGCTCTCTTATTTGTCTATCACCCTTATTTTTATTTCTGAACCAACACAATGATTCAGGATGATATCGGTTTCCTTTGTTTTCTTCTTCACAAATTTTGCATGGTTTGTCTCTTCCAATTTTATTTTCAAAAACTATAATCTTTTGCGGATTTTTCTTATTAACTAAATACTCCAATCCTCTGATGTTATTAAATAGATCTTTAGTATCCTTCAAATCATTTCTGTCAATTTTATCGGCTATAAAACTAGGAAGCCCCGTCACAATAAGATCTATTATGGTAATTTTATCCATAAATTTGTTTACCTCCAATAAAAGTTTTTCCTTTTTTATTGCATAATCTAATAACGATCCTTGTTTATATTTAAACAAAATAGCATACCTTACCGGTGACCATCCTTTGTCTGCATATGTTCCACAAAAGTTTTCTTTCCATATTGACCATTCTGAGTCAATTGTATATTTTATTAACATAGAACTATACCAGTCAAGGCATGTACCTTCCAAAAACAATCTCAGTGTCTCAATTTTCTTTGAATCTTCTTTGATGCCTATACGAATACATTCTGCTTCAAAAATATCCATCCATTGGGATACATTTGATGTTTTTGAATTAAATCTCTCTAAAACAAATTTTTCTGATAAATTTTTAATATTATATGTATCCTTCATTTCAGCAAAATTCTCTAGGATTCTTGTCAAAAATTCTTCTGACATTCCTGTCGCAGACGACTGTTCATATACTACTGGAGTTATTTTCTCTTCTAGTAAATATCCTTTGAAGTGCATGTTTCCATCTTCATCAATATATTCGTTATTTATTTCTGGTGTCAACGAGATCCAAACCTGTCTTTTATCATGTCTTCGCTGTAATGTTGCTCTTACTTTTTGATAAACTTGAGATTTAATTATTGTCTCATGTAGCTTTACCGGTTGTAGTTGTTCCGGAATCAAAAAGGTACGATTACTCATATCCGTGATTGAAGCTATACACATGATATTGGTTTTTGGATCGTCCATTGGTTTTACCACAAATTCAAACTTCAACTTTTCCATCGTTGGTAAGAACCGTTTAAAAATGTTGTTTTATAATATGTTTATAGACGAAATAAAAACCCAAATGGTGTTGTTCTGTAAATAAGATATTTTATTGACAACATTATCATATTAAGTTTTATAATAAATATACATATTTAGGATAATTATATACACAAAACACATACCTGTAAATAAGATAAACAACATTTAAAGTCCTTATTTCGAGGTATCTTGAGGATTATTTTAATATTTAATATTATTTGATTCCACGTAGGAAATTCTTCATTTCTTTATAAATGACATGACATTCTCAATATAAAATAAATACGAACATAAATAGACAATAAACCATAGATGAGCATAGCTTACATATGTATAAAAAATTAATAAGTAAAGTTTATTGCATGGTGTAGCACTTGACACAGTTTACACACAAAATTATTAAACAGTATTAGCACCAAATTAATTTTTAGCCAAACTATTTAATACCATCTTTAGTTATATGTTTAACGTATAGGTTTAACGCTAAAAAAATAGGAATAAGCTAATAAGAACATGTTATTATTATGGAAGACAGGAAGACTAACGAGGAGCAGAAATTTCGTTGTATAAGAGACTTATGAGTAAAAGGCAATCTCAATCTTTTTATCCTAACCAATTTATGCCGGTCTCAATATTCTGTCCATACTCTTCAGTGAGTTATTTAACTGGCAAAAAGTTTCAATAGTGTTATACTTCTAGAATAGGGCACCCTCACTTTTCCGTTTTTTTTTTGTTCGAATTTCGTTTTACTGAAAACTATCGACCAACGGCGTCTTTTTTTCTATATACTTTGTTATTCCTAATTATTACATGTCTACTGTTTAATATATACACAATTGAATGAAAAGTAGGAGGGAAAGTTTGAGATTGCACTTATAACATATTCTTTGTACTAATAAACGATTAAATGTGTGTATATAACGGTTGTGAAGTATATGTTATGTTTGACACTATAATTCATTTTAATTTTGTAAGATATAATTGATATTGAAATTTATGATACATTATAATTAAATACGAATAAAATATAACAATTATTGTTTTTGCACTTGTAAGATTTATTTTATTTCTAATCCTTATTTTATTCTTATGGTCTATAGAGTATCTAATTGATTTAGAAAATTGTTACAGGATGATCTAAACTTCACTTTTCTATAATTATTTTTATTTTATTTCTTTAGGAAATTACCTTAAGTAGGTATTCATAATATTTAAAACTCCCTTTGTAGCGCGTGACAAAAACATTCCCAAATGAGACATCACTAGCAATTAGGTAACTACCAACTCGAGAACAAACATTTTGAAACATTTATCTGGCATGTAAATATTTGCACCGGCCTGGAATGTAACCCGGGATTCTTCGCTATGCAGTTTGTAGTGACGAGGGTAAAAAAAGTTTACCGCCACGATAACAAGATAAGTAGGTTGGTTTACCTACCTACCTAGTAGTATATTTAGTATTATAATTATTAATTGGGTAGGTAAATAAAAAAGAGACCTGTATTTAGGACCCATGAGTCGCGTATAAGAATTTGCTGATAAATAACGATAAATAATTATTTGCCTCAGTCTCGTCGATCACTTACAAACAAGTGAGTACCTAAATTATATGTATTTTTTAAAAAGGTAGACAGTCCCAGTCTGAGTATGATTAATCAGGCGAAATAAAATTGGTCCAATAACTATTAGGGCCACATCTATCGAACATAGGCTCCGAAAGATAGGAAGGTTAGAATACATAGGAAGGTTACGTACCTTAGGTATTTATATTATAGTTGACTTATTTATTTACTTATAACTTTGTAACCTTTAAAAATGGTACAACAAATCTGATACATTTTAAAATTTAATTCCTTTAGAAAACTCTTTGTTTGCAATTTCAAAGTGTATGAACAGATAATTTATGGTTAATCCTGAAGCATAACACATAATACCTACGGTTATAGTTATATTATAGACTTATCGACCTTACCCCTTTGCTAAGTACCTACCCACGGGTACCTACCTAATACCTATGTTTATGATAACAGCAGTCCTGGGAATTATGAATTTATAAAAGTACGAGCTGGAACCAGTGTTTTCGCCTGCAAAAATATTACACATTTTACCCCACTATGGGATGAATTTTCGATATCCTTTACACGTACATGTTTCTAGGTCCACTGGTTTTGTGTGCGTTGTCTGTCATGCAGCAGGTAAAGTTTTGCGCTTAATTAAATAAGATTTATTTTGTTTCAGATTTGCTTCTATAATCACCTTTGTACCATTTACAGATTGGCAAACATTTAGTGGCACCATAGGCAACGTCGACGCAATATCAGTCAAAAAGATACTTAGCATGCTTACCCCTCACATTGTGAGAGGAGACCCCGAGCCCAGCAGTGGGACAATTATGGGTTGTTGCTTTGCTTTTGCTTTGCTTTAGGTAAAGAAGCCGCGATGAACGTTAGAGCAGAAAGAGGTGGTATTGCGCCCATATTTTTTTTCGAATTTGAACATGAAGGATCTAGCGCCATTTTCTCGGCCATTATTTAGTTCAACAGCACGAATCACGGGGCAATTGCACAGTATTAATATCTATAATTATTATACTGTGGCAATTGGTTTCAATCCACAAATGGATGGAGACCCTCACATGGTTATAGGTAATATAATACCAGCTACCTTTGCACCTAACTTACTCTGAACTTTTATTGGCTGTAAAAAATCACCCGACGCGATTGTTATAATAAACTAGCTGACCCGCCGAACTTCGTATCGCATTTTTTCTAAAACTATTTTTTTTTCTAAAATAAAAGTAGCCTAAGTTACTCCTTGTTACATCAGCTATCTGCCAGTGAAAGTCCCGTCATTTCAGATATTAGCCGAAACAAACAGACAGACAGACAAAAATTGTAAAAAATGTTGTTTTGGTATATGTACCGTGTATACATCCAAATGCACTTAGTAAAAAGCAGTTATTTTAATATTACAAACTGACACTCCAATTTTATTTATTTGTATAGATGTATAGACTATAGATTGTAAGTAAGCAGGTACCTTAATATGAACCTGCAAACAATCCGACCCAATAATAACTCTTATGCTTTCCACCCGCAGATTCTTCAATAAGCCCAAAAATTTTCAATTACGCCTACGCCTCGTACTCAAGAGGGCAGTTTAGAAAGTGGTTCGAACTTATTCCAACAGTTCCCTTCTCGTAAGACCCAAAACTCTTTCAATCTTTCAACATAGGCAGAATCTGCCTTTGGTTAACGATATTCATTTCAGAAGGATTTAATTAATTTAGTTGTAAGTAGCTACGTTTTCGAAATAATATAATTATGTACGAGTAAAATGAATGTAAGAATCTATGTGCGGTATTAAGACGAGACTTAGTAGACGAAAGTTGGTTCAAAAAATGATTAAAAATCTATTCTAACTGGAAGGTAAAATTGCGGAAACTGTGGTATAAAATCAGTATAAAACTTTTAATACTTAGGTAATATACATACTACATAATTAATAATAATTATACTTACACTACATAAACTTATATCTAGTGCTTTTCACATATTACAGAATAGGTACCGAGCTACTTTGTTCCTAGTAAAATAAAATCATTTCATTCCGAGAATAAACGATAAAGGCTGATTAGATTTTCTGGAGGTTAATAAATTACCTTTTCAAGGAATTTCAGACCTTGTTGAATCGCGTTTCAGTTTCATATTGTTACGTAGGTAAACCGTACGTTATTAGCGATCGAAGTCCCTAAGGCATAAATAATTAAAGAAAATATTATGATCCTATCAAAAACATTTCATGAAAAATAATTTGACATAGTTAGGCTCCTTTACGTTACATACCAAATATCCAATATATGGCTAAGGCTATTTACTTAGATAAGGCTCCTACGGTCAAGCTGATTTTAGTCTTTGACTCTTTCAAAGGAATAACGGAATCTTGGGAAATTATTTTACATGAAATGTTTCTGGTCTGATTTCATTTGTTTTTGTAGGATGCCCTAGTTTTTTTTAATTTACTCCGATGGTATATCTTGTGCATCAGCTGTTCCTTTTGTCGGAGTTTACTCTCTGTGTTTGCCTCTTTTCCATAACGGATGGGCGCTTAAGGGTGAAGGTATCTTACATCATTTCTATTGTTTTGTTGTTTGTGTGCAAATTCTGGCCTGTACCTACATATACCGAATTTCAGCTCTCTAAGAAGTCGAGAAGTACCCAGAGGTTAAAATAAAACCTAGGTTTATAGGTAGGTACAGACCTGCTCCCCCTTTTAGGAGAGTTGGAAGATGAAAATTACAAATTTTATTTTATTTTTTGTTTGTGTGCTAATCATAACCTGCGTACCAAATTTCAGCTTTTTGGGACTTCGGGAAATTAAGGTTTTATTTGACGAGTACTTTAATCTTAATAGTATCAAATAACGCCAGTGTTTTATAATTCAGTCTTTCTCTAGAGAGTTTACCAATGCGGCGCTTCTGTTTCTTCAAACACATAACACGTAATAGAAATATAAATAATTCACGATGCTATTTCTGCAGTGAAATAAGGATCTTAAAGCAATCCTGTTTCGGTAAGAAGAGCTTAGGATCATCTATGTTTATACGTAAGGTATTTGGATATTAAAGTACTTAGGTACCTACGGACTACGATAAATATTGGCCATATAACTAATTAAGTAGTTTCTTTCGTATTCGTTCCTGAGCGATATTCAATTCTTAGGTTTCGCATATTACCTACTTAATTGTAACTTTATTAATTTTAAACGATTATAAAACAGTCAGTGATATTTAATAAGGGTGGCTTCTGCTTTGAAAAGTCGGAATAAAAGGACCCTTAAATTACTTATACCTATAGTTAAATAAGATTATGACGCCTTTATTACATTAGGTAATGTTAAAACTGAATTTTTTAGTGTAACCTATTTTTAATCCAATTATTATAGTTTTTCAATTCAATTCAATTCATTTATGTATTTGTTTTAAGTACATTAAGGCACTTAGCCTGTATTAGGCATACAAATATTGTCTAGTTTTAGGTACAAACATAATTCATTATTGATTATTCATAATTTGATAAACACTAAAAATAATTTTACACATTGACATTAGTACCTAATTCCTTATTCATTGATTACCGATTCAAAAAAGGGCCTGTGGCAGATGGTTGTCTCATATCCCAGAACCCCAGAACAGTATTTATTACAGTTCAAATCTCTGTAGAGTTATTGAAAATTTTATCAAATAAATTACCATTAAAACTAAAATATAATTATGTATCAGGTTTTAATTTTTCTAAATAAAGAACCAATCTGGAAGTTAATGCTTTCATATAAAAGAAGAAGTCTCCACATTGGTTGATAAATGACGAGGATATGGACTGAGTTAACACACGTTTAAAAATAAAATCTAATTCAGAATAACGTTAGAGAGAAGGTTGCAGCTGCCAAATAGTGGGCAGTCCACGTTGTTGTTGTCATGATGCAGCGATGGTGAGAGATTACTACCATCCATTGAAGTTGGCAACGCCAGCAACTTCAGAAAGTGATAATTAATATCTAATGCATGCATGGAACTTTGCAATATTTAAAATTCCCCGCTGAAATGTCGACGTTCGAACTGACAGGTTATCTTCGCTGTACATGTACATGTCAAATACTATTAGATTACAGATAAGGTCTTTTATTTTATAAACTTAGGAATGTCGCATTATGTATAAAAGAGCTTTAACACTAAAGGCATAGACGTTAAAAGAGATGAAGTTCAAAGAGAAAAAATATTATGTTCGTGTAACGTCACACAGCCGTTATAGAGAAGGTTCCAGCGCATTATCAAAACACGAGTAAGACACGAAGTTCACGGAGAAAAATGTTATTTTGCCGAACACATTACAAAGTTGTTATTTACTTTCAAAATAATAGCTGGCTTAATGTGCCTAGATGTGGGTTGTCCTAATTATTTTTAACTTATCAAGGGAAATACGAAATAAACATTAACGTTTACGAAAGTTTTAGGTACATTTGTCGACCTTAACCGCTGAAACTGGTAAAGTTTGTTTCCTTGCTACCATTAATGAGTTAAGTTTTCCCGAACTAACATTACAAAGTCGTAGAGGTAACATTTGTGTAACATTATTAGGAACATTGATGTAACAAAAACAATACTGGATCTAAAGATAGCGTAAACTGTGGTAGTACGCGAAGGCGAGACATTGTACTATCCTGTGGCTCAGCTTTGCCAATCTCCTGGTATGGCCGAAACGAACGATTGTGTCAGTGTAGAAACTTACCCTTGGCCTTCCTACAGCTTAAGATACAAAATCTTTATATTTGCAAATTCTATCTATGTTAAAACTACCTATGTTATTATTATGTATAATTTTTGCAGGTGCCTCAGGTTCAATCCATCATCCTTTGGAGGTCTACAGCTGGACATAGGCACCAATTTGACCGGTCTTAAACCTTCTGAATCCAGTAGATACCCACTGTCTTCCTCAAGTCGTCAGTCTACATGGTTCGTGGGCATCACGTGCTCCTTTTGCGGAGCCGTGGTGCGTATTGTTCCCCTTGTAGACATTGTAGACATTTCATTCCCAACGGTTATCGGACCTTCGAAGTATGTGGCCAGCCCATTGCTATTTCAGCCAGCTAATTCTCTTAGCTATGCCGGTTGCCCTCTTTCGTCTACGGATTTCAACATTTCTGAATCGATCGCAAGAAATACCGAGCGTAACTCTTTCCATAGCTCGCTGGACGATTTTAGCATATGCATTAATAGTGAAACACCACGTCTCGGATCCGTTAGTCACTGGCAACGCACGCTGCTCGAACACTTTCGACTTCAGGCACAGATCTAACTCTTTGACGATAAGTACGTCATATAGGTACGTAATTACGTATTAATATAATTGGATTCTATACGATTGACTTTTTTCTCCAATTTGGATCACTTACCCCAGGTAAAAGTACCTACTCGTTACTACTTCGAGATCAGCGCCATCTACAACAACCGGTACGGGTGTGAGACAGAAATTGGACATTATTTTTTTCGTATTATATTCGTTCCAAGCTTGCAGACGAATTAGAATGGCTTTAGTTGAGGAGAGACGTAGGCTCCTTATGCGTATTCTAAGTACAACGGGGAATGATCTGAATAATTTTTCGGTTCAAATTGATTTCCGTCACCGCACATCACGATGTACCAGGTTCCATCAACACGACCTGAATACCTGGTCCACAATTTGGTTTTCACATAATTTCCTACCACGCACCTGAAAATTGTGTAACGAACTTCCTGCATCGGTGTTCACACTCTATGACATGGGGTCCTTCAAGAAGCGGGTCTATTGTTTTCTTCGAGGCCGGAAATTTGCATTAGTGACGCCTCCAGACCAGTTTTGCTAATGTCCATGGGCGGCGGTGATTACTTACCATCAGGTGACCCGTCTGCTCGTCTGCCTGCTTAAGGCATTGCCCATGTTCATCTTAAGACCCACCCGTTTAGGACGCTGTTCAAGTCCGCGAGAATTGTACCAATTTCCTCTAGGGATCCCGCCAGGATGGCTCTATCACGCTTCAAGTTAGCACTATCCCGCTATTTATTATCCCGTAGAGACTGCTCCATTTTCCAGCAAACAAAGTTTATGAAATATACAGATTTATCATAAATATACTTTGGCTATTCTTGTGTCTTATATTTTGTTGATATTTTATCGACTGAAGATGCACTGAAAGATAGTTTTAATGTTACAAAAATAATATTGTATGATTATCTCAATTGGAAGATTTTGTGAGGAATGAATATTATGGAGAATTCAATGATTCATCAAAGTTAACATATGTTTTTAAGTACAAATTCCTTGCAAAGAATGTTAGCAAAGATATTGCGTTGACATAACTTAGATACTTGCTGAATTGGCCGTGTTATATGTGTTGAAATTATTGGCGAGTTTTATGGTTTTCAATTTTGGAAACTTATTCAAAAGTTTCTATGGGAATGGAAAATTTTAACGTTTTTAGGGTTCCGAAGCAAAATCGGAGCGTAAAAAGGACTTGATGAGCGTTAAAGGGGTTCTGTAAATTTTTAAAGCCTAAGGTATATGTGCCTACTAGATATGGGTGTCAGCGGCTCGGCAGCAGCGTGGATTTTCTTAATTTTTTTAAGAAAATCGTAATTTATCTTGCTCAACATGCTCTATGTCTTATCATAGGTACTTCTTATCTTAGTTCTAGTTCTAATTCAGAACTGAACCAGTTTATCGTCATCAATCATCCTTAACATCAAATAGTTATAAAAGATTGATAGATATATTGTATATTTCGTATAAGTTTTTGCATCAATAAACCATAATTAAGCAATACGTAACGTCTGGCATCTGAATGACTTATGATTTTGTAACGGGACTCTCGCGGGGCCTTGAACTCTGTTGCTAAGATCGTAATCTAAATGCGGGAGCTAAATTTTAAACGGCTAAGGAAATACGCATGATTGTTATTACTCTTATCAATTTACTTGAATACCACTGGACTGAACGAGTTTGTTTGGTTCACATGTCTGTTAGACGCTAATATGGTTCTAACTTTCTCTATCTTTTGACACTAAAGTTGTCGTTTTCAATCTACAGTTTCAAAAATGTATATTGTATCAATACGTGAAGAGGATATTTTGCACCGTTTTTCAAAATAAATCAGAAGTTTGAGATGTAGCATTGCTAAAGTTTATATGGAGAAAAAGTGCAGAAAGCTTATTTGTATTGGTATTTGGTACACCTAGTATGTGTTAGAAATACATTTTTTTAAAGAAAATATCTACATTGAAGTGTCAAAGGAACTTAAGAAAAAAATTGTCTAATTTTGAGCGCAGAGCGAGTTTTCTAGTAACATAATTTTAAATATTATACATAGTTGCAATTACACTTTTTAAAAAGAAAATGTCTTTCCATATATCGTGTTAATCTAGTTACATAATTATTATAATAAGTATATTAATTGCAAAGAAAATACAAGAGCAAAATATAATACCGTGTCTTAGTCTGCGTCAGCGAGAGCTGTTTAAATATTTGAACATTCGGTCATTGAGCTCCTTGTTATCGCTATCCGTATTTAAATGGACTGTCAGTTCCCTATCCACATAATTCTTTCATTTTTACCTTCAAAAGCTTTTAAGCTTTCTTAAACTGTACTAAATCAAATTTAAATTCACAATTATAACGCTATTCGATAATTTAAAACTGAGAATTGAATCACTGCATATTTTGAGCCCTATTCTATTATGTATTTTTGTGTATTTATTTACTTGAGTAGAATTAAGACTGATTTCAAATGACTTCAAATCAAAACGACTGTCAGTAAGAACTACATTAAAAGATCGACAAAGAAATTAATTTCTGCAATCGGGTGATATCGTTTAAAAAATGCAAATTTATTAAGAAGTTTAAGCAGCAGGTCTAGCGTAAAGATTTATCGATTATTGATGATACAGCTAGCAATTGGTTAGCTACAACCAACAATTGGTTACTGGTCGGTTATTGGTTGGCGTTAGTTTCAATTGGGTCATATCATTTCCGATATTAGGAAGAAGTTTATTTGAATTCGTAACACAAAATTTATTACTACCTTTCTATACATTAATAAAATAAAATCTACAAGTAGACGTTGTACGCTAAACCTACTTGATTTGATTTGTTTCTAACGTTGTTATTATTTTGAATTTGTTTTGGCGTTAATTATATGTATTGTTTAGAGAAATCTCTACGTATGAGATACCTAGTTTTCGTAGATGATAGCGCATGGCCGGCGCACGCGCAGTTCGATATTGCTCTAGTAGCGAGCGTGTTGCGTCTATCGGGTCCTGTGTAGACAGAGTTTCGTTTTAACTTCACGACCTGATATGAATATCGCTTAGCTTCAGGTAAGCTGCTTTTATGTTACAACGTTATGAATGTCATAAATAATTTTAGACCTGAGTGTATCTATTTTAGGCCGAAATAAGACTCTACAGAAATATAGCATAGAAATTTCGACGTGATGTATTTTTGTGAACATTAATTAACCCTTATCGACGTTGAATTTTACATGCCGAATAAGTTGTAGGTAAGTTGTAGATTATTTCGAATATAAAGGTGTTTTCACCATAAACATTTTCTTGAATATAGTGCCTATAAAACAATTATTGTATTCAACTTTTTATTTAGAATTTAATGATGTCACAGGTTTCTATATAGTAAGTAATAGTCGTTAATATGATGTTATAAGTCAAAATAGACGTTTTCTTAAAAATTCAAATGATTCAAGATTTTAGATTTTTTTTGGAGTAAGTAGTTAATTAGTTAAAAAGAAATTAACTTGTCTATCGTGCATACATTGATATATGTTTGCGAAGGTACAATTAAATCGTTTTAACGAAGCAATTAATTTCCTTTGGGTCTTAGGAACTGGCTGAGATTAAACTGATAAATAAATCAAAGAGAGTCCACAGACAGACAGGCAGTCCACGTTAAGTGGTACTTGTCGTCGGCTTGGAGACTTAATTTATACTTAGCGTAATCTAGGAAACCCGCCTACAGTGTCTGAATAGTAAAATACTTATTTATAAATAAGTAATATGTCCGCGTGAAGCTGTAAGCTAAGGACAACAGTAACTGTGCATTTGAAAAAAAATAAGTTAAAAGCATATTTAAGGCTATGGTGTCTACTGAATTTATTATTTTACTAGTTATAGTTATATTTTACTAGTTATACGCGGGATGTTCGACTACGCTAAAAAATCCTGATGTTTCCCAATCAATTTGATGATAATATTTAATATTTAAGTACATCTTCTATATATATAAAATTGAAAAGAGACACACCACTGATTAAACAAAAATCTCAGACTCTACCAAACCGATTATGATTAAATTTGTCAGGGAGATAGATTATGCTAAGGAGACGTCAGCTAAGAACGGATTTTTGGAAATTCATCCCCTAACTAGCAAAAATAGGGGTCCGAAGTCATTTTCATACAAACCAACTTCGTCAGTTTTAGAGTTATAAGTATGAATTTTTTTATGTAAGTTTATAGTAATAAACAAAAATTAAGTATAGCACATTTTTTTGGAAAATCATCCCTTAAAGGGTTAATTTAGAGGACAACAGTCAGTACTCAACTTCGTCATTTTTGAAGTTAAAAACATGAAAATTTACATATTAGCTCAAAATTAGAAACTAAATTTTGAAGTATTACGTTTTTTTGGAAAATCATCCCCTAAAGTGTTAATTAAGGCGGCGCAAGTTGGTATGGGAACTTCGTCAGTTTTGAAGTAAGAAGGGTGAAAATTTGTATTTAAGCCTATATTTAGACACAAAAAATAACTGCATCACGGTTTTCTCGAAATTCATCCCTTAAAAATAGGGGTTGGTAGTCAATTACATACAAATCAACCTCACCAGTTTTCGAGGTATAAATATGAAATTTTTTATATAAGTTTATATTAATAAACAAAAATAAAGTTTAACACATGTTTTTGGAAAATCATCCCTTAAAGGGTTAATTTAGAGGAAAACAGTCAGTACTCAACTTCGTCATTTTTGAAGTTAAAAAAACATGAAAATTTACATATTAGCTCAAAAATAGAAACTAAATTTTGAAGTATTACGTTTTTTGGAAAGTCATCCCCTAAAGGGTTAATTAAGGCGGCACATGTTAGTATGGGAACTTCGTCAGTTTTGAAGTAAGAAGGGTGAAAATTTGTATTTAAGCCTATAGTTAGACACAAAAAATAACTGTATCACGGTTTTCTCGAAATTCATCCCCTAAAAATAGGGGTTGGTAGTCAACTACATACAAATCAAGCTTACCAGTTTTTGAGGTATAAATATGAATTTTTTTATGTAAGTTTATATTAATAAACAAAAATTAACTTTTTAACACATTTTTTTGGAAAATCATCCCTTAAAGGGTTAATTTAGAGGATGGAACTCAGTACGCACGTCATTTTTTAAGTTAACAACATGAAAATTTATATATTAATTTTGGAGTGGGAGGGGAGAGGGAAAGGAAGCAGAAAAGAGACCAAGACCGGAAGTGGGAGAGGGACAAGAAGCGGGAGAGGGACCGGGAGTGCGAGAGGGACAGGGAGCGGGAGAGGAACAGGAAGCGGGAGAGGGACCGGGAGCGGGAGAGGGAGAGGGATAGGAAACGGGAGAGGGTGAGGGACAGGGAGCGGGAGATGGACCGGGAACGGGACAGGCAACAGGAAAGGGAGAGAGATATAGAGTTGGAGAGGGAGAGGGGCAGGAAGCGGGAGAGGGAGTGGGACAGTAAGCGGGCGAGAGACCAGGTGTAGGAGAGGGAGAGGGAAAGGGAACGGAAGAGGGACCGGGAATGGGACAGGCAGCGGAAAAGAGAGCGGTTGAGGGAGAGGGACAGGAAGCTGGAGCGGGACTATGAGTCGAAGAGGGAGAGAGAGAAAAAGAGGGAGAGGGATTAATATTGAAATTTTTAACCAATAACTTCAGTAACATGTTAGCGCACCAAAAATTTGTTTTTAAAATTATTGTTTGTCTGTCTGTTTGTCTGTCTAGGCATCACATCAAAACCCTTGAAATGATTTTGACGGAAATTAGTTAAGTTGTTTCTTATACTTTTGGTCATATTTTAGAATACTTTTCACCCAGAAAAATTAAAAGGTTTCCCTGGAAACAAGATGAAACTTTGTATTTATTATTTTTAAAATATCAACAATTTGTTTTAAATTTGCTTCAAACGTTTCTCCTTTAATTGATGGAATACACGTTTTTGAATTTTTCAAATTTTTCATGAAAAAGAAAAAAAAAACAAATTAATGTGAATATTGTTTATTTTTCAAAACCTGCTGCCGGAGAAATGATTTGTGATTGTATCGTAGGTTTCACTTTATAAAGTCCTAAATTCTATATAAATTAACCTGTTATTAAATTTTCTTCTGTGAGGGGTACAAATATAATTTCTTAATAAGCATAATTTCCGCGTGCGAAGCTGCGGGCAACAGCTAGTAGTATTATATATAGTGGAAAATCGACTTTATCAATGGACCGAATGTGACTAATGCATTGTTTTAGTGTTCTCAAACCATTTAGGCATAATTGCCTTTCGAATGAAACCGCTTTGAGGCCTCAGATCTTTAATCTGAGTTGGATGGTTTCGGAGTCTATAAAGGACGGATACAAACATGCTTACTTGTAATCCGCTTTGATTCTGGATATATGCGTTCTTAATGTTTTATTTTACCTTAGATTAACGAAATGTTAATCTGAGTATTTTACCTACTTACACTTCAGAACTGATAACGAAATCAAAATATAAGAAGTATATTTCAAATTACATGTTAAACAGAAATTTAGTTTATTTACGATTATATGGTTAAAATGACATTTTTTTGTACATGCATTATAATTGCTCATTTTAATAATTCGGCTCACGCGCTACGCTTCCCTGTAGCTAGCAGCCGTAACCATAGCAACGGAAAACGACTTACGACAGTTGCTACTATGCCAAATTACGCTATGTAAAAATAATCTAAAACGCTTCAATCCGACTGATCCAATGGTACTCCTAATTTTGGAACATGTTTCCAATAATATTTTACTATATTAAAGTCCTTCATTATCGGCCAAAAAAAGAAAAATTGAATCTCAAATGGAGGAAAATAATGTGATGATTTTTTAAAATTAATTATAAATAAATATTACTTAATAATTGTAAATTAATGAAAAAAGGTGATGGAAACAACCGATAAACTAGCTGACATCGACTATCAGATGTTACTTACCATCTGGCTACCAAATGACTATCGTCGCCGATGGACAGCAGCGACACCAAAGTCGTCAATGATGCGTTGCCGACCAAGAATGGCAAGAGAAGATTGAAAAAGAACTGGCTTTCAAGCTCCTGTCGGAACACGAGTCGTTTGATGGTTGACTCAAGCAAGAGGGTGATAGCTAGCAATGATAATAATACCAGTAATAACATCATGGACTTAATATTGATAATATCATTCTTATGTGAAACCAAGCAAGCCGGCTTCTGTTGCCTTTTACGACACCTGGCATTCCGACATATAATTAAGATCATTACTCTTAGCCGCCCAAATATAACTATTATTATAATATTAATTACAAGTACCTAGATTTGTGTAGGAACTTAGTTAAAAACAGGTACGTATCGTATAAATATTTACAAGTAGTAGGTAAATAGGTACAGGTAAGTAAATGAAAGTGTAGTACGTATTCAATATTTTGTGCATTATTCCACTAAAGGAGAAACATGGAAAAATTAAACACTGTAATAATGTATATTCAAGTGTTCAAAATAAAGTAGGTATTATGATTTAAAGAGAGGATTATATTATGTAAGGAAGTGGATTTGATAATGAACGACCAATGTTTAAACAGCCATTTATTTTGTTCTCGTGAAAAGTTGTTTAACTTTCATACGTATGTTATGACGCAAGATTAGATATATTGTTCTCTTGCGCTGAAATGTACTAATTCATCACTGTAGGAATTACACTTAGACGAATCGTTGTATTTTTTTCGGATCGTGACTGAAAAGGTTTCGTTCTTTCTGTAGCAAATAAAATATTATGACCAGAATGTATAATATACTATTCATTAGAAGAATTTTATTGATACGGATTCGTCAATGACGGATGCATGTGAAACAAGGCTTAGCTACGGCTGGGTTATTGGGTTGCAACTTGCAACGAAGTAACTTATGAAAAATCCTTTATCTCGTAAAGACTCAAAAAGACCTGGATATTAAAAGGAAATTTATTTAAATGAATTTAGTTTTGTTAGATTTGATTTTTAAGGCAATATTTACGCGAAAATGGTTATTCATGAAATCGAGAATAGTAGGTACATTTCGAAAAAATCATAGACAAATGGCCACATAAAGTATTTCACTCAAAAGCCCGGTGGCGACGGAAATCTTTTGAATATGTACGTATATAGCGAGATTAATCAGTGAAAGGAGCAAGAGACGCAAAACTGAGGAACTTTGATTGAACCGTCCGCGTTGGTCGGAAGGACATGACTAAAGTCTAAACTGTAGAAAGTTTTGACTTCGGAACTCTAAAAACTATCACGCCTACTGGCTTGCAGTAATAGTCAATCAATTCGATGACTCGCGTGGCGCAGTAGTTACCATGCCGGATCGCCGCGCCAAGGATCCTGGATTTAATTCCCAGCGAGGCGGAAATTTGAATGATGAGTTTGAATTTCTATTCTCGGTCTGGGTGTAAGTGTCCTTCCTTGTGTGTTGTCCATGGCACCCACGACGCAAGGAATCCTAGTGTGGTGCTATGAGTGTGAGTGTGACTGAATTTACAATTACGGAACCCTATATTGTACGTGTGCTTGTACGTGTACACGCACTTGGCCGGGTTTTAGTTTTATTTTATGTCGGTATACTGAAAATTGATATTTAATTGTAATACAGATATTAAAATATTCAAGGTTTTAATAAATACTGCCATACACTGTCATGGTTTTACTTAGTTTACGTTGTTTGGCGCAACTTCTGTGGCGTAATTATACAAGACGTTGAAAGTTCTATCTAGACTAGACTCTAGAGACTGCGTAAAATCTGGCATGTTACCAGACAAAATCACACTACAATACATATTTTTAACTACTTATTTTAAAATGATCACTGTCACAGACCACCACAATTAAAAAACAAAGTCTGTCTGTTTAAAAGAGATCATCTGAATAAATACTGCACGGATTGTCATGCACTTTTTGATATTTTAAATTCATAAAGAAAGGTTTAGCGCTCTGCCCGTGATTTCCCTAATAATGGCTGGCTAGTGGCTTCAACCCATTAATGGCCCACTAAGTACTGAGCACGGGTCTCTCCCCTTGAGGAGGCCTAGAGCATACTCCACCACGCTGCTCCAGTGCGGGTAGGTTGAGGGATAATGTAGGGATCATATTTTCAGGATAATAAGTACCCTTTATCTTATTCCAGATCATGGTCTGTTTAGTATTTAGTCATACTGTTTAGTATTTATTGCGAGAAAGAGCAAAAATCATCCACACATCCTCAAAAAATACTTTCACATTTATCATATTAGTAGGATAATAAATGCTTCACATTCGATACCTTTACTATTCGTGACAACGTAACAATGTGTTACTAACAATAATCCAATGACATTGTATCTGCATCAACCCATGCATATTATAATCTAGCCAATATTAAAACCTTGCGGGAGGTCTGTGTTGGCAACATTATCTCTTGCTTTAATCATCACGGTTTCCAGCGGGGTTGCTAAACAACATTTTAACATGAATTTATAGCACAGCGAGAAAATTATAACACCTTCGTGGAAATAACAAAGTCTTAAATGTCAATGAAATATGGTTGAATATCGTTTACCTGTTGTACCTCGCATTGATTTTCCATACGTAGGTCGTGGAAACTGCTCCAATCTTCATGTCACTGAACAGTTAATTTTAATTAGGCTAGGAAACTTTTATCTTACACTCAAATTGAATTAGAAAACAAATTCTGGTAATTAATTTTAATGGGCTTTTCTAAAATTTCCCATTTACCTACCCAAGTTATAATCAGTTGTGAAAGGAATAAAGACCTTCAAGTGGAACTTTGGCCATTATCAAATTTTAGAAAGAAAACAGTAAAATCATAAATATCTTATAAATATAACAATATCTACCTACCTAAGTCGGACGCCCATGATATAAATGGTTGAACATTGAAGGTTACAAAATTTTATTCCCGTCCAACTTTTTCATCGCACTCATTTTTGTTTGATGAAGGGTAAAAATTGTTCATTTGAGAAATTCACAGTGATCTTGCTTTAGTCGCAATGCGTATAATATTAATATATACTCACCATACACATAATATTAATAGTAGGTACCCGGATGACCGAGCTTGCTTTGTTGAGTTTGTTGTTGTTGTTTGAGTGTTGATACTCGCCAATAGATGTCAGGAAGAGTGTATTATAGCAGTATTTCATTGCCCAAATACACGGATAAAACGACATTTTCTAAAAATGAATCCTAAGTAGATCGATTTATCGCCCCCGAAACCCCCTACGTATTATAATAAATTTCATAAAAATCGGAGAGATTCCGAAAATGTATATTTAAACATACAAGAATTGCTTGTTTAAATGTATAAGATATACAAATGCCAAATAAAGTTTTCTACGACTAAGACGAAAGTAAAAGAACTTCATACTTTTGAAAAACATAATAGATATAATTATGTACATAAAGCTCTTATTATTTACATCAATTACTATTTATATGTATAACCGTTAAAAAAAATTAAAAACACACTAGTTTCACAAAATTAGTAACAAAACACAATTACAGAAGCTGAAAATAATTTTATCTGTCTAATTTAAATGACGAAATTAGGCAATAGTCTTGCCGGGGCAACGTACACGATTTTACGGCGCATTGTATCGCGTAAAATGCGCCGTAATCACGGCGAAATCATTGTATGTACATAATTTACGTGTGCGGAGTTTTGCGTTTCTACGTTCGATTGCGTTTTCAGCGCATAAGCACGCGTTTTCTGCGCCTTAAAAATACGCCGTGTGCAGAGAAAAGTACAAAGATATACGGCGAAAGCAATCGAACGTTCTTTATTGGAAATTTAACATTGGGAATGTAGCGACCTCTGATATTCAACACTTCAATAAATTCATTCATTTAAGTTATCGTCATTCAAGTTCGATTGGCACTTGGCAGTTGGCAATCGAAATTCACACTTTCTGTCTTTCGTTCATTAATAAACATGAATCAGTTTTAAAAATAGGTTTTATGCCATCAATTTATAATAATTAACTAGCAAATGATCCGCTTAGTCATTTGTTGGTATGTAATGCTCTGGTCGTAAATTCATTTTTGTCTTATGAAAATTTGTGATAGAAGTCAACTAATTTATGAGTAATTTATGCAAGAGGTGAAGATATGTAATTTGTCCAAGGTTCGAAATTCTGGGGTTGGGCGGTGATGCGTAGATTTATATTTGGAGTCAACGATCCGAGACTCCATTGCGTTACGTTTTATATGGGACACGTGTAGATTTCCGGGTTTGATAATACAACTTTTCGATTACTCGATTTATTTGATTCAATTTATTCTTTTCATGAGTAGCATTGGGAATAAGCTCTGGGGAACAGAAAATAGCCACTGATATTTCTGCTGTTCAGCAGAGTACACCGAAATCAGTAAGAGGATAACATGTAGTCAAGAAGGGATATGGATATCACAGGGAAATAATGAAAACCGAGATTTGATCAAATCCCTAGGGATTACCGCTTGCAAATCGGTTCACAAGAACTGTTTTATGAGGGATAAAGCACACAAATTCCCCGTGAAATATTACCTATGTCAATGTCATATGTATGTATTGTATGTTTTTGATATAGATTGTATCATCTCTCAAATTAAGTTTCTGAACAGGTTCAAGTTCAATTGCTTTGGCATGTATATTAAAACAGCTGCAACACTTATTATCCAAATTTATATTTGAAATGATTCAACATGTAAGAAACGAAAAGCTTTAATTCGATTTTTAACAGAGTCGTAGAGTTGCACAATCCACCTGTGGTGCGATCGAAATTGGATAGCTGAACTCCATGTCTACAATACATCCTGCAATGTTTGGATAAGTTTTTACGGTTGAACGTAAAAATTCGATGTTTTGTTTGAAACCAGAAAGCTATTTTTATCTGTATCTAAGGCAATGCGTAGCGATGAAATTGCGACTGTAAAATTATGTTGGAATGTTAGCGTCGGGGCCCTACTTACTTAAATAAAATATTTTACTGCTGCTGCTGCTAAGTATTGGGGGTATTTTTTGAGCAATGTCAAAAAAATCGACAGGCCTTCACAATCATATCAACACCTGCCACCGCAACGTCACTCTATTACCATTCTGGATGACTGCGTGCTTCGGAGGGAGATACTTAGCAATCATGTCGGAGGACTTAACTTCGAACCACTTAAAAAGTTCTAACTTAACTCTTATGTCCGCGTGGTGTATTTTGTTAGGCTGGAGGCCTTGGTCGAAACACAAGATGTGTGTAGTGGGCCTATAGCCCTGTAGTGGGTAGTTATGGTTGAATCCATCGCCAATATCCCGCTATAAATAGCCATATCATCACACCTATTACTAACACGATATATGGTAACATTAACACATAATGCCATTACCACAGGCATCGTACAATTTTTGTATGAAAATTTCCCGTCCAGAGAAGGTATCTCTAATCTAAATTAAGGATACTTAAGCTTTGCCCTCAAGCTTATTCTAGATCATGGTCTGTGCAAAAGTGCAAAATTTCAAGAAAATTCTTTTAGTACAATTTGCGTGCAAAAATAGCACTTTAAAGCCAAATACAATGTTCCGGAAACGGGTCTCTAAATTGAAAAACGGTCGTATCAGATCCATAATATTTTTAAAAGACCTTTTCAACGATACCCCACATGGTTACCACATAGGTTACGCGCTTCGATCACTAATAATAGAACGTTACGCAACGAAAAAATTCATCCTCATGTTACCTGTATTGGAGGTACCCCGAAAAAAATATAATTTTCAAACTTGGAATGCGGGATGTAACTTAAATCGCAGTACCTTTAAAACAATGACGACCCGTGTGGCGCAATGGTTACCATGCCGGATCGCCGCGCCAAGGGTCCTGGGTTCGATTCCCAGCGAGGCGGAAATTTGAATGATGAGTTTGAATTTCTGTTCTTGGTCTGGGTGTGAATGTCCTTGTCTTGTGTGTTGTCCATGGCACCCACGACACAGGGAATCCTAGTGTGGGGCTATGAGTGTGAAGCGTTATTTATTTATTATTTATTTATTAATGGTCACGGCCGATTGCTCAAGATGTCCCGAGCAATACATGCAAACATAATGCACATTATCTCATAAGTGACACGTAACAGTACAAAGTGACATTGAGAACTCGCAACGGCTTGAAATACCATTGCGATGGGATTAGACAATGTAGACTTTGAAAACTAGTATAAATTAAAAAAATTTAAAAAAACCCGCCTGCTACCAAAAAAACTATCATGATATTGATTGATATGACCTTTTTGAAATCCTTATGATGACATGATGACCTCTTTAATCTATACCATATTGCATTATTCGATTAATTTTTAGTTTTTGTTTCTTCAAACTATGGATCTCACAGCCACTATATTTGTATTAATTTGACTTATCTAGGAACACTTGGGCTATCAAGACGCATCTAACGGTATCTTAATTATATAAATTGGTCCAGCGGTTTGGAAGATATAAGGTAATAAAGAATATTACACGCATACATTTTTACATACATACATACCTTCGCAATCGGATTAATAAACGAAATCATCATCTATTTGTTTCTTAGATCATTCTCATACATACTTTAAGAGTTTTATAAATTTTTATTCTTGTTACAGAATGAATGAGTTTAAATAAGTCTAAACGAAATTTCACCTAGGGGCGCTAAAGCTGGACAGCATCACTTCTATCTATACTATAATAAAACTCAAAGTGTCTGTGTGTCTGTCCGGGCATCACATAAAAACCCTTGAACGGATTTCGATGAAAACTGGTAAAGTTGTTACTGATACCTTGGGTCATATTTTAGACAACTTTTCATAATTAAAAGGTTTTCCGGGAAAACGGGATAAAAGTTTGAATAAGTAAAAACATAATTTTCGTATGCAAAGCTGCGGGCAACAGCTAGTATCTTATATTTTTATATGTAGCTTTCATTTCGATAAAATGAATATTCCTCTTTGGTCTAACTAAACCTACTCTTACAATTTCTAGAGCACTCGTTTTACTCATTGCATTAAAGGGGAGAAAAGAGGGAACGTACATGAGAGTCGTACAAGCTGTCAATTTTCTACAGTTGGTACAAGCGTCCTAATGAGTTGACATTTCCATGCTTGTTTGGCTGATGTAAAATATAAGATGAAAGATATAAAATATTATGTTGTTATCGTAAGAAAATAATTGGTACACCACGTCCAAACTTCCGACACGTGGGTTGGCCACTAACTCCTCCACCAATTCACACTGGTTCAGCGTGGTGGAGTATGCTCTAGGCTTTCTTAAGAAGAGACCCGTGTTAAGTAGTGGGCCATAAATGGGTGGAAACCAATTGAAATATCAAATAATATAGACGCAGCTACATTGCTAAGCTTGAAATATTTATTATGGTACAACTGTAGAAGGTATATTAAATGGTTAAGGAAGAGCAGGGCCACCTGCTACAGTCATATTTTCAATGTTTAAGATGTGGTCTTAACTACGGTTTATTTTGCTACGGTTATTGTACGTAATTTAAACAGACTGATAAAGATTTTTTAAATTTTGCTATTCTACGTATAGTAAGTAATTTTCTCTTTATCTCCGTAATATAATGTTCTATCGACGTAAGCACATATTTTTATTATTGACATTAGTTGCCGAGCGTTGGCTGTAGTAATGTAATGTTCTTATATCTTATTTTTGTGAATACATTTGGTAGTAATGTCAAATAAATATCTTTTTAGCAACAGATTTATTAAACCTATGTACAGAATTTGCAGAATAATTTTCAGAGGAAATAACAATGTCCGACGAAGTGAAAATGATTTACAGCAACTTCCAGATCGAGTATCTGACTCAGATTTCGATATGGCCAAATAAATAGAATATTATTAAGTCAACAACAATATTTCAAACTGGTGTCACTAATTTCCTTTCACTGTCATAAAAAAATGCGTAATATTAAAAAATAAACTTGTCAGTAAACTTTTGTTTCTAATTAAGTATCTAATTTGAAGTCAAAATATTAACATATACCTATTATCATACGATTACATACGATTTTTAGCTCAATTATTCAATAAAAATTGCTATCTACTTACTAATATGTATAATATTCATTATTATAACTATATTTCTATTCAATATTATTAATAATAGCGATAATATCGCACCCTCAGTGGAAAAAAAGCATAAGTCGTCTTACGTAAAATTTCAGTTATATAGTAATATGATTCGAAAGAGGATTAAAAGCTGTATATGCTCATTTTTTTCAAATTTTTATCATTAATCTTGACGGTTTTGTGCAAGAAATCGTAATGTAAATTCCTTTGACTACTTACTGCTATTTGAATAGTTTTATTGCTCTCCTGTAAAATTTGCAATTTTCATTTTATGCCTTTTTTCCACTGAAGGTGCGATTATATAATAATAGAGATTGTTGTATTGGTGTCATTAAGTGTATAAAAATGTCCAGATAAAAATGTACATAAATAACAACTATATATAATGCTAAATCAATATCTAATCTGGAGATTAATTAATTATCCGATTGCACATTATTAAGCTGCGAGTTAAGCTACACCGAGCGCAGTATAGAGAACTGGGAGATTACCTCAGACATTATGTATACTTGCACACAAACTGGTATAGTTTTAGAAGTATAAATTTATACTCTGATGAGATTACTAAATGTCATGCCATGGTTACGTAACAGAGGGTATGAAGGGCATATTAAGGAGTTAGTTACATACATCAACATTCAACATATATGAAAAACGTAAAGAATTTGACATAATATCGTTTCACTACATAAAATGTGGATAAATAAATAAATTTTTTATTTTTTATTTAGATGTGAATTAGGTAGGACTTTTTTATACAGCCATAAGTACCTATAAACGGACTTTAAAAACTAAACAATGAATGGAGACCCAGAGCTTTAAGGACCTCGTAAAAAAATAAGTGTCCGATATAGTAAGCTAACATTCACATTTTACTTTTCGCAGGCCTGGAGATAAATTGCAGGAAAAATGGCCATGCCGAGATGCAGCCTACACCTTTGGTAAGCCCTCTAATCTCGCGGTGTAAATCTTGACCTCTTTGACTATAAACGTGTGAGGACAATATGATATTTCGAAAACTTTGTCTGCATAATTGTTCGCTGTCTCCATAGAACGACCTTACCATTTACTCTAATGGACAGGTACAAATGTAACACCAGTACTTACTAATTGCATTGTTTGTGAGCCATTGTTCGATGCCATATTCATAGCACCGTTCTTTCATATCGTCTAATTCATTTGTGACAATCCTGAGATATGAATCGTTGCATGTTGCACTCCTATTAATAAAATTAGTCGAGTAATTGAATTCCTAGTTATGTTGCAATACGTTTTTATCTGCACTTGGCATGCAATCTTATAAATAATCTTCGTACCTTATAAAAATTGTTGTGTTGTGTTTATCATTTAAGTTTCTTTGTTTTTAGAATTGGACTTCGGCATCGTGGTCAAGATCGCTGGAGTATCCTGGAGTCCGGTTTAATACCAAGGAAAGACGCATGCCGTTTTAATAGACTGTTCTAAAAGAAATTTATAGTGGCGGTAAGTAAGTATGTATAGCATATTTTTTAAAATAGTTTGGTAATATTAACCTAAGGTAACCAAATTCAGTCCCAATTCCAGGCCAAATCGTAGTACCGCCCGAGATAGGCGTCTATGACTGATAAATGTTCGTTCTCAGGCCTTTTTTTAATTACCTACCAATCTACATTATCAATATTACCCAATCTATATTATCTATAATATATTGTAAATTTAATTTCTAAATAAGTAATATATTATAATAAAATTGTAACTCATCGATGTCTGTACATTGAATATATTTATGAAAATTTGATATCAAGGGACTTCATAGTAGCGATAGAATGCAAATCTGCTATTTTTGAAAATCTTGTCTGTCTGTATGTTTGACACCTGAAATTGAATGCGGTTATCACAGTCATATTGCTGGTGGTCTAACTTAAAATCTGGTGCATGTTTCATCGAAATACGTCACTTAGAAGCCGGAATATTAATGAAAAGGACTTTTTGATTCGCCACATAACAGAAATAGGAAAATACATCCGTTATGGGGACGTAAGCTTCTTTTTACAATCAGATTGTGTGAGAACGCGTAAGACATTTTTATGGAGATTTGGTTTACATTTTGTGAATCTAACAATGAGAGGATTTTTGTAGTTTTGTATTTTTTTGTTGGATATGAAGTTTGCCATGTTTCATAGCTTGCTTTTTATTTCAATTATTCGTTCGAGAATAATTAACTAGTTTTTAAAGATAATTAGTTTTTGCTGTTAAATAAGTTGTTTATATTGTCATTGCAAAACCAGATCATCATTGAGCAACTCAGGCTCTGGTGGTGTATCTAAGAGACAGTTTATTCTGGAGTTACCTCCAGAATGAGTGGGAATAACAGAACAGTTTTGAAAAATATTTTTTGCTGTTGGTAACGTTCACAGTGTATCATTAACCAATTCAGGGTCTGATGGTGTAAAAAATTCCAAATAAATATTTTAAAGTATATATATTTGATGTTTTTTACTCACGATAAACGGCTAAACAGATTTAAATTAATGTTATAATTAATGTTTGGACTGCTGTTAGGTCTTTGGTACTACCATAGAGTTTTAGGATCATTTTTTTAGAGTTTGTACCCCATAAGAAAAAACGGAAACCTTATAGGATTACTTCGTTGCCCGGCTGTCTGTCTGTCAACCCTATTTTCTTGGGAACGCGAAGACCATCCATAAACCGGACAAGCGCGAGTTCGAATTCCTTTAAGTTTTCCTGTAATATTTAAATAAAAAACTTTTTCTATATATTTTTTTCAAAATTCCAGCCTCATTATTTTTATTTCTTTTTAAAATTGTTTATTCAACATTTAGGTGTTTTACTTTATACCTTCGTCTCTGGGTCACGGGAAAAATTTTAACTCATATTTTGATCCCGTAGTTTTGGAGCAAATTGACTGTGATTTGGGACGGACAGACACACGAGTGATCCTATAAGAGTTCCGTTTTTCGTTTTTATCGTACGGAACCCTAAAAACTTAAACGTATTTTTATTTGGTTAATAGGGATGTTGACTAATTTTAGGATTCAATTTAATTTTATAGACAGGACCTTAATATTCACGAAAAAAATATTATAAAAATAATAATGTTCAATTTAAAAGCAAAAATTTAAAAATAAAAATCATTATCAATTTTCCCACCAAAAACGTCACGTGACATCACAATCCGTTATTCAATACTATCTGTCTGCTGAAGTTAGTTGAATTTGCATATAAAATACTTTCAATGACGTCATAAGCTCAAAATGGCGTTTGAGGTCACGTGACAGTGAATATAATTTTTAACATTTTAAATTAATGATATTTTATTTATTGTGATTGGTTTCGATAAAAGAATCATATTTTAGGCCTTTAAATGTTACCACTAGTATTTTTGACAAAATTTTTTAGTAATTTATAATTAGTGTAAACATCCCTATTGATTTATCTGTGATTATGTACGTGAATATGTTAATGCAAGAAATAAGTCTTTTTAATTTTTTAATTTTTATTTATTTAATTGCTTTGATTTCTCTTAGGATCTAATTCTGCAGTCCACGCAGACGAAGTCGCGGGTAGAAGCTAGTATGTACGAGTATTATAAAACACAAAAAATGTTTGTACTGATGTTCTTTATAGACTGAAACCATCCAATCGATTTGAAAGGCAATAATTCGAAGATGTTTTAAGACCACTTAAGCAATGCATTAGGCGCATTCGGTCCATACATAGAGTCGATTTTCAACTTTTTCCATACAATTTTTTTTCCGAATTGCAATTTCTTTCTTTATTTTAGCGTAGTAGCAAATGCCGGGTATCCACTAGTCTAGTATAAATAAGTAAAGCGGCCTAATTTTTAAAACTAATGAATTAATGATTGAATAATGACAAACAAATAATAACAAAAATAGCTTATTTTATTTTAGTCGAAGCCTATTATCCTTATCATTTATTTTATATCACATTTTTAGTACTGTATTCTGTTATTCGAGAGAAACTATTAATAAAAGTTTTAATTGGAATATAATACTAATAATTAAGAACGAACTTTTTTACTTCCTTTTCTTTTAATAACTATGTACTTACCATAACAAGATTAATTTACATGAAGTCTAGCGATTTCAGTACATTTCATTATATTTTTCGCAAGTAAATAAATCCCAAAAGCCTATTTTCTACTTCATATCACGAAAGGATCAGTGTAATAGAGACCCTTGTTAATTTTCTGTTTTCATGAGACTGCTTAACTTACGTAGGTAATATAATATTAATCAATCTTCTCAATCAAGTATCACAATAGTACTTTGTATTATGCTTTGGGATATGAAGGCCCTTAAACGCGATATTCATGATAGGGACTATTTCTTTTAGGCTAATTTCAGATATTACTATTACCTTGTTTACCTAATTAGTATTTATACAACTTTACATAAATTTCTCGTACATACTGAAGATTCACAAGAAGAAAAGTTTATATTAATAAAGTAATGGATTGAAAAATAAAATTAACTTTATTTTTTACAGATGTAATTATTACAACTTTTACATTTGGAGCGAATATGATGCGGCTATATCATGTGATATACTTGCTCATCCTAGCCATGGAAACATCTCAAACGCAGCACGTGAGTATGGCCTTGTTTCACTGTCCTATTTAAGTTTATTAGCGTATTGTTATTAGTAGATCAGCTCACTAAAAAGATTGTTACAGATCCCAAATTAGCCATTGTTGAAATTGCACTACCAATGCATTTTAACCACAAAAAATTTGGAGCAAAGCCAAATTGAAATATGTCTTGTCTGATCAATAAAGTTGAATGCAAGTATTGTGTGGTAACGATGGGTTTTGTGTAGGTTTGACCTAGTTATCTGAAAAGCGAATACATTGTGAAGTGCTATTATGTTGTATACAATAATTATTTATTTGAATAATGGTATTGATAGTATATTGATATTTTTTCATAGGTTGAGTACGAGGAAGACATGAGCCTGGCATCGTTTAGAAATGAGAAAGAATATCTTGGATTAAAAAAAGGTGTGTTTATTTCACTTTACTTTGGCTTGAGCGGCAGTGCTTTTTTCTTTTTCTTCTCTCTTTCTTGGCCGGCAACGCATCAGTGATGCCTTTGGTGTTGCTGATGTTCATGGAGTTGTCCATGATAGCCACTTACTATCAGGTGGACCGTCAGCTGGTTTGCCAGCTATTTCCATAAAAAAAACTAAACCAATTATTAATCAATTTATTGTCCTACAAAACATTCCTCAGTATTTTGTTGTTCCACTTCTACACAAAGGTCTCGAAATAAAAAGGGTTAAAGTGTTTCTATTCATCATAATGTATCTAGAACTAACGGTAAAATATTTTCCTTCATTCACAAAAGTGAGAAGTATTTTTCATGCGAAAGCCATAAACATTTCTCATGCGAAAAAACTTTTTAAAGTCAGAAGTGCTTGGCTACTATACGGAAGTTTGAGTTGACACTGTTGGTCAGGATGTGAATACGCCAATAATATTATTTGTATGATTACATGTCATATTGATTATTATATTATAATATTTATGTAGTGTAGCTAAGTAGTTTATACTAATATTATAAAGAGGAAAGATTTGATTGTTTGTTTGCATTGAATAGGCTCCGATACTACCGAACCGATTTAAAAAATTCTTTCACCGTTGGGAAGTTACACTATCCCCGGGTGACATAGGCTATATTATATTTTTTTACTATTACTATTATATTTTTTTAGTGGTTATATAAAAATGCAGGAAGTACAATCTTTGGCATGAAATGTTTTCAGGTAAGCTACATTCACCAATGGGATATTCCATCTAACTCCTGAGTCGTAAAGTTAAATCTTGTATATTAATAAATTATATAAAAATATATTAAAGTACTTATTTTACTTGATGACCTTTTTTTAGGGTTCCGAAGTAAAATCGGAACCCTGTCCGTCCGTCTGTCCGTAGGTACGTCTGTCCGAGGCGAAGCACCGAGACCCTTAGTGCTAGAATATAGCATGTAATATAGCATGGATATACATATCTATTTATTAAAACTCTAAATTCGTGGATATCTAGATCTCTAGATCGTGGAAAAAAATATTGAAAAAAATTTTTTTTCAGGTTACCTTGAGTAGAGGTAACATGAGGATAAATTTTTTATTCGTCGCGTACCCTACAGGTGCCCTATAGTGTGGGGTGTCATTGAAAAGGTCTTCTAAAAGTATTATGGGTCTTATAAGATCATATTTGGATTAAAGGGTCTGTTTGTGAAATATTTGGCTTTAAAGTGCTAATTTTCGTTAGAGTCAAGTGTCTCCCCCCTGCCAGCTATACGGTTACCGTTAGAGTAAGACAATTGAAAAATTCACAAAAATAATTTATATGATAAAACAAGGAAAACTATCTCGGCTATGTTAGCATAAGTAGTTAATGAGTAATAGTCGATAAACTTACTACTTCGGAACAATACATTGCGCGTGGCCTGACACGCATTTGGCTGGTTTTTCTACATTAACTTTGATAACAAGATATCACGCAATTTTAGATCACTATCATCATTGACTATTTGACTATTAAGAGTTTTTGTTTCTCAAATAAAGTGTTACTCTATTTTTAATAGAGTCAAAATGTTTAAGCGTTGCAGTAGCCAATGAACGCTACATGCTACAAGAACATTGATAATATGATATTCTGCATCTCATGCACACAGTAAAATCATTAGAAAATAAACTTGTAAGTACATATATTAAACTGACTAGTAGTAGACAGAAAAAAAAACTGTAATGAAATTTTCTATCTTAGATGTAAAAAAGCCATCTTCATATTCGGAATGGGCGCGCTGGAGCGCATGCCAAGCCGGTCGTAAAACTAGGAGGCGACATTGCTTGCGTCGGAGAATATGCGGGAATTCACTTCGCATAGAAGTTGCCAGGTACGTTCGGAATATTTTACGAGATGGAAATTAGTTTGCATGAAATAGTTTTCAGGTCCTACCTTTTCTTTCGCTTGTCGCTGAAATATTACTTATTGGTTTTATAAAGTCGAGTTTGTATTTGTTGCAGATGCAATTCGAATAGTAATTTTAAAATGTTTTAATTAGTTTTATAAGAATCGCAGAATAATTTAAAAATGGTACGAGTAACATAAAGAGTTAATGAGAGAAAGGTAATTATTAGGGCATAGAGAATAAATACGAAACAGAAAAAAATTCTCAGGAAATAAAATAATATACTTACCTATTTTAAAACTATTATATAATAATATTGATACACGAGGTAGTCTGAATTGATAGTTGTAATAAGAGATTCAACTTGCTAACTGAATCGCGTAATCCTGCATTGTTTGTAAATATTATGATAGATACAATTGTAGTTTAGAGAATCGATACCAGGAATGCTTGTTTATAGATGCGGAAACGGAGACTCGAAGAATACGAGAAGTGATCTACCAGAGCGATTTACTCACTTTAAGGAGGAACACGCAATTAGCATGGTAAATGGGACCACTGTGAAAATTCATTATATAGAGGTAAGTTATCATATAGAGTATCTTTATACTATTAGTTTTCGTCCCGGGAAAATGAATAACCGTGGATAACAGACTGTATCTGTTAGTAGGTATATAAGTAAAGTGGGAGGGTCGGTCAAATATGTATGTACAATATTTTTTGTTGAGAGCATTTGTGCAACAATTGCAATAAATGAATATGGAATATTTGAATAATAAACATTTGCAATAATGCATATAAAGCATTCATTGACGACCCGCGTGGCGCAATGGTTACCATGCCGGATCATTGCGCCCAGGGTCCTGGGTTCGGTTTCCAGCGAGGCGGAAATTTGAATGATGAGTTTGAATTTCTGTTCTCGGTCTGGGTGTAAGTGTCCTTGTCTTGTGTGTTGTCCATGGCACCCACGACACAGGGAATCCTAGTGTGGGGTTATGAGTGTGAAGCGTTATTTATTATTATTATTGTAACTTATGGAACAACACAAATTGTCCCTTATCTCGATAATACGAAGTAAATATGCAATAAAAGCCGAAAAAAACAATTGCTATTGTTTCGGTGCGGATTTAATGCAGTAGTTTTTGTATATGTTTCCCCAAGCAAAAAGGGAGTGGGCGTGTACGATTACATATATGTAATAGATAGCATCAAAAACATCAACAATTTGTTGCCAGGAAAATAAAGAAAAAGGAGAAGAAATAAGTTACAAAACTTGGATTGTGAAGAAAAGAGGCGCGAGCCTTGTCAAGAGCTCCTAGCCTCCTAATGGGTTAAAGTCATGAATTTATTGTAAACATTATTACTCTTAACTAACTCAGTGATATTGTACGTATAAAAGAGGACTTAATTCATAAAATATCGTAATTTTCGAACTAAAATTATACGAGTACCTTACAGTTATTATTTTTTTCATAAATTTAAACCAAGGGTAAAAATATCTTAAGTTTATCCCATCCCAAAATGAAGAAAGCCAATTTTGGTATTTTATTAAAACCGAGCAGAACCCTCAATGTAAAAATTTATTAAAATAAATTCATTGCTTTTCTCAGCAACGTCTTAAATTATTATATCACTGAAAGTAATATGACTTGTTATAATTTTAGCGCGTCTGCGTGAAAATTACATGAAAGTAAAAGGCTCAGAAATTTGAAATTATTAGGCCATATTATTATCTTATTACATCATGCTGTCAAATTAAATACAAGTTTCCCTTTGGGTTTTGAGGAAGAAATTTTCATTGAAAGGAAATAAATAGTTATTCTTTATAATATACGTGGAGATATTTGTCAAGAAACAATCGTTAATGATATTACCGTAAAATATTATACATATATTTTTAAATATACGAATTTTCTTTCAATCCACCTTTTGGCATTCATATTATATCAGGCCCTTTGGAACTTACCGCATGACAAACCTTTCAGAACTTTTCATATTATCTCATAACAACAAAAGTTCGTTGTCAATTTTCAGTGATAACGTGACTTGAAGATAAGAAAGTATCGAATAAAAAAATTATTCGGTAGAACTTATATATTATGTACGTAAAAACGTAACACGTAACGTTATGTACGTAAAAAGGTAAAGATATCTAATTCTGCAGGGTTCCAAAAATGCCACCTAATTCCGAAGTACATATTTCGAAAAACGCCGTTTTGTAACAATTTACAATACACGCTTTATAGTATAAGTAGGTGTTATTGAGACTAACAACTACTTATACTATAAAGCGTGATGGAACTTAAAATCGATTAACACGGTAATTGATATAATAATTTTCCTTTAAGTAAATTAACAAATGAGCATTAAGTTACGATTGACGATAACCACATTTAGTGGTGACGTCTACTCATCGATTATTTAAATAAAAATAATAATCATGCATCTTTGTAGCCGCACACGCGACAGCTGGATGGTGATGTCCAGAAAAAGTTGCGCGGTTTCTCTCCTTGGACTCCATGGAGCTCCTGTTCTCGGAAATGTGCTACGGTACGACGAAGGTAACTTTATTTTCAACAATTAATGCCCTCTTTTTTCAATTAAATGAAAACGTAAGCTAAATTACTCGTAGCAAGTAGCAACTCAAATGTTTTTGTTAAAGCAGATAAGACTTTATACTTCAGATTTCCTATTTGGATATGAATCTTATCAAATAAACGTAAACTTTGATAAATCCTCTTAATTCTTCCGGTCTGGTTACAGTAAGTTCGTATATCGTAATCGCTATAATCGTAAATATCGTAATCGTAATCGCTTGGCCACAATTTCACATCATGAAAGACTTTCCGGCTGTAATTCGCACTAACAAACCGCATGACGATGAATTATGTAAATTCTGCGCACAAAATTTGCACAAGTCAAACCGTAAATTACATACATACATCATGACAGTATTAAAGCGATGATACTGTTTACATGTCATCATGATACACGGGAGTAATTCTGTCTGCCACTCAAAAGGCAACTCTACCAGGAACTCCGGCTGAAAATGTGGTATTGGTGTAATTTTAATATGTACCATTTCACCGAATTTAAAAAAGTGGAGGTTATTAATCTCGTGTTCACTTCTGATCAAATTTCTATATATTTACCGCAATGTAGTCTCCATTTCTTACCCCTGTCCACAAATCCATATAAAAATAAATCTTTTCCCATTTTCTACAGAATTTAAAAATATTATTTAACTTTTTATTTTTCTGTTCACGTAGATTCTGTCAGA
Organism: Thymelicus lineola; assembly: GCA_963932265.1. Taxonomy (NCBI): domain Eukaryota; kingdom Metazoa; phylum Arthropoda; class Insecta; order Lepidoptera; family Hesperiidae; genus Thymelicus; species Thymelicus lineola. The sequence continues at coordinate 9,468,432 of OZ010684.1, read as the reverse complement.
AATGGAGCTTGTGCGGACGGAAGGTAATTAGACAATCGGCTTACTGTTACCTGGAAGGAAGCTATTGTCAACTTTGGATACGTAGCAGAATGCAGAGGCGAAAGGATCCAGGTGAAATTGCACATAGGTACTTACTTGGCTAACAACTTTTATTTAATGAAAATTACTACGATTTCGTAGTCATCTCAAAGCTACATAACGATTCTTGGCGCTTGAAAAATTCTCATAAAGTTAGTAGTTATTGAAGGACTTCGATCGGCCGAAGGTAGACATTTTGTGACGCATCTTGGTTGCTTTTTATATCTCAACGAGTAGCCGCCCTCGCTTTGCTTCGGTTTTCTTTATTTTTTACACCTTGGGTTACATTATTGGAGTTTTATTAAGGATCCCTAATTTTTTTGAAAATGTAATATAGCCTATGTTACTCGGGGATAGTGTAGCTTTCCAACAGTGTAAGAATTTTTCAAATCGGTTCAGTAGTTTCGGAGCCTATTCAATGCAAACAATCAAATCTTTCCTCTTTATATATTAGTATAGATAATTTGTACTTGTAGTATAGGCACATAATATACATTCCATAACATAACAACACTACGAAATAAACAATGTTTGTGTGTTATACTTATTGTTAATTGTTGTATAATATATTATAAAATATTGCAGGGCTTGCAAGACTAGAAGTGATGCCACCACCGGCGCCTGCCATCCATCCAGAAGATTCCAGGTCGTTTACCCGTGCGCCGCCGTCGTGCGGTAGACCCGGCCGGTACAGAGGCTCATCAAGGGCAAGGATCAGAGCACGGATGAACGATATGATACGCATCATCGGCGGCAGACCTGCACCCTTCGGAAAGTGGACGTGGCAAGTCGCGCTACTTAATCGTTATAAGGTAATTTGTGTGCCCTTAGTGAAAAAGTATATAAGTCGGTGAAGTTGAAAACAAATTTACCTACGTGTCGTTCTGGTTTAAGTTCATTATAATACTATTTTCTATACAAAACAACTGAAATATATTGAATTGAAAAATATTATACTATCATAACTAAAGATCTTAATAAATTAATTTTTAGCATAATTACTAGAAATCTTTTGAAGATTATTTCCATTTTGTCACGCATTGTGTCTTTACAGACACAACCGAAATTCCAGTTGCATTACCACAACACTACAAGATTATTCTGATTAAAAGTCAAAGAAGAAAGAAAAATTATAAAGAACAGAAATAATGTGGATTCATTATAATTAAAAGTGACCACTAGACAACCTTCATTTATTTCTTATCGTAGGTTTAAAAATAAATTGTCCAACCTGAAGTTTTCCTTCCCCATTAAGTTTTTATCGCTCATCAAGACAAACTTTAGAATGCATTAAAGTATTAAGTAATCTAATTTCCATTTGATCTACAAAGATTAGTTTTATTTATTACCTTACTTTAATGAACCAGAAATGGCTTTTAAGATAATTAATACGAAACATTTAAAAAGACAAAACCTACATTTTCATCATAATAAAACACGCTTTATTTACCTAATTAAATATTCCCTTACTGCTACTCAAGTCCTTCGTTCCCCATTTTGCCAATTCTTCGTAAATCGTAGCCTTTGCCACATACTGTTACAGATGGTACTAGTTGTGACAGAGTTGAGTCAGCAATACTTAAAATAGGTATATTATGTTTTAATTAACTTGCTTTCTCCGATACTATCTTAGTTCTTCATTGTCTGGTATCTTGTAGATTTTCAACATTCCTTACATAGTTTATATATACCTACCCCTGCAGCAGAAGCGATGTCTCACTGATATCGTAAAATTTCAGTTTATCGTAAAAGTTGTTGAATTTGCTTTTCTTTTGATTTTTCTGCATGTTTTCAGATAATTTTATTTTTTGTGTCATATTTAATGTTTGATCAACAGTAGATTTTTAAGTTACTGATCAACAGTAGATACTAATTTTATTTTTTAAGGTAAAGAGATCCATCTCTGTGTATGAAAAGTGTCCATAAAACGCGTCCAATAACGGGTGGCGCTGCGGTAGCATAGGATAAATTTTACTGAACTCAGCGAACTTCACTTCATCTATAACAACTATGTACATAATATCGTAGTTATTCCGACGCCAGCTCTATTGTCGTAAGATGGTGGTAGGGACTAAAACCTCTATTTTCAGTATACAGCTGGACACTTATTCAACTTTCCCCCTATATGAGATGGCTTTCCTTACCCTGTATACTCCATAATAATAATAATAACTTGCACCAGATAATACAATCACACAAACACACAACATCCAACCAGTTACACATATAACGCAAAATAATCATCACTTACACACCTAACACACTACACTACCCCAATGGGACCAGAATACTTGGTATAAGCCCGTATCTGGTTCTGAATATCCGACCTTGAGTCGAGTGTAAAGAAATATCTTCTCAAAAAAAATAATAATAATAAAGCTTTATTTAATTCCATACAAAAATTACATGATTAAATGGTAATAAATAATTCCATTGTACTAACAATTAAAATAAAATAATGTAAAAAAATGAATCGGATTGAATTAAATTAATTTAAAATTGTATACTCCATACTTCTATGGTAATACGCAAATGCGACGATGACTTCCGAGCGTCAAAATGGACAGTGCGCCTAAGTAGTAGGCCCACGGGCAATCAATGATACATATCTTGGTGCAGGAAGCATTTTGCGGTGGGACCCTCATTTCTCTCCGTTGGGTGGTGACGGCTGCGCACTGCGTGAGGAAGCGTCTGTACGTGCGGCTGGGCGAACACGACCTGCTCATCCGGAACTACGGGGAACTGGAGATGAAGGTCACTGAAGCCGTCATTCATCCGCTTTATGACCCTGATACGGTTGTCAATGATGTCGCCATGTTAAGGTAATATTACTCTTACTAGATTTGGTACAGTTTAAATTAAATGCTTAAACGCTTACACACTCATATTCCCGCAATAGGTTTTCCCTGTCGTGGGTAGCATTCATAAAAAGCACAAATAACACATCATTAGAACACCCATGACTCGAGTACAAATACGTATCTATCTATCACATAAATATCTGCCCCAGCCGAGAATCGAACCCGGGACCCCTCGCTTCGCAGGCACCGTGCCTGCGAATCGCTACCAACTAGGCCACAGGGTCGTCAATGTTTTTTTTATGTGAAAGACATTACCGTTGTCAATATTCACTATTATTCTACCACCGTTTCGGGATAATGCTCTATTGATGAGGATAGGAAACGGTGATTGAAACTCATAAGAATATCTTTTAAATTAATATACAAACACATGTACTGATACCACAGAATAAATAATAGTAGGTAGAACAAATTTTAGTAACAAACTTTCAACCTACTAGTAACAAATATTCAACCTGCGCAAAACTAGATACGGCACTGCTCGACTTAGGCATCCTTGTCATTTGTAGTATCATTTATTATAATATTTTCTCCTTTCAAAATCTTCGTTTTATTGATGTTAGGTTATCAATTTGTTGATATACAGAGAAATAAGGAGATAACCGAAAACCTCCGATAAATATTATCTAAAAAGGCAGAAAAGGTCAGAAGGTTTTATACAAAATTGCCACGAAAATTGTCCATTGGGGTTCCGCTAATAGTTGGAAATAAAATAGCGTAAGATTTTCAAAGCCTCTTTTGTAATATCAACCATATTAGTCTTTTCAATAAAGTCGCAAACTCTCATAAGGACATATGAGACGTATGGAACTAGTTTCACATTTTCTACGGAAAATAAAAATTACGCTTAGGGCTGCTTTTTCCTCGGGACGTGTTTGAACGTCGGTAGGAAAATTTTTGTCGATCGGAAGTTAATAGATTTTCTACCTACCGTTTTTCACTTGTTTTGGTTTGAATCCTAAACAGTTACAACAAACAGGTAAAGTATACCGATTGCTTTTTGAATAGCAACGCGACTGTGATGCTCCAATCAATATCTCTTATATTTTCTCTTCTATTATTTATTTATCTCTTCTTCTTTGTTTTTATAGTTGCTTTATTCTTATTTTATTTATACCAGGCCTGGTGCACTCCGTATTTTGGTATGATGTTACAAGTAGGTGCGTTCGACTTGTAGGGCCAATTTCAGAAGAGCTGCCACGCCTTATCATACATTCGTAATCTATCACACATGTCATCACAAAAAAAGAAGACAACCCTGATATTGCCAGAAAAGATAAGAGATATGATTAGAAAGAGAAGCAACGTAAAATAAATAAATAAACAAATAAATAAATAAACGTCTAGAATATCAACGTCTGTTGACGATTAGCGCTGTGCGACCTGAATTACACTTTATTCTGTCGGACTTGATTCGCTATTTATATGATTTTGCGGAGCGACTCTTCCGTACCAAAAGCAAAGCAAAGCAAAAAAAAAGCAAAGCAACAACCCATAATTGTCCCACTGCTGGGCTCGGGGTCTCCTCTCACAATGTGAGGGGTACAGGCCATAGTCTACCACGCTGGCCAAGTGCGGATTGGTAGACTTCACACACCTTTGAGAACATTATGGAGAACTCTCAGGTGTGCAGGTTTCCTCACGATGTTTTCCTTCACCGAAGCAAGTGATAATTAACTTGTAATACGCACATAATATTTGAAAATTAGAGGTGCGTGCCAGGATTTGAACCCGGGCCCCCGCGTTCGGGAGACCAACGTTTTAACCACTAGGCTATCACTGCTTACTTACTATTAAGTATTTTCTGTTTATACGTTACTAGGAAATCGCCCTAGCTTCGCTTCGGGAAAAATAGTAAAAAAAAATATAATATAGCCTATGTCACCCGGGGATAGTGTAGCTTCCTAACAGTGAAAGAATTTTTCAAATCGGTTCGGTAGTTTCGGAGCCTATTCAATGCAAACAATCAAATCTTTCCTCTTTATAATATTAGTATAGATATACATATATTCACCTCTGTCGTCTTAAAATCAAGTCAAAAATGCCAATGTCGAAGGTAAGTCAAAATAAAAACAACAAAGAATAAAGTTACAAAAAGATTATTCTCCTACCTACTTAATTTATTATTTTTTCAGTACTTTGAGTATCAAATTACAACTGGTCGTTTGCCTTTAAAAGTTAATTGGATAAAAATGCTTGGGACTTAAAACAGACGTTGTCTTTGAAATTCAGTAGGCTTTGTAGTTTTTAAAATGCCACATAATTCCTAGATAAAAAGTAACTTTTATGTTGCCATACAACCTCATCTGTCTTCCCGTAATAATAATGGGACTTCATTACAATAGTTTTAGGCGATCCAGAGATTAGCCCGGACAAACAGAAAGACACAGACGAAATTTTCAAAAAGTTTGTTTGTGTTTTAGTATAAATAAAATGTGTAAATTATAAGCCCTTGAGAAATCACAGTTATTTTGAGATCACAGAGAGACACTCCAATTTTATTTATACAATATACATACAAAATGCAATTGTCTGTCTGAATCGAGTAGGAGTGATAGCGGATCTTGAAATTTTTAAGAATTATAATCAGTAGCTTTTCTAGCTACAGGAGCTAATAAACCTTCCTTGGCAATCGGGTAAAAATAGAAGAATCTGGATTTGTGGAACTCTAATATTTACTTACTATAAAGTCTCTACGTCAACTTTGAGGACGTGAATGGCTTCCTAAATTTGAGGATTGTTTTTCCGGAAACGATCCGAGGTCGAATGTGATTGTCTTGGATATGTACTTATATCAAAGTCAAATGAGAATCACGCCTTGGGATTTTCTTTGTGACAAGGGTCGCTTTGAACTTTTTAGAAAGTGATAATAAGGAAAGAAAAATACAGAATTTTATGATTTTTAGTAGTGATTTTGGCTATTCAACGTTTAGTGTAGTCCTGTTAGCATTATATAAAATACCTAAAAGTTCAATTACTTTGAATCATGAAATTATTGAGATTTTTCTTTTTTCTATCATGATTTTGTAGGTGAAATATTAAAAAGTTTATATATTTTTTTGGCCTCTTTAGTTTATTTTAGATTCGTTTATTTTGCCTTAATAAACAACTAAGTGAGGATTGTCATAAAACCTATGCCTAGCGATTAGACCCGTGGATTACCTAGACTTTAAAGCGTCGCGCGTCGCCGCGTCGATGGAATATTCAGAACCTGATGTGCCACAACTTTTAAAAATTATGTAAATATCAGAAATAAATTATTATTTGATTACCTACTTCTTAACTAAACGAAAACATTGCACACAGCAAACTGCACCTAAGAGTTCTCCATAAGGCTTTCAAGGAGATCCCGGCCCAACAATGGGCCAGTTATGAAGATGAACCCAGGTTATCCAGATGGCAATGAATAATTCAGTGAATAATGACTGTTCCTTTTGTCCCCTTGACTACAGATATGCAGGGGGCATATTCAAATTGGAACATGAATAAACGAAACCCTTATAGATTTACGGCCGTTCTCAATATATTACCTCCATTGCCTAGAAAGGCAAAAGCCATTATGTTTTTTTTTTATTTTACCTTCTAACTGATGTAGAGATTATGGATAGATTATTGAGAACGGCCCATAAGTATGTAACTGTCATACCTAAACGATTTTATTCAAAATCCACTTGACAGAAAAAAAGTGGAATTTGGTTCCCATTCACATTTTCACGAGCAATGATTTGGAAAGATTAAGTTTTAAAGTAATTCATATTTTGAGGGTTAACTTTGTGTTACAGTTTATAGCAAAATCTATTTAATTTATTTATATTTTAATTTATTTATAATTAACGATGTGATTCATTTAGATTTGATTTTGATGATGATTTGATAGATTTTTATTTTGGCATTTGGCATGTTAAGTTAAATAATAGAACTCGATTATAAATAACACTCAACCACAAAAACCAAACTATGTGACCACACTTGCGCGCTTCGTTTGTGGATGGTGCTATAATATGCGGCTTATTACATTGGATTCCTCTCTTTGTACCATGTGTGTTACAAAGGATTTATTGTTGTTTTTGCGGCTTATTTCACAAATTTATCCACCCAAATTTTTTTTAGGTTACCATTACCCGCTCGACCAGACTTAGGCCATGGAATAGCATGTCTACCTCAACCTTATCAGACCCTTCCACCTCACACAACGTGTGTTATACTCGGATGGGGCAAGAAAAGACCCACGGATGTTCATGGCACTAGAATACTGCATGAAGCACAGGTAAGACTTTTTATAAGAACTTGGATTTATTTATAATAGAACTCTGAAAACTAAGTTACTCCAACCATTGAAGACACTTGTGCGCAATAACACAGTTTAATACGTCGTAAAAGACAGAAGTTAAACTACAAAACTTTTATGACCATAGTTTTTGAAATATGTTTCTGCACAACTGTAAAATCCTGTTTATATCGTTTATACTGGTTTTCGCCAGCTTATTACTATTCATTTCATATCCCACTGAAAAGACGGATCTCCTTGGAAATTAGGAAGGAAGAAAGGAAGTTATTATAAAATTCGGATTACTTTCTGGTAACGAAAGTTTAGCAGCGTTTCACTGAGGTTTTTGTAAATATCAGCTCATTTTTACGAGTCATTTCAATTCACCTCGCAAACACGTTTTGAAGTAATTTTCTAAATTGTTTCGTTTTTTTCCCTGAATAGTAGAAGTAAATAAAAATTGTATTTTCTCAAAGATACAAGAATGTATCTTTCGTCAATAATAATGTGAATTCATTTGATTATAAAAATTGTAAAAGTACAAAAGTCATGCCTATTTTCTTTATATTCTTCTGTGCCATTTTCTGTAAAGTTTTCATGAGAATTACACATGTTCACTGACGATTTATAACTGTCTTGTTCAAACCTTATCATACCTAAGAGAGAAACAATTCTGTTTGGACAGGTTATATTTTATCCTTAACTTTGAAACTTTTTAGTTATATGGATTTCTTCACTAGACTTCCTAGGTGCCTTCCTCAACACAGCACAGCAGGCACGTATTTTCAGAGTAGCGTTGCCTGTAAGGCGAACGAATAGGTAATAAAAGAGGCAGTAACTATTAACTCTATGTACTTAAAGATTTAGCTTCTAGCCTTTGTTAGTATTTTAATATAAAAATTACGAACTAACCCGCAGCCAAGCCAAGTGGCTTAATAAGTGGTAACTTAAAAGGCACCAAGGATGCGTATCCGGGATAAGCACGGGAGACCGGCAGTATTTTTGGATCTTGAACACTGAGATCCAAAAATGTAAATACAGGGTCGATTTTATCAAGGTGGGTAGCCAGGCAAGCAAAAAATTCTACCTTCATGCATGAGGTGCGTCAGAATTTAACTGGATGGTCTGATACTCGTAGATTGACGTTCGCCAAGATTATAAATCATTATAAATAATGCTACACACTCTTATAGGATTTCCTGTGTCTTGGGTGCCATAGACAACGTATATAGATAAGGACACACACAGATCGAGAGCATAAATTCAAACTCATTATTTTTGCGCCTGGGAATCGAACCCAGTACCTACGCTTAGCGCGACAGTCTGGCATGGTAACCATTACGCCAGACGTCGCCTTGATGATTTATATTGTCAAAGTGTGCAGAAAGATACTGCTTGCTTGTTATAGTGGATATCGTTGTGAGAAAATCCATATTTTCAGCATGGCTTCCTAATTGTGGCGTACGCGTCAGCATAATCGCACTATTAAGCATTATGGTCATAATCTTTGCAATTCTGGGAGGTTAACCGAGTGAGACGCAATGAGTTGTGATAATGTGTAATATTATATTTTACAGTATTTGTAATATTTAATTAAATAGGAATTTATAATTTTTTTATAATATCAACTTTCACAATACTTTTGGTCGTCGGGAAAGATTGGTTTTACTTTTGACTGATTATGAGTGGTACTAGTTTTTGGTGTTTTTAATAAAAAAAATTAAGTAAACATTCTGACGTTATTTAATCAAATTAAAATGAAAATACCAAAGCTTATTTAAATAGCTTATTTGTCTTACTCGTCGTGAAATATAATAATTTTAAGCGAGCTTTATGAAATTATTCTCAAATTACATTCACCAAATGACGCACCGAAATAACTGCTTAACGGCAGTGAGAAATGAGACCTAATTATCTTACCCAAAATACAACAAAACGCTTTTGTGTTTATGAATAGCAAACCAGTCACAAAGATTGTTACAGCATCTTTATGTAAATACCAGACAATTATAATACCATATTGGTTGATAAGTAAGTGGTGGTATCGTCGCCTATGGACATCTATAAGAAAGGTCTTCTTCTGCGTCGATAGTTACTTACTACCCTTAGCAGTGCGGTCGTGGTCATTTGAAAGTAAGGTTGGCGTGACAATCCTTAGCCATTTCTCACGAATATCTTCCCTTCTCGTATATTTGTGAACTTATATAGTAGCCTTGACATAGTCTGTTACGCAAGGATTTGTGTCCTCCACTTTGTCTTGTTCAATAAGCCGAAAAGCTATGACCACTGGGAAACGTATGTCCAAGGGACGAAAGAATCCGAGCTCATTCCTATCGTTTTATCCCAAAATTAATAATGATTTAGGTCCGTGACGTTCTACAACTCTAATTTATATGATAACTAGCTGACCGGGCGAACTTCGTATCGCCTAACAATCATATTATAAAATAGGGGTTGGTGTTAGAAGGGTGAAAATTTAGGGTTGTATTTTTTAATGCCACATTATAAAAAAAATTGTCCAAAAAATAAATGTTAGGGGTGGACAACCCTTATCACTTAGGGGTATGAAAAATAGATAGTATAAAATAATAGACCTACAGAATATGCATATAAAATTTCATAAAAATCGGTCAAGCCATTTCGGAGGAGTATGGTAACTAACATTGTGACACGAGAATTTTATATATAAGACGTATTTTTAATATACTTCCAGGTATCGACCATCCAACAGGGCGTGTGTCGCCGTTCCTACTGGCAATACGCCATAACTGACAACATGGTGTGTGCTGGAAGAGGCCATCGCGACTCCTGTGCGGGGGACTCAGGGGGCCCGCTGTTGTGTCGCGATCATAACATGAGATATTACTTACAGGTAATGTAGAAGGATCAATTACTGTTTCATGAGTCTCAACAGACGGAATGTAAATGTATGCCATGCAATTTATTCAATAAGTGTTTAATACCTAATGTATAATATATAGGCACAGGCGCAGTTCTAGAAAATTCTCAATTTTCTCTCTCTTTAAATTTGGTAAAGTAAGATTGATATTAAATAAAATAAGGCTTTTTATAGAGAAATATCGATTTGGTAAGGATTTTTATTCATCTTCGCGTTATACAATAACCAGTATTCCACGTGCCCCTTCTGGAATACGATACCCTTTATGTATATAAACTACATAATTCAGATCACGTGCACTTTGCACATAATATTTCCTTTGTATAATTCTTAATATTATCTTATAATATAATTCTTAGTACTATTAAATATAATATTATGTACTACGTTTGCAACGTTATCTCCTGATTATAAGTAGGTAATATAGTTAAAGTTGCCGGAATAAACTACCCAGTAAAATTAGAAATAAAAATCCCTCCTGCTATCAAAAAAGCTATCATTATGGTAAGCTCTTTAATTTGATACCCATATTGCATTATTCTTTTTTTTAAAACTTCAAACAAAGGCATCTCATAGCTGCCATATTCGTTTTTTTATTCCATTTATCTAAGAACACTTGTCTTAATTAAGACGAATCTAATGATATCTTCATTGTATAAATCTGTTCAGCGGTTTGAAAGATATCAGGTAATAACGAATATTATAATATATATGTATGTATATAACATACATACAAGATACGCCCGAAAAACATGACCCTTCTTGGCAGTCGGGTAAAAAGAAAACCGACTCGGTAAGAGTCGGATACTCTTACAGACAAAAAGGCATTCTCTTTTCTTCGATTTTCCCAAATATTATATAATATATTATATAAGGTATATTAGTATATTTTATTAGTTTCACAAGTAATGGTGACATTTGTCATCAAATGTTTCTTTATTATCCGTTCTTATTAATTCCATTCTTTAATACATTTAATAACATAAGTAATATAAAACGGATCAACAATAGAAGCTCTTAACCCACGTCATGTTTTGACGTCTATTGTCAGAACTGCCAATGAGCTTTCTCTTGTTAGGAGGCCGATACTTGCATATTGGATAATACAGTAGATAATATAATAGACTAGGAAATCGCCCTCGCTTTGCTTCGGGAAAAATAGTAAAAAAAATATATGTATAGTTATACCTAATATAGTCTGTGTCACCCAAGAATTTTTCAAATTGATTCAATAGTTTTGGAGCCTTGAATACAATATGCATTGAATACAATGCAAACAAACAAACAAATCCTTCTTCTTTATAATATTAGGTAGTATAGATAAGTAACAAGTTTTATAATTTGTATCGATTTAAAAGTTACAAGTTTGATAATTTATTTTTTATAATATAATATAATTTCTTATTTGTAAGGATTTTTGTTCTTTTTGATATAGGTGTACTATCTACGTTTTATTTTGGGGTTTGTCACACAAAACTTGTTTGTAGATTTATTTGGTTTAAGCTAATTCACCAAGATTTAACTGATTCACCGAGCGGGATTAAAGCGTAAAAGTTGCTTTAGTACTTTCACGGTTTTAAAAGTACGTGTTCTGAATCCTTCTCTCTCGTTCTTACGTATATTTGCACTGGAAAAAGGTATTCGCGAACCCCAGTTATAGTTAATTAAAATTCTACTTCATTCACCAATCTGCGATCATTCTATTGTACAAAGATTCTTAGTATAAATATATAAATAACGCTTCAGAATATATAATAATAATTGTAAATCCTTTTAACGTTAGTGGAAAGCTGAGCTTTTGAATAGTTACACAATATTCAATATTATGAATAGTCTGTCTTCTCGCTGTCGTGTTTCATTACTCATAATAAACAAAGAATGTTGTAATGAAAAGATATCTTCATTGTTTCGTACTTATGAAATGATAGGGCAAAAAATTTGTAAAATTTCATTGTTGCCAACTCAACATGAGAAGTTTTTGGTATCGATTGCAACCAGGACCTTAAGCTTTATGTACTCTCCGAAATACGAAAGTTGTGTAAGAGATTTTGCCACTAGCGATCGGTATGTTTTCCAAGGAAATACAAATTGCTCCTCGAGCTACAGCTGAAATTCTAGAATAACGACCAACTTGTGCTTCCGAGTATCATGTTGTCGAATAAGTATTAGGGGCCGTCCATTAATCACGTGATCTTTTTTTAGCATTTTTTAACCCCCCCCCTCCCCCTTGGTGATATGTAGTGAGGTTTAAGACTACCCTCCCCCCCTCCCCCAACATCACGTGTATTTTTCCTTTCTTATACTCTGCAAAAAGGTCTTTATACAGATCACTTACTTTCGACATTGTTTTAATCCAAAACATGCCGAGCCGGGCAGTCGGTGGCGACGCGTGAGGCCTTCGTTCGTTGCCTGGCAACGGCAAGTCAAAGTCACACTACACGCTGCTTTTCTATTTAAAAATCGCGCGTTTGACAAAAAAATAAATACACGTGATATCTCACTACACCCCCCCTCCCCCCTCGTGATATTTTCGTGATTTTTGTCAAACCCCTCCCCCCCCTTTCAAGCCTCACGTGATTAATGGACGGCCCCTTATCTGTTGTAGACCACGGTCTAATATTAAATAACGATGCTATATTCAGACAGTATTCCTTTCAGACAGTAGTTACCTATTGTTTAAAGTTATTTTGAGTAGTTTGTTGTTAGAACAATCACTACTGGAACAAAGATTTTACGATATACCTGAAGCTCATTCAAAGTATTGACATAATGTCATTGACTTTCGGGTTCGAATTTTCGGATAACGTCATATCTGAGGGCCCAATATTTTCGGCTTTATCGACTAGGTGCAACCTCTTAGTTTGAAATAAATTAGCTGAAAAGTTTTTACTAATTTTTAACTAAAATTTTACATACGGTTTTTGATTCAAAATGCCATACTTTATAAGAAAATGAACTTTAAAGTTGTAATAGGAACAAATTTTGTAGGGTAAATATTAAAACAAATTAAATTATTTCTAAAATCAGTCAGTGCTTACTTTGGGAAAATATTTATATTTTATATGGTTGATTCGATTTTGCTATTAATTCAAATCCGATTTTAAAACCAATTCGTACTTACTTTGATTCCAAAAGGAATTCGAATTCTAAATATGTTCCTCTTTGAGCCACCTATCGTGCGCTTCGATTTTGTACGTGTTCGATATCCAATCTTCGATTTAGTAGCGATTGGAATGACTTCGTAGCAAATCGATTCGATTTATGAGTCGAGCTTGTCAGAAAAACTCCGAGGAGTGGGACTGGATTATTATATTACTAGTACTTTGACCGCGGCTTTGCTCGCATTTCCCGATTAATGTGTACTTTATGTGTTAGTCCAGATCATTGTGTACCTGTTCAGAAGATTTGCATTACAAATAATAATAAATACATAACAACTTTTACATTTATAAATTTGGTAAAATATTGGTATGTATTCCTTGTGTTTAAAACTATGTTTCGTTTATAGGGAATTACAAGTTTCGGTGATGGGTGTGGTAAACGTGGAAAGTATGGGATATACACACGTACTGCCGGCTACGTCACATGGATGCGTGACGTCATGAACAAGAAGTACTTCGATGATTGACATTGTTATTCGACGCCAAAGTGTTTGATGTAAGCTGTCATACCTTACCAAGTGATGGGTAGGTATGAGTTCCATCCCGTTTGGCGCAGACATTTTGTGATAGGTAAATGTTTGTTCTCTGAGGGGTTTCTGATGTATTCGTATAGTATGACCACCAATAAACGGCTTAATAATGTAATGTCTGTGTGTCTTACCAAACAGAAATCCCAGGAAAAATTAATGGATGTATGGTGTATGTTGCGCGTTATTTTTATAAGATTAGCAGTAGTATTACTTGATAAAATTAGAAAGATCATTGAGTGATATTGTGAAAATTTAAAACTCAGAAAAGAGAGCAAGTCTTTTACCATGACTAAGCTATTTCAAAGCCCAATAATTAAAACGAGAATAAATTCATAATTGTACTATTTTTTTTAATGTAAGGTAAAGAATTGAAAATTTTCCGTTGACATTTTCTGGGCTTTTCTATTCCAATGATATGATAATGTAAAAATTTTAAATATCATTGGCTTTTTCCCATTTAGTTTCGCTGTAAATTGAGCACCTAAAAGCCTTTTTATTTATTCAACAGTAAATTCAATTCGTTCGCTTTTAGCACAATGGGTTTTTGTAATCAATTTTTGTCTTTAAGGTCATCATAAACATAAATAAACAATTTTGTAGGTAGAAATAGCATACTGACTACTGGATACGAGTAATCTGCATTCTGCAGTATCTACCTAACACTATTGCGTAGGTAACCACAGAAACTATGGAATCTATAATTTTATTATAATTTAGTTTTATCTAATTTTGAAAGACGAAAAAGCTGTAAATGATTATATTTTGATTAATATGTTTTATCATTTCCTGTTTGTAAGAATTTTTGTTTCAGTCTATTTTTTGTAGGTTTACCTACCTACTATCTACTAAGTTTAATTTTTGGGTTTCTTACACCTCTTTGTATGTATAGCTAAGTATGTAATACTCAGCTATACCTATTATGTTATTTATAAAAGTTTTTATTAGGTACACTTGAGGTACAATAATAAGACGTAATCAATTATATTGTAACATTATATGGATAAGTCTCTCTAATTATTAAACGAGTGAAAATTTTAGTAATTTGTGTTTTTTTCCTTGAATTATTACTAAATTCCTATAACAAACTAATTTTGATAGGTATATTCATTTTGAAAATCCAATTGCCCGCTGCAAAATGAAGTTAAAAACTTATAATTACTTAAGTAGTAACCATCCTCGTTACTTTTTACTACAATATTCAAAGTCAAAATCAAAATATTTTGTCGGTTTCGTCAATATTCGTTTACTGAACTTTTAATATTGAATCCTCGTCTGGCTTTGTAAAGCAATGTCTTGAAACAGAGCCAAAGTTTTATTCTTGTAGCTACGCCAATGCTCTATAAAAATGTTGCAACGCAGAATATTCAAATCAGATAAGTAAATTATGGAAAATTACCGCAAATGTGCTACATTGTTTACTACTGTAGGCTTAGGGAAGTGAATTAAAAACCCTGGCTGGCATGTGTAAAAGCGTAATAGAATTTTGTCATACTGCCGTCCTCAAGCTAAAAGGCGGCTAAATGACATCTGGCCAATTTTTACTTTTTAATGCCATTATATAATGTTTTGAAATCTCTATCGATCTGTCTAGGAACGGTTATTGTATCTTTCACCGTTTCGAAAATAAATTTATTAAAAAGGTGGTTATTTACAAAATAAAATATATTAACAGCACTAAAAAGCGGTTAATTAACAATTCTAGACTAAAAGGTCACTAAAGTACTTTAACGTTTGGATCAATTCGACATTTTCACGGTCAATGCCAAGCTTAAAAACGGTTATTATTTTGTACTACACTAAAAGGCGGTCAAAGTTCCTTATCCGCTATATAATTTAGGTTTTTAGAATTTAATGATTATCACATACTTAACTAAAAGGCGGTCATACGTCAATGCCTAGCTACAAGACAGTTAAAAACTTTTAACCGCTTTTAAGCATTGGATTGTTACCATGTTTCTAACATAATAGCTTCTATAGAAAGCCATGTTAGTCCGCATGCATAGTAAAGAAGAATATTTTTTTTATGCTTTACACAACTAAAAAGCGGTTAAATCGCAACACTTCGCTATAAAGCGGCTATTTAGGCCCGCTCGCCTCAATACAGCTGTTTTGACATTCAGGGTGTATAAGGCTAACTTTAATTTTGTAAGCTGGTGGTGTACCTAATTTATAAAAGGAATATAATTACAGCATAATACAATGTAAAATAATAATGTTTGATCGGAACATTTATCCATAACACCATCTAGTCCCAAACTAAGCTGAAGAGTTTGTTTGTTTGGTTATGGTATAGACATCTGACGCGAGGTGGTTGAAAAAAAAATGTACTGGACAAGTTGGCCCATAACTTTCAAAACATGTATATTAAATGCTGATTCTAAAAAAGTAAAATTGAGGCTACCTTAATACGGGATTTTTTAAGTTATTGCCATTTTAATGTCAAAGGGGTGAATTTAAAGCAAATTTTGATGAACGTATTTAGAAGGACGAATTTCTGGACGTATTATTTGTAAAGGTCGACCTCAAACAGTCAAGGAAGATAAGGTTCTAGCCAGCGTTCAAGAAGATCCTTCTACAAGTGTACCTAGGCCAAATTTCTCTGAGATTGGGTGTCGCTGAAACTTCTGTACACACAATTTTAAAACGAAATAGTTTGTACTCATACCACGGAATACAGAGACTATTCCGTGACTCATACTGATTACAAAAAGTACAATCGTTGTTGCCTGCTGATTATGAGTGCCGAGTTTTGCACGGAAATATTGCGCAAATGACGAGATGATCCTGGATTTTTCAATTCACGATAATTAGTTAATCCACATATGACAAGAGAGCATCGATTTCAACATCAATTTAATATTAATTTATGGGTAGGCATCAATAATCGCAAAGAGATCGGTCCTTTTGAGCTACCGACACACAATAAATAAGTTACACTGAATAAATGAGTTTTTAGTAAAATTAACAATTTATCTTGTAATAAGCGAAAGTACTGGTTACTAAAACATTTAAAAGGATGAGCCCAACGCAGTAAACTATACAATAACTTTGGCTTCAAATTCACCCCTTTGACAATAAAATGGCTATAACTTAAAAAAAATCTCATTAAGGTAGCCTCAATTTCCTTTTTAGAATCTACATATAACAGAAAAGTTTTTTAAGTCATGGACCATACTCATCCAGTATATTTTTTTTCAACCACCTCGCGTCAAAGTTGTGTAGAAGAAAATCCAAAACAAAAATATCCAAAGTAGACGCTATTTTCTCTGGATTTCCTGATAATTTCAACTAAATTGCAAACTGACAATTATAAAGAAACTCTCTGAGAGTTCCTAGAAAAAAAAATATCAAAATATCTGCTCAATTGTGGATTCAACAGGAAAAAGTAGGGTAAAGGAGCCGAATTTTCAAAATTTTAAATAATGGTCAATATCTCGAAAACGGTTTCACTTTTACTACAGTATTTTTTTGCCATATGATAGGGCAATCTTCAAGCTATCTACCATTTTTGGTTAAACCATTACTTACGGGATTACGAGGAAAACGATTTAGATTTTTTTATTTAACTTTATATACTAAGATTTCCTTAGCTGATAAATTAAAAAAATAACGTGCATAAGTTTATCAGTGATACCTATATGAATAAATTCTTTTGAATTTTGAATTTCTTCATTTGATATGTCATTTTTGTTTATTCTTGTTCGGAACCGAGTTCAATATTTGTTGTTTAGTGTCTCGTAAGTGAAATGTGTGATGCTAAAACCTTACACATGACTAAGTTTCTATTTACGTGTTTTTACAAAGAGATTTTATTACAATACATGACTTTTTCTTATTTTAAACTTTGTTTATATTTGTAGTTTTCGTCAATTTTGTAGGATTCACAAAAAATCAATGATGATCATACAAGACTAAAAAGCAGTAACAAAAAAATGTAAGTAATTTAACCGCTTTTAAGTGATGCAAATTTATATTAAAGAGTAGTCCCGATACAATGGGAGAAAAGTTAACCAACACTTACTTGTCTATAAGGCGGCAATATGCCTTTAGCTGTTTTATAGTTATGGAGAAGATCAATAAAAAAGCATTATGTTCTTAATCTAAGAGTTGTTAAAAATTATAACTGCTTTATAGTTATGTAAAGTGAGGAATCCATACCTATAAGGCAGTTAAGAACCTTTAACCGCCATTTAGTACTGTGCTGTTGAGAGAATTTTCCTACATTTTCCTAGATTAGAAGGAAAATAAGAAGCTTAATTACCCTAAAATTAATTATTTCACAAAAACAACTTTATTAATATTAAAGTTCAAAAAAATATCTATCTTTTGACATATGACAACATTAACAATTGTTTATAGAATATCACCAGCATCGATTTCAAAATAATCCCGCGTTTTTTAGCTCTAACTCAAAAACTGTTTTTGTCATTTAGCCGCCTTTTAGTCTGAGGACGGCAGCATAACACTATAAACATTAATGGTGAACGCACATAATATCCGCACCGTACGTGCCGAACGCGCCGCATTCGTATGAAATCATATGGGAGCCTGAGGCGAATGACATATGCGGCCGCATATGCGCCCAAGGGTGTATAAAATTGACTGCAGCAGTATCAGCTACATCAGACAGAAAAAACGATCGATATCGCAGCGCATAAAAGGACACATCGCAACAGTCAAAAAGAACGACAGGAATAAATCAGCTGTTGCAGAACATCTTCTCAAAGAGGGTACTAACCATTGGATATATGTATAGTTTCAAAACCTATACGTGATTGCCACGGAATGTCACAACATAACACGGATAATGCGTAAAGCCATCGAAATCAAAAAACACCCCAAAATTTCAATAGGGAGGATGGTTTAAAAGTTAGCACCATCGTGGAATCCAATGGTTATTTTATACAAGTCTCGAAAAGTGTCAAGTGTTGTGCGGCAAGATGTGGTCAGTGTAGTGTGCTCAGATTAAATAAATAAAAGGTAGTGTGTCGTGATATGGTTCACAGAGCTCAAAAACGATCGAGACGTAAGGTACTTATAACTCAAAATTATCTAAGAACGCATTAATGATAGCTGCCATTTATTACTATGAACCAACCTTGCACGTACGTCTTTGAGCAAAATTGAATAATTATTTAATTGACATGAATAGTTGGATACTTACGAACAAAGGATTTTGCCAAAATTTGTTAAAAATCCCTATTCGTATTGTATCGTATTCGTATTGACGTTATTTATAAATCATATTAAACGTTATAATCTAGTAAAAATCCCATCACATCATAATTTATGCAAAATTGAATAAAAAAATAAGGCGTCGAATCAATGTTATGTGAAGATGACAAAATCTACACTGACGTTAAGTGATGTGACGGCATGAAGCCACTTATAAAACCATAATAATCGATACATTACTATAATCGAAACTTAAAATAAAAATGAATTTATTTTATTTCTTTCTTTGTGTTTAACAATTAAACAATTGAATTTCTTCTCTTCTATAAGAACATGACCTAAAGTCTTTATTACGATAATCTCTAACCGCAGCCATTTGAACTGATTAAAATACGGTTAGAATATTCATTATTCAACCGAAACCCAAATTTCATACGCTGGATGCGGCGCGGACGAATTAACAGTGAGTTTTTTAGGAAAAAAATATTTTATTATAGTCGTAAATACATAATTATTGAGCGTATAGGTATGGTAAAGTAACTTAAGTAGCTCAATGGAGGCAGTATCATTCCAGTTACTTGTGGATATCTAAATGTTTCGGTTTTTAGAATTTACAATTTAATTATTGAATCGATTAGAAAGTCTTGCAATTTTGAATCGATTTGTTGCAATAATTGGTTCTTTCGTGAATCGATTTTTTTTGTACATCTCTAGTGTCACTGCGATGACAAACGACAAATATGCATTCTTAGTTCGTGGGGACTATAGATAGACAAATGTAATAGTGTCTAACGTCATCCGACATCCGGCATCCGGTTTCTGACATCCGTCACCCGTTATAGACTAATCAACGTCGTCTGAAAACTTGTCAAGAGTTTCTCCGCGCCACCGCAGTTTAGCCGTGACCAAGATCCCTGCAAATAGGTCGAAATATAAAATACAATATTTATAGTGAGTACCCGTATTACACTAAAAAAAGCCTATTATAAACTTAATGAGCATTTATATGACAAGACTGCTTGGACATGAGTTTTTTATATTAAATATTGTTTTATGTAGTATTAAGTGCTGTCTGTAACTGCGAGTAGGAAAATACAATAATAACCTCGGTAGTTGCTTACCGCTTCTTTTCGCGAGACCACTCACGGTAGGGATTTGTTGAAGCGATGGATGGCGTAGAGACTTTCGAAAAGAGTTTGTAAACAAACCTAATTCGAATAAAAATATTTGAGTTTAGAGTTCTGATTTTGATTCCTTATAGCTTCATTGCATTACCTATTAGATGCTTGGAAAAATCATGCTGTGTGTTATTAACATAAAAGCAATAAATAATATAATTCTAAAGGTACTTAAAAGCTGTAATACATTATTGACACGGTGAAATTAATTATTAAGTAAGGGAGGTTTTTATCCAAAATATGAATAAGTAAGACAAAACACGTTTTATTGAATAATTTAAATACGTACACTTAATTTTGCAGGCAAAGAGTAGAATAGACATCGCTATTTGTAATATGTAAATCTAATTCGAAAACATTATCCGAACCTAGCGTGCCATGTCGCTATTTCTTTCATAAATCGAATGACATCACAAATTGCTTTTTGTTGCTGTGTATAACGTAAACAAACCCCTTGATGGGTTTTTGCAATTGAACATTATTTTCCTAAACGTCATGATTTATAACGTTCTCAATAGCATGAAGTAAAATACAACAATACGGTGCGAGGCACCTACTCAGGCACAATGGGGAACCCAATATATATCATATATGTTTTCAATATTATATCCATCCATAATCCTCAAATTAGTTGCCTAGCAACTGTAAAAAAATATAATCATAGTGTTCGTTAGTAGTGTATAGTAGACTTCATATTTCAAACTGGAAAGAGTCGTCCGGTTCCCGCGCGGTTTCCGTAAGCCACGGCAGTAGGCGCCAGATGCCAGTATACTTAGCGGACTGCACTCCCAACGGCCGGCGCTCTTCCTGAAATGGAATATTACACTCATGTACAATAACGAGGATTAATTTCCTGAATATTACAACAGAGGCTATCATCGGTTTTCACAGGTATATTTTTCACCAACTTTCTATTGAAATCCTGTGATTGACATCAAATTCAAAACCACACGGACACATTTGAAATCCATTCTATATTATCCCCACTTAATCCCATCTAAATAGTGCAATAAATAATGTATGTACACGGACGTAACGGTATTGTGAATAAGCAAACTTAACATGTTATAAACAATTTTTTATAGTTGTGGAAAATTATTATTGCAAGTTTGAGACGCCTTAGTGTAAAAATGTTTTGAAGCAATCGTAATAAAAAGTGAAGCACAGACCTTTAAGTACAATGCAAGGAATTTGCCTCCAATCAACAGCAGTGCTCCATGGACAGTATCATTTTCTTCCGCTAGATAGGGTGGTAATAGCAGGCAATATACATTTTTAACACCGACTTCATCGTAGTTTTTAGCCTCGCTAGAATTACGAAAAAAAAAGTTACAAGTCCAAACTAAATAACGAGTAGTACCTAGAACCTACAGGCAATAAATCAAGAATGTGTGTGTGCTTGGAATCCTGTGTTTTATTTAGCATCCTGACATACGCCCACTGGGAGATATCCAAAGGAATATCTGGTAGAAGAATCTACAATACTGATCATCATCACCCACTATGCCCGGCCCGGCCATTTTCCACAGCGGAGACGACATGTATATTAAGTTATTCTTAATAACAATGGATTTCCGCAAAGTAACGCCTGATACTGTTAACTGTATGAGGTCTGCCTGGTTAGCTATAACCTTCTTGAGACAACCACCTAATGACTCATACTAGTGATTAGACATTCATTTTTTGCTTCTCTTTATCTTACTTTGCCGATAATGCATCGGTGGTGATTTCGGTTGACTGGTTTCCATGGGAGGAGATGACCAATTACAATCAGATGAACCATGAATCAGGTGACTCTTCTACTTTTTAAACACGTGCTGTTTTAAAATAATTTGCCGCCTTATGAGCATTTTTTTGGCGAAAATATTTACTTTACTCTGTTTGACTAGTTTTTCTCAATAGCGGAGGACATACAAGCTTGAATTGATAAAGGATTAAGGGTAGCCCTTTGTCGTAAGCTTAGCGATAGTTACGACACAAAAAATCCTTTGAGAAACCTTTACATATAGTAAGTACGTTATAACAATACACGTAAGATATTTTGTCTTAAAATAGCTCCTTAGATAATTTAACACAAAAACTCTAGTAAATAAAGTTACATTCTTTAGATCTTAATATATCAAATCTTCCAATGACAATTAAATAAACTAAGGATTTATGAGACACGGTTTTTCAATTCGTAGGATGATCCAAACTTGATGTATTTTACTTGAAATTATACTAATTGTATCTACAAATAGGTACTTATTATAGATACTGGGGCATAATAATTTCAAGGATTTGTGAAATCTTACTATTAAAATTTTGCGTATATACAGCAATTGGGTATCGCTATTAAGTATTTTAGTAATATTACACGCATGTGCTGTCGAAAGGAAAGCTGACACCGTCTAGACTTTGCGTCATTTCGACAAGGTCAGCTCATACCTGATACAAAATAATATTGTCATAAAATAATTATCATCATATTATATTGTATAATTTACAATGCGCTTATCTTCATTGATACACTGTTACACATAAGTACCTGCTCTTTGAATGTTACTAAAATGCCAGTGCCCTTTCATACCAAACTGTTTTTGAATCAGCGTCTATTACACCATATTCATTGAATGCCAACGCTGAAGAATCTCTACTGAAAAGGGGCACTTAGAATTTCTGGAACCGCAGGAACGCGTTTGACCCACACGCTCCGCATAATTCATATCTGTATTCAACTCTGTTTACAGAATGTATTAGAGTTTGTTAGACGCACTTAACATTATAGGTTATAACAATTATATTAAACTATAGATACGTTATGCCCTTACAAATCAACCAAAAAATCTGTTCCGACCGAGCTACAACATACACACGTTTTTGTTTCACTACACCAACCACTATTACATTAACGCTTACGCTTCACACTCATAGCCCCACACTAGGATTCCCTGTGTTGTGGGTGCCATGGACAATACACAAGACAAGGACATTCACACCCAGACCGAGAACAGAAATTCAAACTCATCATTCAAACTTCCGCCTCGCTGGGAATCGAACCCAGGACCCTTGGCGCGGCGATCCGGCATGGTAACCATTGCGCCACACGGGTCGTCAAATTACATTGGTAAATTATGTAAAAGGGATGGCACTACTAAAACCATAATAGTGAAAAAGACAGCTAGACGGCCTCACTCAGAGGCAGCTATCAACTGTCTGAATTAAAATCGCTATACTTGACTAAATTCGACTGACGTAATTTCAGCACCGTCTTGGCATGTCTAACTACCTCTTTTTATACATATAATATAATTGGGTTATAAGTAATTATTAAATAATGAATACCTGTACTCCGTACTCCCTGGACACATTTGGGAATAAACTCGGCCTTCGTATGCCATTAAAGCGTGATTTGGAGTATTTATTGCGGAACTTTCATCATACCTGTTAGAAATGAGGATATTGGCCACTTTTACCTTGTTATTGTACATACATACATTTTATATTTTTAAATTGTCGACCGTGTAGCGCAGTTGGTAGCAAATCTGCGTGCCTGAGTCCCGGGTTAGATTCCCGAACGGGGCAGATATTTACGAGATGGATAGTATTATCTAAGCATGAAATAATTTAATTAATAAATAATAAAGTGTTTATGGTGTTACATTCATGTTTAAGCTATTTGCAAGTAAGGAATGTGTGTGAGATTTGATCCAATGTTATCATAATTATGGTTAGTAACTATTAGGTTTATGGAAACATTTTCCTGTGTGTACAAGATAAAGCGAAAGGTTATACCTATCTAAACCCCATCCAACAGCCGTCCCTATCGAACACTTATCATCAGCGGTATATTGATGAGACATTAAGGATGCGGGCTGCCATCCACTGCAAGTATCTGCCATTGAATTCACCACTTGAATCAGACCTGAAATTTATTAACGAAAATAGTAATCGGTTGGTGAATTTTCTTTTTGATCAGGTACCTAACATATTTAATTTTTTAATTATTATTAACTTCAAATATTTGCCTATTAAATGCCTGAATAAATCATATAACGATTCTAAAAAGTACAATATTTCTTTCATAAAAACACGCGAACGCGAAACGCGAGCTTTTTAATAACCGCCCGAAACATGAATAGTTCAGTTTTTTATGATTGATTACGCAAAACACAGAATAATTTCCTATCTAAATCTTGCAATAAAAGGCCAAGTGATGAAAGTCTCAAAGGCCAAGATTATTTTTCACGATAATATGGGAAACGAATTATTCATGAATCATTCAACTTCACCTTTTCTAAATTGAGCCTTAGAATTTATTGCTCATCGTTCATCATCTACTGCAACCTAACTTATTTTCGTCTAAAATTGTATCTAATCAATCAAAAACTTGATAACAGTCTTTCTTCATTTTTCAAACATTTTAATAAATACTGCCAAACTTAAAAGCCACTTTCATACCCACTTCTGTAAGCACATTTTGAAAATGAGATGAAATTAAATTTTCTGAATTAAGAGCCATTTCGCAAAACTCGGTTGATAAACTATAGGTATTTGAAGCGGCTCCGCGGCGTGATATTGCCTCGCGCGGCTCGCGTCGCGCTTGACCTCAGTTCTGTGCGAGTAATCTTCTTGATACTTTCAAACGTAAAAATTTTAAAATTATGAACATATAATTTTAATTATACACTTTGTGACCACATACATGTATCTGGTTTGTGACAATATAAGTTTATATAACAATTAAGAGTACAATGTAGTAGTACCATTATCGGTAACTTATTTACATAATACATTTTAGGTACCTACTTAGGTACATCACAATAAAGATGTCCAATAGATGCATATTGCAAAAATCAATATTTTGGCAAATCAACGTGAAAAATTAAAAATCACGTTTTTTCAAGGTGATCTATAAAATGCAATATGCGTCCATTTTGCCTGCGATATTCGCAGCGCGTCGAAATACATAGGTATACCTAAATTCAAATCAATCGGAGGGTATAGAACCGGGAAATCCCGGAACCGAAAATCCCGGGATTTACAAAGGAATACGGTACTTTTCAAAAGAACCAGGAAACAAAATAAAAGAACCGGGAAACAAAATAAAAGAACCGGGATTTTCTGAACTTTTGGGAAATAAAAATATGACGCGTCGTGATACAAAAGATAACGTAAAAATAAAGGTAAATACAATCCATACACAAAAATGATTACAGCTTTAAAAAGAAGATAATATTCAGAACGTCGGCTACATGAAGCAGCTATACTAATATAATATTATTTACACAACCCAGATCGATATTTTTCTAATATAAATGAAGATGATTTAACTCTTTTTTCTCGTCCAAGCAGTGCTGAATTGTGCAATACAATTGTGTTGCTTTCATACAATTAATACGAAACTTATGTTTGCATGTAAGGTATAATAGTATGATGGTTACTCAATCACGGCAAACGACTATACGGATTTGGGTAGAAAACAGTTTTTCCCTATTTAATGCTCCTGAGAGATAAAATAGGAAACGCGATACTAACTATTTTCACGCGGGGAAAGCCGTGGTAAAATAATCCCGAAAGAACTGAAAATCCCGGGAATCCCGGTTCCAGCATAGGCGAGTACCGAAAATCCCGGTAATTTAAAACAGGATCGGTTTTCGATACCCTAATCATTACCGTGATACAAAAGATAACGTAAAAATAAAGGTAAATACAATCCATACACAAAAATGATTACAGCTTTAAAAAGAAGATATTCAGAACACTATTCTTTGAAAGTTAAAAACGAATTCTTTATTGTTTTCTGTTGGTTTACAAAACAAAATATTGACAATAGTCTAGTATAACAAATTATGAGAAACGAAATTCGCACTTTCCTCCCAAACCACTTGCTCTACAAGAAAAATGTATGGCACATAAAATGTCAATCTTTTTATGGGCTACAACTTTTACTCGATCCTTTCGGAAATCGTCTAGGACGCACCGTTTAGGAGATATAAGGAGTTTTTGGAAAATTTGGGAGGGGGGGGGGGGGGGTTAAGGTTGGGCCCAATAAGATTGGGTAATGTTGCAAGTATGAGTTCCACAGGGCGGATGGAAATTCAGTCGGAAATCGTCTAGGAAGTACCGTTTAGGAGATATATGGTATTTTAGGAAAATTTGGGGAGGGGGGGGGGGTAAAAGTGGGTTCAGTAAGATTTAGCAATAAGGTTTGGGGGCTTACTAAAGGGGGTTGAAATTTCCGTCTAAACTTGTCTAGGACGCACCGTCTCCGAGATATCCGGGATTTCCGGTTTTCCAAAAATCTATATCCCGATATCCTGATCTGCCGATCTGCGCCTGCCTGATGAGTGCGGTATTTGCCCGGATGCCTCCCAGATTATCACGACGCAAAATTCCACTTTTGGGTGAAGAACTGAGGGGGGAGGGGGGTATAGGGGGAGGCGAGGGGTTGTGAAGGGAAAAAATGAGAGGGTGATTTGTATTTGTGTTGTGTATTTGAGATACGTGAGTTTTGGGGAGTTGACGGAACTTGGGTGCACGAGAATTTCCAAACAACGAATGTATTATCTTTGACTAATAATAAGTGACTATAGCTGACTAATGTCGGAGCTTCTATCATTCCAACATTTTGGCTTAGCAATAGGGTCCCGTTGACACCGTTTGGGTACGGAACTCTATAAAGTACAGATTGATCTAAAAGTTGTATAAATAAAGGGTATGTGTATACAAGTTATAATTATTTATTATTTTTTTTCTATGTAAATATGTAATTTACACATATAAAACACACACACACACACACACACACACACAAGCCCGCCATTTAAGCTCGCAATTTGTACCTTAATCCTGTATTGTGGTCAATAAAGATTAAATAAATAAATATAACAAAAAACCTAAATACTGTAAACAGTAACTAATGTCTAAAAACGGACAATGTTTTATTTCAAATTACAGCAGTGACTTCCAACCCAATAGGGGTTGAATTTCCAAATATCCGATAGCCTAAAGCCTTCTTCGATAAATGAACTATCCAATACAAAAAGAATTTTTCAATTCAAACCAGTAGTTCCTGAGATTAGCGCGTTCAACCAAACAAACAAACAAACTTTTCAGCTTTATAATATTACAATAGTAATAGTATAGATTAGTATAGATATAGTTATATTTTGTACATATGTATGTTCGTGATTTTCTCCGTTACTACTTACACTACATAAATTGGAAAGAAATAGTTACTTAATTTCTATTGTTTTCTTCAAATCAAAGATGTTTAAAGCAGAATATTACGCAAACGGACCCCTGATTTGAAAAATGATCTTTTGAAACCTATAATATTTTTGAAAGACCTTTTCAACGATACCCCACATTAAGGGGTAGACGAAGAAAAAATCATACGGAACGGACAGACGGACGGACGGAAGGACGGACGGCCGAACGGGCTAGCCGGCCGGTTGAAATAACGAACGGACTAGACATGATTCCGATTTGACTACAAAACCCTGAAAATTATAGAAAACTAAAAATAATACAATTGACTGTAACTAAAAATTCTCACGTGATCAAGACTGTTCAATGGCAATATTACGTTACTTTTACGAAATCTATTCCTTAGATGGCTAAAGCAAAAATTGACATAGGTCCGACGTCCAAGAGTGCTGCCGCACGACTGATTTGATTTCGCGCCAGTGCGTATCTTTATATGGTAAAGTAAATTCGTTTTAATAAATTATTTTTTGCAGTAAGATAAAAAAAAAATTACGTGTCATATTCGACAAAGACCATATTTTATTACTACATAAATTTTTGATGGGAAATACGCTTTATTGAATACAAAAATCGATGGTAAAGTCATGGCATAAACCATGAAAATTGGTAATGTTATTGAATTAATTTTGAAACGAATATTATAGTAATCGTATATCCCTTGTAATAAATGCAAAATATAATATATGAGTGTTCTCTAGACATTTTTTTTACTCAATTTAATAAAACTTAATAAAGAAAATCAGTGTATGAAATTGACTCTGTCGTCCTTTTGCTGAAAAATAGTTATGCTAGATTGACAGTTACGCAGAAACAAATTAATATTTTCAAAATTCCGGTAAATGAAGATCCAAGATGAAGGATTGATCTATTTTATGAGTTCATTTGCCAGCATTAATATCTTTCTTATGATACTAATTTTTGACATCAAATTCTTCATTCCGCGCGTCTAACCGCGAAATGGCTCTTAAACAAAAATTGTGCGCGCAATGTGTGCATGTAAAACAGGATGAAGTTAGTTTTTAATGAGAATTATTTTAAGTTGTTTATGAAGTTGCCCGCAAATAACATATTATTATTATTTAAAAAGCATTTGACTATTATTACTATTACTATTATTTGCATATTATTTGAAAAGTAAAATTGTATTGAACCAATCAAATAGCAGAAAATAATTTCTAGTATGCTATAGTTTTCCACGGTAAAATTTATTCAGTGCGTAAAAAAACATTTTCGATAACACCAAAAAAGAATAACTTCTTATGTGATACTATAAATGATTTTTTATTCCGTAGCTTAATTGTTTATTTACTTCAGATATATTATATTTTTATCGGTTTCACGTGCAACAACACTAAAATAAAATATGCAGACTGCATTCATTGAACCCCCAGGAGTTTCAATATGTCTACAGTAGCTATTTTAGCCGTGACAAATAGGTAGTTCATATTATTTATAGGCTGCTGTTATCACATAAATACCGATAAACTCCCGAATTTGTAAAAATGTATTGTATTTGTAATCATTAGGATAATATTACGCAAAGCGTATCAAATTATCAATACAGGACTAGTTACTCACTAGTTCACTCGATGAATGATACATAAGTTCTTACCCGCATTAAAAAGACGCCGTATGTCATCTTCGGGATGGTACATTGGGTGGATTATGGTTCGTTTTACGTATGATATTACTTGTGGTTTTCTCCAATCGTCGCCGCAGAAGGTAACATAGGCTGAGAGTCCCCCACCTCTAAATCCCCTACGGTGTCTAGACAAGCATGTCGCAGCCCCTACTAGCCAATGAGGACTGATACTGGCAACATCGCAACGTACCTGGGAGTAATGTACAATTACCACGTTAAAAAGGCCAATGTAAAGTTTACACTTAGGACGTTAGTGACTTTCTATCTCCTGTCTTATATCTTATTTCAGCCCACTACCTCTCAATCTCAGACATTCTCTGGTGAATTAGCCAATTTGTGAATTTTACGGAAGACTAACAGACACACTAATGCAGAGCATCCAGTAGTGACAGATCTGGTTTTGGGTGTAGAACTATGTGTAAATCATTGAGTCACTTTAGCATTAAATAGGCTATATTATACTATATCAAATGTTAAAATATCGCTCCCGTTTGCTTCAACTTTACGACAGAACGGATTGAGTCTATAAGAACCTCTATCAATAAGTGCGGGCTGAACAAACTTTACAAGCCTTTAAGAACCTTAGAGAAAATTCAGACAAAGTGTCGAAATAAAACCTCTCAGGTATTTTTATACAGATTGAAAGGAATCCAATGGTTTTTCTGCAATAGTAAAAGGCATTGGGAATGAAAATTATTTTGATTCGCCCATTATTATTCTATTCAATATTTTCAATACGAAATTGTAATCATTATGCTGTAATGTTCTTCGTTCTATTCGAAATTACAAAGACTTTTATTGCAAGTTAACGGAAATACCCTATTTCCTACCATAACATATTTGAATCGTAGAACGGAAATAAACTTTGAATGTTTAATTTTGTTCCCTTTATAACGTTGACTTTATCATCTTATTATATCTTACTGCATATAACAGAAATGCCTGTAAAATAGAACAGACGACCACAGCAGTAAATCAGTTTAATTTCTAAGTAAAGTACCGTAAGCTTCAAAAACTTGGCAATCTCATATTTGACCTAAATTCGCCCAATATTGAAGTAAAGGTATATAAAATCAGAAATATTTCTGACATTGGATCTTTTCACCCTGACTTGTTTGTTCAGGTTCTTTGTATTCTTGAACTTATTTAACTTCAATACACATATTGAAGGCTCCGTAACAACGATACGTGCAAATACTACATTTTCCATGTTCAATGTATTTTGTAGTTTATTCCGACCTTTAGTTATTTTTTCTAACAAGGTGGAATACCTACCCTGCATATCTTCATAATATATTTTTATGATGATATATTCGCGAGATGATTTCATGTGTCAAAGATATAGTTGCTCTATATTTATATAAAGATCTATAAACCAGAAAAATTACCAGTACCAGTACCAGTACCAAAATTACGTTAGTGCATAGCCTAGTGCTTCCCATAATTGATTATGCTGATGTGTGCTACCCGGACCTAAACGAAGAGCTTCTAGATAAACTAGAGCGCCTACTGAATAACTGTATCCGTTTCATTTTTAATCTTCGCAAGTATGATCATGTCTCGAGTTATCGGAGTCAGCTTAAATGGCTCACCATTCGTGAAAGGCGTAACTCTAGGATTCT
This sequence comes from Thymelicus lineola, assembly GCA_963932265.1. Classification (NCBI taxonomy): domain Eukaryota; kingdom Metazoa; phylum Arthropoda; class Insecta; order Lepidoptera; family Hesperiidae; genus Thymelicus; species Thymelicus lineola. The sequence continues at coordinate 9,437,768 of OZ010684.1, read as the reverse complement.
CTTGGTTTTGTTTACTATTTTAAACGAACCTACTTCTCCTTCGTATCTTAAGGAAAAATTTCGGTATGTCTGTACCACGCACGACAAACACCTACGTTCTTCTAATAATCTTAATCTTCATCTTCCGTCACATAGTAGTGACTTTTTCCATTATTCCTTTACTATTCAGGCTATACTACTCTGGAATACCTTACCCGTAAACATTAGGAGGGCGAGAAGCAGAGGTATTTTTAAAAAGCTAGTCCAGGACCACTTTCTCAAAAAGACAATTACTGGATGAGTTTTTCTTTAAATTCAACCTTTTAAAAACTATAAGTATAAGTAAGTATATGTATATGTATATTTGGTGCTTATATATATTGCTATATATATATATGTATATCTTATAAAAGTGTATTTATGTAATTCTTATTTATGTTCCATATATATTTATATAATATATATATAAATCTATGGTTATCTGGATATTAGTATTTCAATATGTTGTTTATTGTGTTATTTCTTCCCGTTTTTTTTCTAATCTTTTTTTTGTTTTCTTTGCCTACCTCACATTTTCACCATCAGCCAGGGTCAACTGGCAGAGAATGCCATTAGGCATTAAGTTCGCCCTTGTAACCTCTAGTTTAAGGTGTTGCAAAAGAATAAATAAATAAATAAATATTCTCTGATAAAATTTTATTAGGTATGTGGTCTACACAATATGAATTTAATGAATAGTACTTGTAATACCTAATATTCTCTTCTTTAAGTTTTTTACTTCTGCAATACACAGAGTTTTAATAATACATATATGTTTGAGAGACTGAAACCTCCCAAGGTTTGAAGTCATATCAGATTTGGTATAGTTGAAGGTTTAATTTTAAATAAATAAAAAATACTCACTTGTGAAGGCTCGTATATATAAACTGCTACAAAAGGAAATTCAGTCCAAGAAGTTCGTCGACTGAAATTCCTTTCAAAAGGAATTTGAAATTTATAAGTGTCTGTTAAAACTTTTAAATCATGCCTTGTACTAAAAAGATCAGAGATGTTATTTTCATATCTAGTTATTACTTCCTTATTGTACAAATCTTGAATATGTTTCTTCACGTATCGTGTTTTATTTTTATTTTGATGATGTCCAATATTTTCATTTACGTGGTGTAAAAGTATTCGTGTATCATCGCGATCATCAATGTCTTTGTTATTAAAAGTAATATTATTCCTTAAGTTGCCTAAAATATAATTCTGCAACTTTGGAGTGTTGTTATCATATATTTCGAAGAATTTTACTTTGTCGTATGCGGTGGAGGTAATAGCTGGTACAAGATAGCTTTTAATGACGTAATTCGTATCATTGAAAAATATTGTAGAATAGTATGATTTATTTTTACTTTGGAAAACTTTACTGTCTTGTCTCATTTTAGAATTACTAGGAGTAATCTTAGTAAAAATGTTTGCGGTTAGCTCTGATCGTAATTCCTTTGGCCGTTGTGGCTGTTTACTGCTTCTAGTTTTTGTTTTGGTTTTAACTGTTACCGGAGCTTTAGAAGTAAGCGTTGTTTGTTTTGATTTGTTTAGCTTATTTCCATAAATATTGCCTTGACCGACTTTATGAACTAATTTAGTCGGCTGTGGCGTGTGTTTGCGTCTTAATGCATTGATGCTAATTTCGAGTAATGAAGTAAAAGAAGATTTTTTACCACTGGATCTATTTGTATTTGTTTTGTTACCTTTGTTAAGCTTTTGTAACTTTGTATTACTAGGATTTTTGCGTTTTATTCTGTCATCAGCTTGATCCAAATAATAAAATTCTATGTAACTGGGTGTAGATGTTTGCAATTTTCCTTGATGTATAGAAAATTTTGAAGCCCCTTTTCCAGAAGTAATTTGGTTTTGAATATCCGGTGTCATTTCGATCGTAGTAGCTCTGCATGTAAGGTCAGAGTAGTCCTGATCAATGAATACTTTTGTCTTTTGCCACAATATATTGACAATTCCAAACTGCTTATTGGTCACTCTGCCAATTTTCCACTTTTTGTTTTGTTTGAATGTAGTTTTTGTTGAAGATAATAAAGATATTTTTTTGTTTCGGGTATCACCTACTGTGATATTATTGTATTTGGTACTTCTATTATTGAGTGAGCTTAGAGAGATATTTAACTTTGTCGTTGAGGACCTTTCGGTGGACGATGCTTTGGTAATTTCTAAAAACACAAATAGAGCTAATAATTTTGTTGTTAAATTCATTGTAATTTTTTACACTTTGATTTTATTCTACAAAACTTTAGTAATTAAAAAAACTTATAAAAATGGATTATAAAAATAATCATTCTCACAAAAACATTTAATTTGTCACTTTGTAATACACATGTCAAGCATGACAAAAGTAATCGAAATCATGACAATACTGTCAATATTTGGATCACCTCTGTATTCCGTGTACATCACAGACCATTCACAGACACATTTATTCGTAGCAAAGTATGTAAAGTATTTGAAAGATTTATTTGAACAATTAAAAAATAAAACATGTACCAAAACACGAAAAAAAAATTCGTGACGTTTGTAACGTCAAACTAAATATTTGACGTTACAAATGTTTATAGAAATTAGTAAAAGTTTATAGAAATTTGAATATTCAAAATTTATCGTCGTGTAAAATACGTTCAGATTTTGCTGATATTACTTTGATATACGAAGGTAAATGCAGTCTTTTAAACTTTAGGACAGTAATGAATCCATAATGTATAAAGTACATATTATTATAATAATTTGGTTTAGTTTGGATTACATAAATATTATGAATGTTAAATTAACATGAATATTAAGGGAATAGAAATAATTGAATCAAATATTAATTACTTTTGAGCTTTAGGGTCGCATTTACTGCCCTACTGCCTATCAAAATATTCGACTTTGACGTCAATAGGTAAAGAGAAATGACATGAATATTATGACTCATAAAGCTCAAGGGTTTCACTAAAATGTACCCCTAAGAATCTCCCGATACTGAAGTGTCCCAAGATGGTCATAAACTACAGCAGACGTCCCTCTGTTGTAAAGTTTATACAGCCCGTTTAATGCTTCAATTATCAGTATTAATTTATTGTCTTTTAAAGAAGACAATACACTTACAATTGAATGAATACTTATACTGTTACATACTGAATTCAATTTCACTTTAAAATTGAATAAATATTAATAAACTGTACCTAGGTGCGACTCATTTTATTAATATATTTCTATATTAAAGTGCTTACTATGCATTGCGTCAGTATAATTTTTTATTCAGTGTATGTTATCAAGGCATAATAAAATAGCTTGTACAGTTTTACTGGATTCCAGTAACTGCTAACACTTTGCAAAAAACCTACGCCTTTATAAAATATTACCTGAACCCAAAATAAAACCATACATTTCTATCAAGCATTTATTAAATCTCATATTTGTTTACCGTTTTAGGAAACGGTTTTCTTAACGACAAATAAATTTATTGCAAGCGACTGTGCAAAGTATGACATAATTTACACTTTCTAGTTGTGCCAATGGTAACACTTACAATTAGTTGTGCCATATCACTAGCTGTAGTTGGTCCGTTAGGAAACCGCGATTAATTGACAATAATGTAGTTGTGCCGATGGGAACACTTAGTTGTGCCGTATCACCAGTTGTGCGGATTTAGTTGGTCCGTTAGGAAACCGCGATTTTACATACATTGACGATCCGTGAGGCGCAATGGTCGTGCCAGGGGTCCTGGGTTCGACTCCGAGCGAGGCGGTTTGAATGAATGAGATTGAATTTCTGTTCTCGGTCTGGATGTGTGTGATCTTGTTGTCCATGGCACCCACGAGACACGAAATCTTAGTGGTTATGTCTATCGTTATCGTTACATTGTAAGCGACGACGTCGGCCTAAGTCAATGTATAAAAGCCCTTAAAAATCGCTAAAAATACACTACTCATCCCTTTCGAGCAAACGGGTTCAAAGAGTAGGAACATCACACCACGTCACTAATGTTAAAATGCATTCCCGCGCGAGTAAGAAAGATCGGACGCGCTTTTTAAAGAACCTTAAAGCACTGTAATAAGAAGGGCATTGGAACCAAAAGTAGGAACTAGATAATATCATTTTTAATTCATAGCTTCCACAATGAACGCCGTACCTATCGCTTTGAATAAAGCTGCCATGCGCAAATATGAGGACTTGGAGGTTCCTTGCGAAGCTATCTTGGCTAGCTACGTTTGGGTCGACGGCAGCGGTATAAATCTTCGTTCCAAAGATAGGACGTTTGATTTCATACCCAAAACACATAAAGGTAAGAAAACACAAACTGATCTTGCTAGAGACAATATTTTATTCATTCAACGTTTACTCATTTTAACAATGAAGTGGCAACTATTAATAAAGAAGCATTTTATCTTTGAATAAATAAATATAATGTTGGAAAAAAAGGACTGAAGGGTAAAAACTTGAAATAAAGCAAAAGAAATCTAAAGCTCCGGTTTGGAATATTGTTTCTCAAGATAATTGTCACAAGAAGCTCTGTTATTGTATCTGAAAATGACTTTTATATTAACTTAATTAGAAAAAAGATATGTAATTACATAAGTATCTTTGTAGTTAATTATGAATAATTTATGTCTGGATCACGTTGTAAATTTTAGCTGTTGTAACCTATGTTACAGATTTGCCAATTTGGTACTTTGATGGCAGTAACACGGCACAAGCTAATCCCAATAACTCTGACACGTTTATCTTCCCTGAAGTGATTTATCATGATCCGTTCCGGCGCGGCAGCCACATAATGGTTTTGGCCGACACCTATCAACATAACTATCAGCCAACTGGTAAGTTTTAAACAATGTTTATAATAATATTCCAGTAGGCGTTGATTGCTTCGCTTCGGGAAAACCGTCTAAAATATTATATTCTGCTCTCTCAATAATTGTTTTAGATTCCTTCTTAGCATTTTATGTTTGGCAAATCCTATTTATAACTGTTGAATCTTCTAGTTCTATAAGTTAAAAACAATTTAAAACTATTAACTTTGTCTGTGTCTTGGAGATATTTAAGGAAAATTTTATGTACTTTAAAGTATAGAAATACAAAGGCGAGACTATCTCTTTGACGTCATTTTTTAAGTTGCGGTAAATGCTGACACTGGCAATTAATATAAGTAAGGCACAAAAAGACTTAACTCAAAAGATAATTACATCGCCGTAATTATGAAAACGTGGATAAGGCGTTGGAAAAGCGTTGGAACATCATCTTGCTTAGTAGATTCAGAAAGGATCCGATGCGATACAAGGATAAATTAAACTTAGGTACAGATAATTAGGTGTTTTTTCCACCTCTTTTTTCTAGCTTTCATAAGCAAAGTAACATATAATGGAGCTTCATAAACAAACTGCTACGAATTGTAAAAGCCATTAGCGAGATACATGGAAGACTGCATTATCATTTTTGTTTTCAATTGAATATCCTAGTCTATATATATAAAATTGAAAGTTTGTGAAGATGACGGTATGGATGTTTGTTGCTGTCGGTATGGGTTCGATTCCCAGCGAGGCGGAAATTTGAATGATGAGTTTGAATTTCTGTTCTCGTTTTGGGTGTGAGTGTCCTTGTCTTTTGTGTTGTCCATGACTCCCACGACACAGGGAATCCTAGTGTGGGGCTATGAGAGTGAAGCCAAAAAAGTCTTAGGATACAACAAAATTTTTGTGTGTAATTGTATTATAATCTTAATAGAAATTGCCATAGGCATTGTTTTTCCATAGCTAAACACGATATAAACACGATGTGACAGAGAAGTAATTCCTCAGATCTTCTAGTTTAAGAGCCCGAGTTAATTTACTTGTACAAAATTAATTAATCAAACACCAATTACTTATTACAGTGTTTAAACTTAAATTTTGGAAAATTCTTCATTAAATTCAAAGTAACCTTTTCGAGTACAGAGAAATGTAGCCCTGATTTACTTTCCTTCGCAATAAATAAAGGGATACTTTGTCAACTACAGAAAGGGGACGATTTGTTCAATTATTAAATAGTTCAATGTTTTGTTCTAAAAGCAGAAGCTTAACTCTTTATAAATAGAATCAGTGACATCTTTTGAGACGAATACCTACTAAAGGTTAAGATGTTACTTTTTTATTTAACTCAAATTTTAGTTCCAATGGTCTTGTGACTTGTTTACATTAGTGGGTTTAAGAGCCATTTCGCGGTTAGACGCGCGGAATGAAGAATTTGATGTCAAAAATTAGTATCATAAGAAAGATATTAATGCTGGCAAATGAACTCATAAAATAGATCAATCCTTCATCTTAGATCTTCATTTACCGGAATTTTGAAAATATTAATTTGTTTCTGCGTAACTGTCAATCTAGCATAACTATTTTTCAGCAAAAGGACGACAGAGTCAATTTCATACACTGATTTTCTTTATTAAGTTTTATTAAATTGAGTAAAAAAAAATGTCTAGAGAACACTCATATATTATATTTTGCATTTATTACAAGGGATATACGATTACTATAATATTCGTTTCAAAATTAATTCAATAACATTACCAATTTTCATGGTTTATGACTTTACCATCGATTTTTGTATTCAATAAAGCGTATTTCCCATCAAAAATTTATGTAGTAATAAAATATGGTCTTTGTCGAATATGACACGTAATTTTTTTTTTTATCTTACTGCAAAAAATAATTTATTAAAACGAATTTACTTTACCATATAAAGAAACGAACTGGCGCGAAATCAATTCAGTCGTGCGGCAGCACTCTTGGACGTCGGACCTATGTCAATTTTTGCTTTAGCCATCTAAGGAATAGATTTCGTAAAAGTAACGTAATTATATTGCCATTGAACAGTCTTGATCACGTGAGAATTTTTAGTTACAGTCAATTGTATTATTTTTAGTTTTCTATAATTTTCAGGGTTTTGTAGTCAAATCGGAATCATGTCTAGTCCGTTCGTTATTTCAACCGGCCGGCTAGCCCGTCCGGCCGTCCGTCCTTCCGTCCGTCCGTCTGTCCGTTCCGTATGATTTTTTCTTCGTCTACCCCTTAATGTGGGGTATCGTTGAAAAGGTCTTTCAAAAATATTATAGGTTTCAAAAGACCATTTTTCAATTCAGGGGTCCGTTTGCGTAATATTCTGCTTTAAACATCTTTGTTTTGAAGAAAACAATAGAAATTAAGTAACTATTTCTTTCCAATTTATGTAGTGTAAGTAGTAACGGAGAAAATCACGAACATACATATGTACAAAATATAACTATATCTATACTAATCTATACTATTACTATTGTAATATTATAAAGCTGAAAAGTTTGTTTGTTTGTTTGGTTGAACGCGCTAATCTCAGGAACTACTGGTTTGAATTGAAAAATTCTTTTTGTATTGGATAGTTCATTTATCGAAGAAGGCTTTAGGCTATCGGATTTTTGGAAATTCAACCCCTATTGGGTTGGAAGTCACTGCTGTAATTTGAAATAAAACATTGTCCGTTTTTAGACATTAGTTACTGTTTACAGTATTTAGGTTTTTTGTTATATGTGTAAATTACATATTTACATAGAAAAAAAATAATAAATAATTATAACTTGTATACAACTTTTAGATCAATCTGTACTTTATAGAGTTCCGTACCCAAACGGTGTCAACGGGACCCTATTGCTAAGCCAAAATGTTGGAATGATAGAAGCTCCGACATTAGTCAGCTATAGTCACTTATTATTAGTCAAAGATAATACATTCGTTGTTTGGAAACTCTCGTGCACCCAAGTTCCGTCAACTCCCCAAAACTCACGTATCTCAAATACACAACACAAATACAAATTACCCTCTCATTTTTTCCCTTCACAACCCCTCGCCTCCCCCTATACCCCCCCCCCCTCAGTTCTTCACCCAAAAGTGGAATTTTGCGTCGTGATAATCTGGGAGGCATCCGGGCAAATACCGCACTCATCAGGTAGGCGCAGATCGGCAGATCAGGATATCGGGATATAGATTTTTGGAAAACCGGAAATCCCGGATATCTCGGAGACGGTGCGTCCTAGACAAGTTTAGACGGAAATTTCAACCCCCTTTAGTAAGCCCCCAAACCTTATTGCTAAATCTTACTGAACCCACTTTTACCCCCCCCCCCCTCCCCAAATTTTCCTAAAATACCATATATCTCCTAAACGGTACGTCCTAGACGATTTCCGACTGAATTTCCATCCGCCCTGTGGAACTCATACTTGCAACATTATCCAATCTTATTGGGCCCAACCTTAACCCCCCCCCCCCTCCCAAATTTTCCAAAAACTCCTTATATCTCCTAAACGGTGCGTCCTAGACGATTTCCGAAAGGATCGAGTAAAAGTTGTAGCCCATAAAAAGATTGACATTTTATGTGCCATACATTTTTCTTGTAGAGCAAGTGGTTTGGGAGGAAAGTGCGAATTTCGTTTCTCATAATTTATTATACTAGACTATTGTCAATATTTTGTTTTGTAAACCAACAGAAAACAATAAAGAATTCGTTTTTAACATTCAAAGAATAGTGTTCTGAATATCTTCTTTTTAAAGCTGTAATCATTTTTGTGTATGGATTGTATTTACCTTTATTTTTACGTTATCTTTTGTATCACGACGCGACATATTTTTATTTCCCAAAAGTTCAGAAAATCCCGGTTCTTTTATTTTGTTTCCCGGTTCTTTTATTTTGTTTCCTGGTTCTTTTGAAAAGTACCGTATTCCTTTGTAAATCCCGGGATTTTCGGTTCCGGGATTTCCCGGTTCTATACCCTCCGATTGATTTGAATTTAGGTATACCCAGTGGCGGATTAAATGTCGACGGCGCCCTAGGCAAGCAGTTCATCGGCGCCCCTTGCTATTTGTTATGGCGTTGTTTTTTTTCGAAAGCACAGTTGCTGTTGACCCTAGCGGTCTTTACAGCTCCAAACGAACAGATGGGCGAGCTTGGAAAGGCTCAGCTGAGAAGACAAAGCGAGAAGGGAGGACTAGCTCTCCCTCTACGAAAAATAGGGGATGCGAACGACCTAAGGGCACCTCCTTAAATTTTTAATTTTGAAAATTTTCGTCTTGCTACGGAGCGACATTTTACTCTTCTTGCTTATCATGGGATAGAGACACCTTAGAAAGCAGCCCGGTTTCTTGCCTTTTTGATGTGCTCTTTGAATGACAGTCGGGGGTCTGGTGCCGCGACAGCTCTGAAGTCTAAGAGTGACGCCGAGATATTTGACAGATTTCGCCCAAGAAATGGTTGAATAATGAAACAGGGCGGATCATTTATATATGGGTGGATCTGTTGAAGTTGAACTGATCTTTTTCGGGATTAAACTCACTTCATTTCCTAAACTGCTCACCTATGGCGGTGGTTGCGGCTTGGAGGGTTGAAGTGATGCTGGCAGGTATAGGGTGAGATTGGCTGGCAGGTGTATTTGGATGTCTAGTAATGTCTCTAGTTTATAAACTATAGAGTAAAGGGGAAAGAGCAGATCCATGAGGATCTACGGCCGTTATTGTGTGGGTAGAAAAACGTGAGTCCTCAACTCTGTATCGGAACTTGTGATTCGTTAAAAAGTCTCGTATGATTTGCACCAATCTGGCACTCCCATTTAGTAAAGCTTATATATTAAGCAGCTGTGCCAGACAGTCGAACGCTTTGGTTACGTCAAAGAAGAGGGCACCGGTGCCTCTGGTAGGCCTTTTGTAACTGAGGCTGGTTGGGATGTGCTCCGTTAAGCGGTGCACCTGTTGTACACAATAGTGATTGATTCTGAACCCGAATTGATCCTTTAATAGGAGAATCTTGCATAGGGCGACCGCCTTGATACGGCTGAGAAGTATATTTTCGTAGATTTTTCCGAACGTGTTAAGAAAACTGATAGGACGACAGCTCGGAGGCTGATTCTTGAGTTTGCCGGGCTTATGAATGCCTATCACCTCTGCCTCTTTCCAGGCGTCTGGGAAGATACAGTTAGATAGTAGAACAATTAACAATAGTGTATGTAATAGTGTTCATAGCGTGATTTTGACAGGAATCGAACGATGTAGGTGTAATCTAGTCGACGAGCGTGGTCCAAAGGTTTTAGAAAAAGTAAGCATAATTTTTTTGAAGTAGGTACTTAGTTAATTTTCTCGTCAAAAAATTCGGTCCGTGCGCGCCCTTTTGTAATGAAGCGCCCCTAGGCATGTGCCTAGTTTGCCTAAAGGATAATCCGCCACTGGGTATACCTATGTATTTCGACGCGCTGCGAATATCGCAGGCAAAATGGACGCATATTGCATTTTATAGATCACCTTGAAAAAACGTGATTTTTAATTTTTCACGTTGATTTGCCAAAATATTGATTTTTGCAATATGCATCTATTGGACATCTTTATTGTGATGTACCTAAGTAGGTACCTAAAATGTATTATGTAAATAAGTTACCGATAATGGTACTACTACATTGTATTCTTAATTGTTATATAAACTTATATTGTCACAAACCAGATACGTCATGTATGTGGTCACAAAGTGTATAATTAAAATTATATGTTCATAATTTTAAAATTTTTACGTTTGAAAGTATCAAGAAGATTACTCGCACAGAACTGAGGTCAAGCGCGACGCGAGCCGCGCGAGGCAATATCACGCCGCGGAGCCGCTTCAAATACCTATAGTTTATCAACCGAGTTTTGCGAAATGGCTCTTAACGTGGATTTATTTGTTATATGTGTAATACCTACATGTATTTTCTTATGTCAATAATTTAGTAAATCTGATCCACATAGAGTAACGGTGGGAAAAAGTACTGTTTAGGCCTGCTAATTTACTTGTATGTAGAAACTCACAATCACACATGGATTAAAACCAACAGATATCTGTGAAGTCACTAGGGAAGTCTCGTATGCAAATATCTTTAACTTCGATCTTCAGATCTAAAAAGGTGTTCCTCAAGTTAATTTGTAACGGCAGTTTTCTAACTTAGTTTTACGAATCTATCCAAAGTTGACTACAGTTCCACTTTGACAGTGATAATTTATCTTATGACGCAAGAAACTTTTCTAAACGGTACTGAAATGTATTTTAGAAATATAAAAAAAATATATTTATATTTGGGTTTCCTTTCTCGATATTAAATATTTCAACTTGGAATGAGATTTTATTGTGTTATTGTAATTTAAATGCATTTCGCGTTGGTATTCAGCGTCAAACTTCCGTAAGGGCTGCGTGATGCTGTGCGAAAAGGGTGAAGTAGAGGAGCCTTGGTTCGGATTTAATCAAGAGTTCTTTCTGACAACGACGGATGGAAGACCGCTCGGCTGGCCCCCTGGGGGTTTCCCAGCCCCGCCCGGGCCTTACTACTGTGCGATTGGAGCAAACAAGATTGTAGCTAGGGATCTGATGGAAGCATTTTACAGGTAAAATTTTATTGATAAAATTGACGCTTGGGTCGTACAATCAGCGCTGTGGTTTTTGCTTAGTTTTAACTTAGATACTTTTATGCATTTAATACTGAATTGTGCAATTCTTTAGGTATTAATTTGATATCGTTTCTATTTATTAGTACCTACCAAAACTTGGCTTCTCACAGAGTTATCTTAATATGTATAAATTACGTGTCATGTTGTTGTTGTTGTCCGCGATGGACTCCTGAACTATTTAACGATTTTAATCAAATTTGCACATTTGGGAAATATTTATGTTATTTTCAAAATTTGAAATTATAGTATTTTATCTTTGGATACCCTATTAAATTGATGTACTCAGGATTAGGCACATCTAAAATTCAGAATGAGTTTTCAGAGAATGCAACATTGCATGTTATTTAATATCTTCATGAACATTTTCAGTGCGCCGCGTAAGTGGCTGAGAGATTAATTATAGGAGGCCATGATCAGCTTACTTACAGCTGAGGAATATTGTTAGTAGTATAATATCGAGTTAAAATATCGTGGCCCTTAAGGGTCGTTAAAAAGTAACGTGAGATGTAACTTAAAGCCTATTCAAGAAATACCTACTTCAAATTTATTGCCAATATACATACAATGAAGAAATTTAACTTTAACATTAATTGTTACTGTAAGTGGCAATCTGTTCCGAGACATTTCAATTGGACGTAGATTACATTAACCCTAGGTCGGTCGCGCTAATTTTTATAACTTTGTCGGTCGCATGGGGTCTTTTAAAGCCCTTTTATTTTAATGTTTTTATATATAATTGCTTCAGATATTCTCATTTTTTATTTATATATTAACAAGATAATAAGGTGTACTTTTAAACAAAAGCATAATAATCCTTTTAATATTTATTAGTTTACAGCAGTCTTAATCAAACTAAAGAAAGACGTTTTTGGCTCATTTTTGGTAACTTTACTTTAAATTAATATTAAAACAATAAATATTATCTTTTCTTTTTAAAATCAACACAAGCTATCAAAACAAAGACTTATTTTACCGAGATTACAAAAAAAACATAATAATATTAAAATATATAAGTTAATTTTTACACCTCATTTCGTTCGTCCGAACAGCTTGAGTAAAATGAAGCTGCGTGTCTTGAATATATGTTTTGGCGACATGAATAGCATAATGTAGAATATTTTCTGTCAATTTGTCGCGAGAAATACCCACACCTCCTTGTCGTCATCTCAGGCTGATTTTCCGATCGATTTTGCAGGACATCAGGACCAACAACCACTCATAGCCCTGCGGCTTGCGTCAATCCTAAGTGATCGACAAAGTTAAGCAACAGCGGGCGTGGTCGGTAGTTGGATGGGTGACCGCTAGTGGCAAAAAATTCTTGAGCGTTTCCGTGCTTCGGAGGGCACGTAAAGCCGTCGGTCCCGGTTGTTCAAAGTCAAAGTCAAAATATTTTATTCATATAGGTATCATTGATACACTTATGCACGTCATTTTTTTGGCTTTTCGGAAGGTGCTTTGTCATGGAGGAGAAGAAAAGCCTAAAGAAACTCCTCAGCACATCTTTTAAAAAAAATATTACAAAAAAGATATTATCATACAAAAGTTTACTATTCTGAGTGGAACTGGTTGCAGAGCTAATCATTTCCATGCGTCTTTGTCATTTAAATACTCGTTTACACTATAATATCCCTTGCCTAACAATTGTGTTTTTACACGTTTTTTGAAAGATTCTATTGGCAAGTCACGTATTATTTTTGGGATTTTATTATAGAAATGTACACCAAGCCCTATGAAAGATCGTTGCACTTTACTTAGGCGGAACGAAGGCGTAACTAATTGATACATTCTTTTTGTTTGGCGATTATTAATATCAAAATTTTGTTTATACGCGTTTATATTCTTCCTTATAAAAACTACATTATTGAAGATATACTGGGAAGCTACTGTAAGTATACCTATTACCTTGAACTTTTCACGCAAAGATTCCCGAGACTTAAGTTTATAGATAGCCCTAACAGCCCTTTTTTGGAGAATGAAAATTTGTTCTATATTGGCTGCTTTGCCCCACAGCAAGATGGCATATGACATAACACTGTGGAAATAAGCAAAATAAACTATCCTAGCAGTTTCGACGTCAGTATACTGCCTTATTCTCCTAACAGCATAAGCAGCCCTACCAAGTTTTGTCGCGAGATTTGTTATATGTGGGCCCCATTGAAGTTTACTATCTAAGGTCACCCCTAAAAAGACCGTTGATTCCTCCATATGCAATGTTTCATTATTTAATTTAAGAGATTTGCTGACTTTTTTAACATTAGGTAGCACAAACTCTATACATTTAGTTTTTTTTGCATTTAAAAGTAAGTTATTAATAGTGAACCAACGCGACACATGCGAAAGAGCACTATTTACGTCGTCAAAATTTACTTTATTCCTTTCACACTTAAATATTAATGATGTATCATCAGCAAATAGTACAATATCCGCTTGGTTCTTTACATAATGTGGTAAATCATTAATATATACCAGAAAAAGAAACGGACCCAATATAGAGCCCTGCGGTACACCCATCACAGCCGGTGACCCCGATGACTTAATATCGTTTATGCTTACTTTTTGTATTCTATCACTCAAATAAGACGCGATCAAGCTAAGGGCCTTGTTTTTTATACCATAGTGGCCAAGTTTAAGCAGCAATGTTTCGTGCTCAACACAATCAAATGCCTTAGATAAGTCACAAAAAACACCTATGGCATTTTGTGATGCTTCCCATGCTTCAAATATATGCTTTAAAAGCCTAGCCCCGGCATCGGTTGTACTCCGGCCTTTTGTGAAACCGTATTGCTCAGGATGTAATAATTTATTATTATTGAAATGGGTTAACATTTGATTCAGCATTATCTTTTCGAAGATCTTACTAAGAGTTGGTAAAACAGAAACTGGTCTATAGTTATTAACATCAGATTTTTCACCTGTTTTAAAAAGTGGAATGATTTTGCTGCATTTCATAAGATCTGGAAAGATACCGAGATCTATACATTTATTAAAAACTACGACCAAATATGGAGCTATGATATCTATAATATACTGTATTATTTTTACCGAGATGCCCCACAAGTCACCTGTATTCTTTACCTTCAGAGACTGAAATGCTTTAATTAAGTCTCTAGTGGTTATATGTTTAAATTCAAATAAAATGTTACATTCATTAACATGATTTTTTAATATAGAGAGTGCTTCCGCCGGTGAAGAAGCTAGTGAACGGGTTAACGTTATAGGAATGTTACAGAAATGATTTTCAAACTCGCTTGCCACGTCTTTGTCAGCAGTGATTATATTTTTATTAATCAACAATTCGTAACTGAAATCACAGGACTTTGCGTTACCGTTCTCACTGCTAATTATATTCCAAATCGTTTTTATTTTGTCATCCGAGTTAATAATTTTGTCCTTTATATACATTGATTTTGCCTGAATGCAAACGATTTTAAAGATTTTAGAATAATTTTTCACATGCTCGTGGAAAGTTGGAGAAAAATTGTATTGTTTCTCGGCATAGAGGTCATACATTTTGTTTCTACTTTTATAAATACCTACAGTAGCCCAATCACTAAATTTACTATTTTTGGCTATATCTATGTACCTAAGCTTGAATATTCGATTAAATTCGTTATTTATATTAGTAGACAATGTGTTATATAGTTTAATTGGATCTCTTTGTTGTAACGATAACTGCGTTTGCATTTTTGAATGAATTTTTTCTTTAAAAGTTGAAATCTTATTTTTAGTTATTGGTCTACACTTTATTAATTGTTTTTTCTTATTGACAGAATTATACAAAGAAATTTTTTGTCCGCAGTGGTCTGACCTCAACTTACTGAATATCTCTTTATTTAAAATCTCACAATTGCAAAAGATATTATCTAAACACGTAGCTGTAGTTTCAGTAATTCTGGTCGGCTCATTGAATAATGGATTTAAATTGAAGCATTTAAACAAACTTAATAGCCTAGTAGCCATGGTACTATCTAATAAAATGTCTACGTTGAAGTCGCCACATATCACTAATCCTTTTTTAGAGCCTAACCGTTTAAGTACATCCTCCAGTGTATCTTCGAAAATACTAAAGTCGCCAGAGGGGGGCCTATATACACAGACTATAATAAACCGCTCCAGTTCCACACAGGCTAGCTCTATAGTGCGTTCAATAGATAAACTATTAATATATGATAAACTTCAATAGATATCATATGATAAACATGTTATCATATGATAACAGTCGTTAAGCCATGTCGGAGGCCCTCGGGTGGTTTGAAAACTTTCGACACTCGGGTTGGCCACTAACCTCTCCATCAATCCGCAATGGAGCAGCGTGGTGGAGTATGCTCTAGGCCTCCTCAAGAGGAGAGACCCTTGCCCAGTAGTGGGCCATTAATGGGTTGAAGCCAGGACAAACAAAGCGCTTTATACGCTGTCGAAGTGTTCTTGGGAGGATGTTTATTGTGCTTCTGTATTTGAAATTAAACAATGTTTTAAGATTTTTGTAATTTTAAATTTTCTAACTCTTCTAACCATCGGACTATCTGCTGTTCTTTATAAGAATCCCTTTTAAGCTAAATATAACAAATATAAGTGTCTGCCATCAAACAAGAAAAAGCTTACACGATCGGTCGCGTGGGGTCTTTCGAAGCCCATGCACAAAACAAACATCTATCATGCACAAGCGCAACGCGCTAACTGAGTGGTAACTGCACTATTTTTAACTTAAGTATCTTTTAGGAAGCTACCATAAAGTACAAGTTTTTGGCTTAACTATTTAAAAAAATATGGCAATTTTCCCAAACCCCGTGCTTTCAAAGACCCCATGCGACCGTACTAGGGTTAAATAAGATTGTGCGCTTTACGTTGTTATTATTTCATTAAATAATTAATGTAAGCCTCGTAAGGCTTACATTATAACAAATAATTATATAGTATCGTAATACTATATAATTATTTAAGATATTATTTATAATAACAAGGTTTACTTTTAGATATAAAATTAATATCCGGCAAGTACTGCACGATGTACAAATTTTACATACATATTTTGTTTTTCAGTCAGTCCATTAGAAGTTCATAACATCGCGTATAGTTGTTGTTTTATATTGATGCGTTTTAAGCGATGTGTATGGTTTGTCTATATCTACTAGTATTAGGTACATTAGGTACTATCAAGTACAAGATGCCCAGTACTTAATAGATATATTGGGAATATCGATATTTTGGTCGATTCCTTATTAGTATTGCACATTTTATGTCATGTCGAAGACCTATTGACGATAATTTGTAACTAAAATGAAGGGATTTGTTGCCAAAATCAGGCAACGAGAGTTAAGAGAGAAAATTAAGTTTAAAAAATTATTATTGTAGGTATATTACTATTCGCAATCTTATACTGTACGCAACACACACCTAGGTGTTAAGCTCAAACTAATTAGCGCTTATACAAGTCATTTGCTGCTTACGGCAAAATACATAAATCTTTAAATCCGCTTTGTCTTTTATATTTTTATAGATGCTGTCTGTATGCCGGGGTACACTTAAATGGCATAAATCCAGGAACTACACCATCGCAGTGGAATTTTCAGGTTCATGCCCTTTGAGTTTTAATAACGTACTTAAATCCATACTTTTATAAGAAAATCAGTAAATTTTCGCACAATTATCATACTTAACTCTTTTGTTACACGATGATTCTTAGCTTAAAGTGTACCTATGTGTGTATGTATTTATTTATTTAACTATTTCATAATAAGTCATAGTTATATTCATTCGTATTTATTATTTTTAAATATAGGTAGGACCGAGTCCAGGCTTACGCGGTGCCGATGACCTCTGGATGGCGCGATACATTCTCGCCCGCCTCGCTGAAGAGTATGGCACTGTAGCTAGCTTCGAGCCTCAGCCCGTACCGGATTGGCCTGGCAACGGGACCTTCGTATATTTCTCTACCAAAGACATGAGAGAAGAAGACGGGATATTGTAAGCAATTAGTTACACTACGGCCGACGTATCTTGATGCATCGGAACATAGGCTTTGCGAATTTTTTTTTGCACTGATATTGCATTACACGTCACTTGGCTACGTCACGCCGACCTGAATCACGCTATCGAAGTTTTCTGCGTCGGTTGCTTATAGTTGCATAATTATATTACTAGATCAATTCGGGGCTTGGTCGCCGCCATCGCAAAACCACCTCGCCTGGTGGCAGATCTCCCTTTGCCAAAAAACTCAATGGTTAGCTGGTAGAAAATTCACAAGCATTAACGTGCTTTTTGTATTATGAAAATTCAATAAATAATAAAGACAAATAAATGTAGAACAGCACTTATGCCATAAAACTCCACATCCACTTTGGCCCCTGCGTCTGTTCCATTAATTCATGCTGATGTTTTCATTTATCTTGTAGATACAACGCTGATAGATGTCACGGATATTACCCGACCTTTTACATATTAATGATAACAGCACAAAAAGTCCCAAACAACGTCGTTTACAAGTAACTTCAAATAATCGTGAACACAGACATCATGTATTACTATCTATGTCTGTGGTCGTGAAACTCGTGTTCAAAGCAAATGATTGTTGTCTTTTCTGATTGGGTCATCTACTGTACACTTACAGTAGATGACCCAATCGACTTGAGTGCAAGTCAATCATCTGTTAATCAATTAATCATCGTTAGAAACTGGGGCGAACCATTTTCCATCTACTAGTTATTATCTTAAATGTAATTACGGCACCTGTAGTTGGCGTGAGACAAATTACATTCCTGTTATCAGGAGCTCTACTTACGCTTCTCCTTGATAAAACAGAGAAGTAGAAAATAATCGCTTCTGTGTAGAGTTTTGTATCCACTTTCGTTTGATACTGAAGATTTATCCTTACTAATATAGGATGTTCCATAAGTCACACAAGACTTGAACTAGCGGCCATTGGTGTGATAAAGTGTTGATGACACAAAGAGAAAAGCAGTTTGGCAGCTGATCATTCAGAGTTTGCAAAACTTTGAACAACGTTTCAAAAGTGATACAAATTTTGTGCCCATCGTTCGCATATTCTGAACAAAAATAAATATGGTAGGCATGTTGAATGGATCATAATATTTTTTTGAACACTAGGCTGGTCGAGAAGTGCCTTTTGTAAACGCCATGTGCCCCTGTTGCTAGTGATGCCTTTGGTATTCCTGATGTTCATGCGTGACGATAGTCACTTACTATCAGATGGAGCGTCAGCCCATTTGCCGGCTACTTCCATAAAAAAATACAACTGAATTGAGAATCTCTTCTTATGTTTTGGAGTCTGTTAACAAAGTTACGGATTTTGTGTAGTTGTATAATGATGGTGATTCTACAATCGCTTGCTATTGCTGATCCTCGCTATCATTTACTCTGAATTAATGGTAGGCGCCAGGTGTTAAAAGCAAAGCAACAACCCATAATTGTCCCACTGCTGGGCTCGGGGTTTCCTCTCACAATGTGAGGGGTACAGGCCATAGTCTAGCACGCTGGTCAAGTGCGGATTGGTACTTACAAGGTCTTCACACACCTTTGAGAACATTATGGAGAATTCTTAGGTGTGTAGTTTTCCTCACGACGTTTTCCTTCACCAAAGCAAGTGATTATTAACTTTTAATGCGCACATAATATTTCACTGTTCACTGCCACATGTTCAACATTTTATTACATGATTGTGCAATCGAAGGCCTGAGATCTGTAAATAACGTTTTACATATCTAAATACATTCTGCCTTAAAAAAGGTAATTTTTCTCAATCAATACAATGGTTGTTACACTTATTGCTGTAAAATAATACTTGCAACACCATCAAAGTTACAAATCGTTATAAAAAAAATATTTATTTGGTATTAATAAAACCTTTTAGGAAAGCAATCTTATTTGTATCACTTGATTAAGGGCTAAACTTCCTGGATTAGGTACTATCCTACACCTTGTAAATATGGTTACAAGAATTCTCTGCCATCCGAGATAAGAAACAACTTTAACAATGGAAGTGTTACGTAAGGGTAAGTCCCCGAAGGATCCTCAAATACTTCTCACTCAATTTCACATGGATCGTTGACATATAGGCACTTCTTGTTGACATGTAGGGGTAACACCTAAAGAGGAAAAAATATATTTGTTATTTAGACGACTTCTACTGTTCCTAAAATTTGTTAAGTTTCAGTGACACTGTATATTTTCTTCAAGCAAAAAGGTGTTTACTTTCACTGTGTTTTATTTCCGTGGCAGCAGAAAATTCTTAGGGGTATTATAATAGCTATTTAAAGAGATCGCGTGTAACTCAGTACACGCGATGTTTAAAACTAATTAGGGATTTGGATATTAAGCCTCAATTTACAATTAGTTTAACCATACATAAAAATTTTACTCTTTTATTTTTAATTTATTCTTTTAATTAACGACTAGGTGTACTTTTAAGTTTAATAAAAATATCATGTAATGCCCAAAAAAATTAGTAGCAATTGTTTCCTGTGAGGGTAGTACCTAATCTATGCTACAGGTAACCTAAAGCTTATCGAGAGTGTCTTATTCGTCATACACAAATACATTTCACTTGTAAATATTGTGCTTTAAAAATAATTAAGGGTTGGTGATGGACGAAAAACTTTGACTTGAAATTATTGTTGTCTCTGTTACTTTGCAGGGTTATAGAAAGATCTATAGACAAGCTCGCTCGAAGGCATGGGGTCCATATCAATGAGTATGATGCCAACAATGGTGCCGACAATGCTCTACGTCTAACTGGAAAAAATGGGATGCCACACATAAGAGATTTCACTGCAGGTAAGTTACTATTTTTCGATAAAAATAATGATGAGGAAGTAAATCTATTTAAAGGTACATCTTCTATGTTATCTATTTCAATCTATACTTTTTTACTCGTCAATGCAAAGAACTACTTAATACCTAGAGTTTTGTAGCTCGCTTGAGATAAATTGGTAAGGACATCTAAGTATGTTTTATTTATAATATGTCTATGTTTTACAATGTGGAAAAGGACTATCACATAATTATGGCTGATGAAGGCTTTCAAAAAAGCCAGTCTCTTCTTGTAACTCAGGAGGACTAGAGAATACACCACCACGCTATTCCAGACTACAATATTAATCACCATTCTAGGTATTAAGGCAGTCGCGATATAATAATTACCGCAACTTATTTTCACCGATCATTTCCACCCGAACAAAAAGAGTAAAGACAATATAAATGGGAATGAGGTTGTTTACTTACAAAATAAGCAAACATATTTCACAAAGATAAACATTAGTGTTTGGTATGACTCGGAGCAAACGTTGGCAGGAAAATTACGTAACTACTTTTAATCCAATAAAGATTAAAGTTAAAACAGGAACACTGCTAATGACCAGAAGTTGTTGGTCTTGGCTCTATAAATAGATGACAGGGTAAGCTATTATTCACTGGAGAAATTCTTGATTCATCTTATACTCGTACATTAAAGACTGATTTATTATTATTTTATGAACGCTAAAAATAAATACGCTCACTCTTTGCAATAATGTTATTGCAAACAAATGCAAGCATGCATGCATTGTTAATGTTATTCAATGATTCAGTGACACTTGACAACATTCTTTACCTTCGATTAGTTTTTAATAATCATCTGTCTATCCTCGAAGGTCTGCTCGTCAGTCAGTAACATTTTGTAAGACTCCCTCCAATTTAATGATATTTAAAAACTATAGATACGTCATGCCCTTACAAATCAACCAAAAAATCTGTTCCGAAAAGAACTACAACCCACACACGTTTATTTTTTTCCACTACACTATCATACTACAATAATACACGAAGGCATTTTAACGTTGTATGTCAAATCTTAAGCACTTCTGACAACAACAAAACTGCCTATTGTCTTGTATCTACCTCTTTTTTACTTATAATGTCATTGCTCCAACCAACTCACCTCATTAACAACTTCGCTCTGCAACTCACCGATCTGCTGTTCGCCTCTCCTGGCCTCTCTTCTCTCCTCTCCTCATAATACGACTAGTGTTCTCGAAGACTATAGGCTTTTAGGCCTAAATTTAAGCCTAAGATAAATGTTCTAAATTTCGGCATCTTAAAGCTCTTGAGACTTGATTTGTGTTTATTAAATTACTAAACACGATATCGGTTTGGAAATTTTTGTGTAAAGAATATTTTTATTTTGCCAGTAATTTAATGCATGAATGGTTTTATTTCGAGTTTTATTTACTTCTCGACCTCTTGTTTGAAACCTATTTCGTGATAAAATTTGGCTCTGCTTCTTAGTTCGTGAATTCATGGCTACTTTTACGGGGGAAAGTATTTTTAATGTAAGTTGTGTATATATATTGATAATACAATTATTTAAAGGGTTTATAATAAAAATAATATTCAAAATTCAAATATTTGTATTCAAAATTGGTTCGGTTTACAAACACTTTTTGAAAGTCATGCAAGCTACGCCAATGCTTCAACAAGGCTCTACTGTGAGAGGGCCCGGGAGAAGAAGCAGCAAGAAACTACAGGACTAAGATATCTAAACAAAATAAAATAAAGTCCCCCGGCTGCGTCTGTCTGTCTGTATGAACACGATAAACTCAAAACTACCGAACATTTATTCCAGGTTTTTTATAAGGGATAAGCCAATAAGCAACTTTTGTATTCCGGGAGTAACTAATAGGTATCTATTTACATTCCCCACGTTTTGTTATTTGAAACACTAGACAATGAAACCGTTGATCCGTATTAGCATTTGTAACAAAGATAAGATAAGCCTTAGTAGCTCTGAATCAAAACCTAGTGTCGTGGAAATGATGCAAGGTTTCATTGAGCCAATCTGGATTTATCGACGATGTTTTCGTAGTGTTTAGGTTAGGTTTAGCACTAAAGAGAATAATTGAAAGAATTTTATTGCTTAAACTTTTAAGTGAATCCGCAAAAATAAATAACAGTACGACAATAAAAACAATAATTAACAATGAAAACAACGATGTGTTTGCACAAAATAAACTTCAACGCTATAAAAACAAAAAAGAGAAAAATTGGGGCGATGAATGTGATTTATCAGTTTCAGTGACATCGCCATAGTACCCACGTAATGATTCGCTCGCTGGCATCGTTTGTTCATGAAGTTGGAGTTATTGGATCTGTATGCTTTTCAACCTACTTCAAAACAAAAAAGTTATACTTTATTTAATTTCTCATTTATTGTGCCTTCCAAGGGAGTCGGAGGAGTTTGCCCACCTTAGTCAAAAAAAATGTATTTGTCCTCCTTAGGCAAAACAAAACAGAATTGCCCCTCCCTAAATCAGAAGCTGGGTAAGCTCATGAAACTATCTAGGTACTAATATTTAGAATTGTATATCTATTGTATTAACTTTTTTTACTCAAAATAAGTTAATGCTTGACCACAATCCCACCTGATGGTAAGTGGATATGTGGTCCAGGATGGTATTATGTAACTATGATGTAAGATAATTATTATTACACTGAAACATAGCAGTGAGAATATTCCGTTGATTGCATCTCATAATATCTACCTACGTTAGTATATTTAAATTGAAATAACCGTTATTTGGTATTAAAAAGTTTCTAGAAGGTAGGTATAATAATATGCATTATTTATTACATAACTAATCTGTATTGTATAATAAATGTGAGTTAGGAGTTTGGAGAGTTACAGATTTTCATTATTGAAATTTCGTGTAGTATCTACGAGTACCTCGTTGCCCCATCCCATGTAATTTAGGCACGTGATAACATCACGTACCTGCCTACCTACGTGAAATACGATTTGTTCTTGTTGTTTTGAAACTTGTTTATTAATATAAATAATATAATTATGGTTAAAGCTGAGAAAAGATGTTGAATTTTCTGAATAAAATTATAGCATAGGTAGGTAGGGTCCTAGAAACATTCATAAGACAATTCATAAAACAAAAAAATATTTATCATCTTACTTACTTCCTTTTTGTTATTAATTTTTAAACGTATTTTAACGTTGTTGTTGTAACTTCAAACAAACAAATATCCATTATCACTCTGTTGCGTGTCATATTGTTGGAAAATCATGCTTTGATGTCGCTACACGTGACTTTAGATATTCCTCTTTGACAGAGTTTCTAACGAATGTATTATTTTCAACTCTCGCATTGGTCTAATGATATTGGGAAAATGTATTTACTCGTAAATGAGATGGGGTGATTCAATGTGGCACGATTTTGTGAAGTCGTTAAACAAATAACATTCATTAGATCTAGGTGTACTGCTATTATAAATGTGAAAGTTTGGCTTCACCTACTTACAATACTACAGAAACGATTAAGGAGGATATGCTCCAACTATCATTGAATACAGTATGCAAGAGTAAACTTTTATTTATTTAATCTTTATTTAACCCCAAAGAGTGGTTCAATTGGCGGACTTAATGCTGAATACCATTCTCTAACAGTCAACCTTCAGGATATACAGAGAACAGTTAAAAGCAGAGCAATCTTAGCGGTATAAACATTTGTGTGAAAATTACAATAATTATGCAAAATGCACCTGCTTTTTAAATCCCGTATATTTTATTCTTAATATTGGTATCATAGTAATAAACTGTTTAACACGTTCGCTGCGTTGTGAGGTCATATTGGCTCACAGCGAACTTTCATCTGGTGCGGCGAGCAAAATAGCGTTCTTTCCCCTGGTGCGGAAGGCTTAACTTTGTGTATTTTTATCGTAGGAAAGAAATTTATATACCATTGCAATTGCCGCTTTAACGTGAACAATCCAAGATTTTCAAACACTCGTGAGCCAATGTGACCTCACCCGCACTTAAAGAAAATTGTTTTACCCTAGTGCGGTGTGAGGTCAATATGACCTAGCGCTCCGCGCACCTCACATCCGCACTGAACGTTGCGCTAGCGACATTTCGCGCGCTTAGTGTTGCGCCACGCGATCGATAAGGAAGACGTTACGTCGCGCTTTGAGCCATTTTTCACGCGTACGAAATATATGTTTTGCAACTTTTAATTTAAATATATTATATTAGTATAGTAGTGTGGTGTTGTCGTCAAGTCTTATACCGGGACCAGATGAAGTGGAAAGAGTTACTTCATTGTGTGCCTAAACATACAGTAGGATAGACACAAAATCTATTTTTCTTTTGTTATTTTTCACGTCTGTGACTTACAAGGTTAAAAATTAAACTGTCAATAAAATTCTGGAAAAAATTGTCGAGTGCTATAATACAACAAAGGTTTTTCCCATCACTAGTGTTTTGATATCTTCAGTGCGATGTGTGGTCAAATGGACCTCTCAAATTGTTTCTATTTTAGATGCTAAACGAAACGTGCGAGCTAAAAACGCAGCTAGGTATATATTGCTTGGTTATTAGTCTTTGACCTCAAAATAAAATATATTCAATAATAAATATCCCCATTGAGAAAAACCTATATCAAGATAGAACTGAATGAGGGCTTATTTGACCACACGACGCACTGAAAAAAGGTCCTCTGTGAGTCAATATAACCTCATGACGCACCAGCAAAAAGTACACAAAAAATCGTTACGCGGCGAACGTGTTAAACCCTAATACCCCACAATGCGTGTATCACATATTCAGTCATCCTACCTCGTATTTGAACTATTGTAATGATCTTTGAATGTCTTTCTGATCACCAGGTGTCGCTAACCGAAGCTGTGCGGTAAGGATTCCACGACAGGTCTCAGAGGATAAACGAGGTTACTTGGAGGATAGGCGGCCGGCAGCTAACGCGGATCCTTATCGCGTTATATCAATAATGCTCAGAACATGTATATTTGATGAATAACGTTATCTCAAATTTTGTTGGTAGGAACCACAGACATGTATACCTAGAGTAGATGCCGCATGTTCATACATTTCACGTGTAACAGAAAGGATTTTAAATCCTATTTGAGCGCCGTGTCATTTAGTTGGCGTTTTACTGCTATTGGCAATAGATGTCAACTGAAATATCGAAAAATGCCTAATTGTAACGTTTTAAACTGTAGGAATTCTACAAATACAGTTAGCAGAGGTAAAGGAAATATTTCTTTTCATCGTTAAGTAATTTATTTATAAAATTGTGTAGTAATTTATTTTAAAATAATTATTTTCATATTTATTGAATTTCTACCACGTTTTACAACGAAAAACACTAACTTACTGTGTAGTTCATACTACTCAATACATTGCTGATTTTGGTAGCAAAATGTATACGGCTTGTTTACTGGAACACGCAATGAAAGTAAAACAATCGTTACTATAAATCGTCGCTTAGCTTCGTAGTACGGTGAATATTGTCGTGTTTCTGTAAAATATAGCATATAGTGTTGTTCATTTACTCGGTGTGGTCTCGATGTTAATCGATTTTGAAAACCAATGAATAATAATATTTACATAGAGACAGTTTTTAACAGGCAAATTATTTTTCATTACAATATTAATGTTTCTGTATAGTGATTTTATTCATGATAACATTATAATTAAAGGTTTTCAAGTGACCCCAATATTAAAGCAAAATGAATTATAGCGACGGGGCATAGATATTGGTTTCCAACAAAACATAGCCGTATATGTTCTATTCATTTCAATGATGACTGTTTTACGGATTCGAAAAAGAAACGAAGGCTGATTTCAAGCGCAATACCGAATATTGATGTACTGTTTTTTTATTTTGAATTTTTAATTAGAAAAAAATATTCGTTTAACTTTAGGTAAGTTTAAATGTGTCCATATGATGTTTTTATTTTCATAAAAGAAATGTTTATAAATATTTTTTTAATTTTCATTTATTTAATTTCTTGAAAGCAAATAATAAACAATCATAATATTTATGATCTCTTTATTTATCTTTACATTTTTGAAGCTTGTGTTTATAATTAACAAATAATCAAGTTAAATAAAACACAAAACTATTTATTCGGTCATATTCAAGCACTATACTATAATATTATGTACAACCAACCAAAGGCATTTTTTATGTTTTACATATTCTACGCGTACAAACAATCATACGATTTTCTATTTACCTAATTATTATCGGTAATCGATTTTGAGAATCATTAATCATTGTCGAGAATCGGTAACGAATCAGTTTCGAATTGATATCGCTAGGATGGGGAATTTCAGCACTAAATATTCTTGTGACAGCACAATGTGTCAAAAAAAAGTGACACGCTCGGTTTTCATACAATTCGAGGTACATGCGTCGTCTATTCTTGATATATGTCTGTGGTAGGAACGGAAGCGTGAAAGATGTATACAACGTCCTTAGAAAAGAACAAAGTCCCAATTCTATGAATTTTTCTTGATTAAAAATGTTGGTTTCATTCAGACGTCTTCTATAAATCCTTTATGTAATATACAATAATAACGTACCTACGTAAACATCAGTGTAATTTTCCGTACTTTTATAAATCATACGTTTTTCGATTATCCAAGAACCCAATTTATAAATTTGATGTTTGTCGACAAATATTGTGATGTTTATAATCGATGTTTTAGATTTTTTGAATACAATTTATATGCAAAAACAAATCAGTTCTTCATTTATTTCTCGTAAGGTAAACGCGCCTATTACCGCCAGTTTAAGCCGACTTTGAATGAACTTCAGAAAATTAGATATAAATTGTTATGCTAGAAAAGGTGTTTTAATTTATTCTTTAACATGATTAAATATCCTATGATATTCAGTACGTAAATTCAGTATTAAATCACACAATATTTAATAAATAATAATTGAATCTAAAATAGCGATTGCTTCTATTACCGACGCATGGATGATGTTTGTTTCTAATACCGTTTTTTATGTTTCTATTACCGACTACTAAACTAGTATAAATTTAAAATTAAAAAGCTGCCTGCCATCAAAAAAGGTATCATGATATTATACCTTTTTGAAATCCTTATGCTGAGCTCTTTAGTTTGATACCCATATTGCATTATTCGATTTATTTTTATTTTTTGATACTTCAAACAGTGACATCTCACAGCCACTATTTTTTTAATGTCACTTATTTAAGAATACTTGGGTTATCAAAACGAATCTAACGATATCTTAATTGTATTATTTGGTCCAGCCGTTTGGAAGATACGAGGTAATAAAGAATATTACAGACATACATAATATACTTAGATGATCACTTCGGTGATCGGTGGATAGGGCGAGGAGGACCTGTGCTATGGCCGGTGCGCTCCCCGGACCTCACACCGATGGATTTCTATTTGTGGGGGAGGGTAAAAGTGTTGTGTATGCTACGAAGTATTCGAACAGAGACGAATTAAAATTAAGAATAGTGACTGCTTTTGATAAAGTTCGAAGTGAAGTGTTCTTGTGCTAAACCACGTAAAGGACATTTGTGCAAACGTGCTGAACTCTGCATCACTCGAGGAGGTGAGCATTTTGGACATCTGTTAAGGCTTGTGTAAATAATAAAATCAATACGTAAAATTTCAATCATTGTAAATAAACCCCAATTTAATCATTGTAAATAGGTATGATTCTCCCGTGTGGTGCCGGGTCCACTTTGTAGAATAGCACCACTCCTACTTCTTCCTGGGATGTCGTAAACGGCGACTAATAGGATATTCCAGGAGCCGGGCAGCAGCGTCTCCCTGCGGACTAAGAACATCTACTGCGGTCACCAACACGCACTGTCCAAGCGTGGTGACTACCGGCTACAACCCCCTTATGATAGCTACAACTAAGCCTCGACCCCCAGTTCCCGGCAGCCCCGCTATTCCTAGTTGCGGTAGCGGCTATGGTAACGGTGGCGCACGGGGTGCTAAGAACCGCCGGCAGAGATCGGGCTACCAATCTCAAAAACGACTTCTGCACCTGGCAACATATAACACCAGGACACTGAGGACCGACGACAAGGTGAAAGAGCTGGAAGAAGAGATAGAAAAGTTAAACTGAAGTATTGTGGATTTATCTGAAGTCCGAAGAGAGGGGGAGGACACGATAATACTCAAATCCGGAAACTTGTTCTATCACTGGGAGGGCGAACATCTGTCCCAAGGTGGTGTCGGGTTTCTCGTTCACAAGTCCCTCGTCAACAACATTGTGCAAGTTGGGAGCGTGTCGTCCAGGGTAGCGTACCTTACACTCAGAATATCCAAACGGTATTCGTTGAAGGTTGTACAGGTATATGCGCCGACTTCAACACATCCTGACAATGAGGTTGAGGTTATGTATGAGGACATAAGCAGAGCCATACATATCTCTAAAGCTCATTTCAATGTTGTGATGGGGGACTTCAACGCGAGACTGGGCATGCAAAGCGGCGCCGAGATGAAAGTGGGTCCCTACGGTCCTACACATTGGACGACGGAACCACCGAGGACACTTACTGGTTAACTTTTTGGAGAAGGAAGGTCTCTTCATGATGAACTCCTGCTTCAGAAAGAAGCCGCAACGCAAGTGGACTTGGATAAGTCCTGATGGTTCCACGAAAAGCGAGATAGACTTCATTCTGGCAGACAAACGGCACATATTTAATGATGTCTCTGTAATCAGCAGGTTTACAACCGGAAGCGATCACCGACTTGTAAGAGGCACATTTAATATCGACCTGAAGCTGGAACTATTTAAACTAAATAACGAAACATTGCATATGGAGGAATCGACGGTCTTTTTAGGGGTGACCTTAGATAGTAAACTTCAATGGGGCCCACATATAACAAATCTCGCGACAAAACTCGGTAGGGCTGCTTTTGCTGTTAGGAAAATAAGGCAGTATACAGACGTCGAAACTGCTAGGATAGTCTATTTTGCTTATTTCCACAGTGTTATGTCTTATGCCATCTTGCTGTGGGGCAAAGCAGCCAATATAAAACAAATTTTCATACTCCAGAAACGGGCTGTTAGGGCTATTTATAAACTTAGGTCTCGGGAATCTTTGCGTGAAAAGTTCAAGGAAATAGGTATACTTACAGTAGCTTCCCAGTATATCTTCAACAATGTAGTTTTTATACGGAAGAATATAAACGCGTATAAACAAAATTTTGATATTAATAATCGCCATACGAAAAGAATGCATCAATTAGTTACGCCTTCGTTCCGCCTAAGTAAAGTGCAGCGATCTTTCATAGGGCTTGGTATACATTTCTATAATAAAATCCCAAAATTAATACGTGACTTGCCAATAGAAACTTTCAAAAAACGCGTAAAGACACAATTGTTAGGCAAGGGATATTATAGTGTAGACGAGTATTTAAATGACAAAGACGCATGGAAATGACCAGCTCTGCAACCAGTTCCGCTCAGAATAGTAAATACTTTTGTATTATTATCTTTTTTTGTAATATTTTTTTTAAAAGATGTGCTGAGGAGTTTCTTTAGGCTTTTCTTCTCCTCCACGACAAAGCACCTTCCGAAAAGCCAAAAAATGACGTGCATAAGTGTATCAGTGATACCTATATGAATAAAATATTTTGACTTTGACTTTGACTTTGACTTTGACTTTGAACGGTCATGCCTGATGAAGTCTACGCTTCGCCCAACACCTATCCAAATCCAGGGATCCAAAAACTTTCAACTTGAGCTGCAAAACCGTTTTGCGTACCTAGAATCGTGCACGTCAGTGGACGAGTATAACACCAGGATGGTAACAACTGTCCACGAGGTAGGGTCAAAGTATTTCAAGACCCACCCTAGTGGTAGATCTCAGGTTCTCTCAGAACAAACTCTCGGTCTTATGAGGGATCGACGAGAACTATGTGTGCAGTCTCCAACCTCTATGAGGGAATACCGACGGCTCAATGAACAGATCTCCAAGTGCGAAAATACAACGCAAATCGTGTAAAAAGCACTATTGAGCGAAACCAGGGCTCAAAAGTGTTCGCCAGGGATCTGTCTATTGGGCAAAGTCAGCTTACGAGGTTGAAGACCGAGTCCGGCACCATGGTTTCGTCAAAACCCGAAGTTCTGAGGGAGACTGAGAGATACTACGGACGGTTATATGCCTCCTCTCAAGCTCCACCTCCTCGCGAGGAGAGCGACAAGCGAACTAAACCGAAGATATCGCGACGTCAGCCTGTATGAGATTAGAGAGGCTCTTAAACAGCTTAAAAACAACAAGGCACCGGGAGATGACGGAATCACAACCGAGTTTCTGAGAGCTGGAGGGAAACCCTTTCTAGTGGCGCTCAAAAAACTGTTCGATTTCGTCATCAACCGGAACTACCCCAGAAGCGTGGAGCAGTGTGGTGACGCTGTTCTTCAAGAAGAGCGATAATGGCCTTTTGAAGAACTACAGGCCCATTGCACTTCTGAGCCACGTTTATAAGCTGTTTTCGAGGGTCCTCACAAATCGCATTGCACGCAGGCTTGATGACTTCCAGCCAACCGAACAAGCAGGATTCCGAAACGGCTACAGCACCATAGACCATACACACACACTGCGGCAGATTATACAAAAGACCGAGGAGTATAATTTGCCGCTATGTGTTGCCTATGTGGACTATGAGAAAGCCTTTCATTCTATTGAGACCTGGGCGGTACTAAATTCTCTCCAGCGGTGCCGGATCGA
Organism: Thymelicus lineola; assembly: GCA_963932265.1. NCBI lineage: Eukaryota > Metazoa > Arthropoda > Insecta > Lepidoptera > Hesperiidae > Thymelicus > Thymelicus lineola. Next base: position 9,406,764 of record OZ010684.1, on the reverse strand, counting down.
CTACCGATATATCGAGGTGTTGAAATGTTTGTACTCATCTGCCACCATGTCCATCAAATAACACGACACAGCAACGAGCCCCATCCAATTGCAGAGAGGTGTCAGACAAGGGGATGTCATATCCCCAAAACTGTTCACCGCTGCGTTGGAAGACGTGTTCAAGCTAATGGAGTGGAAACGACGTAGCATTAACATCAACGGCGAATACATCACACACCTGCGATATGCCGACGATATAGTCATCCTAGCGGGTTCCCTGGAAGAACTTGGTACAATGCTTGGGGACTTGAACAGCGCCTCACAATGGGTGGGTCTTAGGATGAACATGGCAAAGCAAAGCAAAGCAAAGCAACAACCCACAATTGTCCCACTGCTGGGCTCGGGGTCTCCTCTCACAATGTGAGGGGTACATGCCACAGTCTACCACGCTGGCCAAGTGCGGATTGGTAGACTTGGATGAACATGGACAAGACGAAAATCATGTCGAATGTCCATGTCACACCCGTACCGGTTGTTGTTGATGGCGCTGCTCTCGAAGTTGTAGACGAATACAATTACCTGGGACAAGTGATCCAGATGGGTAAGTCCAAATTCGAGAAAGAAGTCACTCGTAGAATCCAACTCGGATGGGCTGCGTTCGGGAAACTGCGTCCTTGTCGCCCAAAACACTACCTCAGTGCCTGAAGTCGAAGGTATTCGAGCATTGTGTGTTGCCAGTGATGACATACGGATCCGAGACGTGGTGCTTTACTATTGGCCTAATCCACTCAAAGCTCAAAGTAGCGCAGCGGGCTATGGAGAGGGCTATGCTTGGTATTTCTCTACGTGATCGCATCAGAAATGAGGAGATCCGTAGACGAACAAGGGTAACCGACATAGCTCAAATAATTAGCCGGCTGAAGTGGAAATGGGCTGGCCACATAGTGCGAAGGACCGATTACAATAAGAGATTTTTATAAATAAGACCGTATGGGTCGGTAATAGAATTAAGTATGAAGATTACTTTATTCTATTAGCGACAGCAAAAATAAACAATAACTGGCTAAAATTTCTGCTTTAATGCAAACGTGTTTTGATGGATGTCATTGCTATGATTATTTTTCGGTATCAAAAAGTTTCTTAATTTTGATATGAGATATTATTTAAAATACATTGCCATACATTACTAAAAATTATTGCTTACGTCGAATCTTGTTTAAAAGAAAATCTATGAGACAAAATGTATGGCGTTAATTGATCAAATTATGTAATATACTCCTAAGAATCAAACAAGTTAAAAGAAACATCGAAAATAACGTATTAAAAGAAATAAAATCTAAAATACTAACTGTTGTAAAACATCTAACAACGCCACGAGGCGGTATTAGAAGCAACTTATGAATTTTATGTTTCTATTACCGCTTTAAGGAAAAATTCGAATTAAACCACAAAAAATAGTCAGAACGGTAATATTAGATGTGAATCTAGAAAACCAATATATTATTTATTATATTTACACATTTGCATGCAGGTATGCACATTTTATTTAAGTTAATTTATCTTAAGTAATAATTATGTTTACTTACGTAGCCGGGAGCGCAACACTATGAGACGGGCGTCCGTGTCGGGCGCGTATCATTTATTATCCAATTATTCTGTTTGCTGATTATTTACGCACACAAACTTTATTATTTTTGTTTCTCAATATACATACCTAAAATATTTTTAGGCTACAACTTTCATGAAATGTATAGTATGCCTTAAAATAGTGATTAAAAAAACTGTCGGTATTGGAAGCAGATTTTGGGGTGGCGTTATTGGGCGCGTTTACGTTATACGTATATTCTGTAACGGTCGGTCTTAATAATATGCTATCAGTTCAACAAACTGTAGTTGTAGCAACCATTAAGATTATTATTTCTGCATGAGATTCGCCTAGATAGCTACCACCCTTTAGTACGAGTCAGCCGCCAAACGACTCGTGTTCCGGCTGGGGGCTTGAGAGCGAGTTCTTTCTTTCTTTTTATTCCCTCTTTCTTGGCCGGCAACGCATCAGTGACGCCTTTGGTGTTGCTGATGTCCATGGGCGACGATAGGCACTTAATACTTCAGGTGAATCGTCAGCTCGTTTGCCGACTATTTCCATCAAAATAGGCCATATTGGAGATCCCCTTGTGAAAAGCGAAAGAACTTCCAACTTGCCTAATAACTTTGCCACTACTGTACCACCAAAATAGTGACACATACTTAAATTTATATTTATATTGTTTTTATGCCATAAAATCTTGTATCCGTACTTAAATTTATGGTTACAACAGTAGAATTTTACCACCTAAATCGTCGTAATTTATCGGTGTTATGTTCCACGACCAAATTAATTACCCACTTACACTCACTAAATCTCTTATACTCGTGTAGGTACTGACGATAGTAATTTCTGTATGCGACGTCTCAAATACGTACTCGTTTAGATAAATGATTGCGCGCGTAAAATGCTTTGGTATTTTGTAACAAATAAATAAATAAATAAACACAACAATTTACCTAATTCATCTAATACTAGTACCATGGGAGCTTTTCACGGAAGTTAGACCATGTTTTAAGGCATGATTGCTCGTTATCCTAATCTGATTCACTAAGGGTATGTTGTTGTCAAACATATTATGTGAAGTCGTTAAACAAATGTTAGCAATTATTTATAACTAGTTGACCCGGCGAACTTTGTACCGCCTAACAACTCCCTGTCTCTCTCTCCACTTCTCCCTCTCCCTCTCCTTCTCCCTCTTCCTTTCCCTGTCCCTCGACCGACAGTTATAAAATAAAAAAGTAAATTTGCTAAGGTTACATTACAAAAGTTAATATGTTCGTTAAGTTTTCTTACATTTTCTAATTTTCTGCGACATTTTCTTAATTTTTTGTTACTTAGGAAACTTCTTCTGACAATAGCGAATATAACAAAAAAGAATCAGTGAAATCGGTCCAGCCGTTCACCTGTGATGCCATGACCAAAGAAAATATGGATTTATTTTGAAATACAATGTGTCCAGCGACCAACTAGCGATATTGTATGTATAGATATACTGTCTACAAATAAAAATACGTAGCTTAATGTTATAATGGTAACATTTCTCTTACGGTGGTATACCCATCTATCTATAAAGATTGTCGGCATCATTTACAAAATGAATCTTGGATAGGTTAAAGAGAAAGGGTGTATTCTGTGAACACAATTGCTACGTGGGTAGAATAGCTCGTGGGTAGAACGACGGCAAAAAATTCATAATATGTTCACGTTTTTATGATTCATGTTTTTTTTTCATTATTTGAAAAGTATGTTACATATTATTCCGAATGATCATAGGCAAAATGTCCGTGGTCATAGGTTACATGAAAAAATACGCGAGATTTGAACTTACTGCTATATAATATTATGCGAGTTTCCGATGAAAATGAAAAGTCAGTTTAAGAACTGCTAGTTCAGGATTAGTGAGATTAGTTAATAATAGAATCATATGAACCACTCCCATAAATTTTTTTTATCATTTTAAGGCGACAGTTCGCATGCATTAGCACTTAGTCGGATTCGCAAAAGGTAGGATTCTCGTTTCGTTGGATTCAGTACTGATAATATCATAAATAAATAAATAATACATTTAGTAGGTACTAGAGTCCGCCAGTGGTTTCGCCCGCGTGATTTTTGGTTTCTCATGTACTTTTCTTGGCCAGCAACGCATCAGTGATTCCTTTGGTGTTGTTGATGTTCATGGGCAACTATTTCCATAAAAAAACTCTGTTATCTAATGAACTACATTTTTCGTATTTTTGGAACATCCTATATTGGTATAAATTAGCTAAAACCATGATGCTTCGTCAACTTAGTCGCCTAAATTCATGCATTCGCAATTCCTGCCTCTACTGATTTCAGCGTAATTTGCCGCTCAATGTTAATCCAATATAATTTGTACTACGTGGCCTATTTTTCTCTAATTCACTGATGAAATTATAAGGGTCACTAATTTACAGATAATTTTCTTGCCAGTCAGATTTGTAATTAAGTAAGTATATTTAATTAGGGGAAGAAGCAGTTACGTGCTTTAATGCAACAAACTTTAAAGCGTAATTTGTAAGGAACAGTGAGAACAATTACAGATTTCGATTATACTCTCTCACCACACTTTGTTGTAATAGTAATTTATTCTAGTGATCTTGCTGTCCAAGTGTCCAATTTGAAGTACTCGTATACTATGAGTTTACGACACAGTATACGACAAAATTTTGTATGTTTCTTCCATGACCAATGTACCTCATCCATTTTTCTCAAACTTTTTGTCGCAGACTTTAGACAATTCAAGAAAGACTGTGGGCATAACAATTGGCTTCACTGACAACATAAATCTGAGAACTAATGAACAATACGTTCAATCTTTCATAACCTCGAACACCTTTTTATTATATTTACAGAAAGAAGAGTATCAAGAATTTTTTAATTAAGGTTTCAATATTGCTGGTTAATTGGCTATGACCGTAGTCTGACGGACATAAAGCGGAACTGATTTTATTTTCAATTAAATTGCTTTGGTAAGCCTATTTCCCTCATCATAATCACCATTTCATTGGGCAAGTAATTTCGTTGATCTGCGAAAATTCTTTATCCCTTCCTCGTTCTAATTAACTGTCTTTCCTTATAGAAAATGGGCCTTCCAGCGACTTGGGAAATGTGATAGCTGATAAGAAATGGCAAATTGATACTTTTTTTCATCAGAGGCAAAAGCAATTAATATATTATCATATGACCGTAGAGCAATATAAATTCTAAAGAAATGCGTTTACTCACCCTCAACTTTTTCTCTACACATTTGTTGAAAATAAAAAGCGTACGTAATCTAAAAATATGAAAATACAAATCTACAGAAATGAAAAATATTCCTGAAGTCTATAAAATCCTATTCCTGCGTAAATCGGATTTGGAACGAACGCGTCTTTTATTGGGCTGTAACGTCACAGGAATTTTGGTTTTTCATCTACGAAACTGAAAACTTCAGCTTTGCAAAAATACTAAAATCATAAAATAAAGGTAAGTACCGACTCTAAATAAGTTTTTGTTAATTTTGGTTAGATAATAGCATGCTGCAGACTTGTTAAGTAAAGCTTAGATAAAATGCTTAACGATGATTCAGGTTCCATTTGCACTTCTGAATTCAAACATTCAGGATATTACGGGAGCTCGTGTGTCGACATTGTATGATATCGCTTAAGTCTAGTATAGTTAAACGGTTGGATATTTGCCAAAGTAATATACATAGAATATTCAGATATGTCTGGTTGTAATCATTATCTGAAAATAATTATAGGGGGCACTTAAGCGATAACTCCAGCGGTAACTAGTAAATTAAAGGTTAGTGATATCTGGTACAGTATAAGCCTTTCCCACGATTTTATCATATTCTGAGTCATGTTCAAATGCCATAGACATTATATTGAACGCACCTGTTATTATGGTGTATTAATGTGAGAAGAAACCCACCTAACATCAACTAACATGTATTACACCAAATCTCGAATATAAAGAAATTTTTTCGTCGAGAGATACTAGAAGAAATTGCACTAGCAATAATAATTTAAATAAACTACCTACTTGTGCAGACGACATTTTCAGTGGGATTTACGTAATATCATCTGCAATGTGGTAGAATAATTATAATTCTAATATCTAATTGAAGTAAAGTGTGTATTGAGCGACAAAACCAGGGTAAGTATGATTATATTATAAAGTCTATTATGTGTGTCGAGAATAATCTAATGTGAACGATAGGTAAGCGATAGAACTAGACTGAACTAGTGTAATAAGTATCTAAGTAAGATGTTTAGGTATATGTAGAGAATAATCTAAGATAAGATAAGATAATTCACTGAAAAATTACCTTTGCTCTCAAAAATGGCATATTATTTTATGCGTATGTACAGTCACGTGTAATAATATGTATACATTGTCACGTTTTCAAAAATATCTAAACTTGTAACAATCCAGAAAGAAGTGAACGACAATTCGTTCAAAATTAAGTAACCATTGAACGATGTCAAAATAAGGTATACACGTTTATTCCACATTAATGTAATCGAAACAAAATCATAAATATATTCACACTTCGAATATAATTTTTAACTATCCATGACAATTTCTATAACATGTATACAATTGTACACATGTAATAGACATTGTCATGGCTACATTAAAATGATATTGGAAGTGTATACTTACTTTTGCCGTTTTTGTAACTTCCTTTCAAACCTAACCTTCCAAACTAGGCTTTTTATTTAAAATTTAGTTAAAATTTACCAAAATGCTTAAGTAATTAAGTAGGCTGTGAGCAAGTCGTAAACTTCTTTGCGTTGTTGATCATTAGTTTTTAGTAAACCAAAGGGCATTCAAGATTTATTTTAAGATATATGAATATTTTAATTTATTTTTATTATTTTAATATTTAATTGTTAAAATGAAATTTCTACCAATAACTCATTCTGCATACATTGTGCCTTATTTTATTACTATAGTATCTATCCCTTTTTCATTTTAATTTTTACCCACAGCGGAAGGAACGAAACGAACGCGGTATATGCATTAGGGTTTAGAGGTTGTTTGTTAGTTAGTTTGTATGTATGTATGTATGTTACCGTTTTTTATGAAAACTACTGGGCCAATTTCATTGCAGTTTTTTTGCATTCAAAAGGTATCACTAAAGAGCGGGTTTATAGATATATTTTATGTCGGTATGCCACCAGAGGGCGCTGCAGTAGCGTGATACGAGGAGGGGTTTTTCAAAATTTGTATTTTTATCCTCTGCTGTCTGTACCTACACGCTGCTAACTATTCCAATTTTTTGTAATACGCTTTTATACACACCCTCGTAGTAAGTTTTTACCTGTATCGTAGGTGGCATAGATGACACATAACAATCACGATAACACCTATGACTCGAGTACCAACAAATATTTAACTGTTTCATAAATATGTGCCCCAGCCGGGAATCGCACCCGGGAATCTAATCACTTCGCAGGCAGAGTCGCTCTCGCTACCAACTAGGGTACAGATAATTTCTACTTGGAAATTTGCAAGTATAATAATAATATCCAAATTCCGAATAAAACAATCAGGACGCCTTTTTATTAGTACAACATTAATTAAGAAAGTTACACGTCTTATTTTGAATTGCTTTATTTACAAAAAAAATCCTTTCTCCAAATGAATTAAGTACGCCGTAAATATGCTCACCAAAATGTGGCACTTTCATTGGTCCAATTGGACCAAGGCTACCACAAAGTATGTATTTTATTTTTAACCGACTTCAAAAAAAGGAGGAGGTTCTCAATTCGACTGTATTTCTTTTTATGTTTGTTACCTCAGAACTTTGGACTGGGTGAACCGATTTGGATGATTCTTTTTTTAATCGAAAGCTGGTGCTTGTGGTGTAGTCCCACATAAAGGAGAACCCCAATTTTCGGCCTCGAACCATATGTAATCTGTGTTAAAACATCGGACTAGACAAGAGTAAACTATATACCAAAAAATTCGTCTTATTTATAAGATAAACATATTTAAATCTTAGCTTCAGCTGCTGTTGCCAAATGAACAAAATAATGCAAAAAAGTTTTCACAGTATTTACCTCATTACATACGATTTTATAATCGATTGAATCGATTGATATTGATCGATTGATTTAAAGATTAAAGATTTATTAAAAGTTTTTATTTTTCATAAAAACAGTTTTACAATAGACATAATATGATTGTAAACAACGACAATAGTTGAGACTGTGTCGCCGCTGTTTACGCCCACCTCGGAGAAGCAAGAAATACAAAAAATACATTAAATCTATTACAATGACATATTTGTGTGGATGTGCGTGTGTGTGTGTGTGCGTTTGTGTATGCATGCGTGTGTGTGTGTGTGTGTGTTTGTTTGATGGAACATAATAATATATTTTATATATTATTTATTGATTATAATTATAATATTAATTTATTTTTTACATATTTTCGTATTCCATATAAATCAAAACTATGTAATCTATACTAATATTATAAATGCGAAAGTAACTCTGTCTGCTACTCAATAACGCCTAAAACACTGAACCGATTTTGATGAAATTTGGTACAGATATGGAATTGAGCTCGGGAATGAACATAGGATACTTTTTATCCCGGAAAATAGACGTGTTCCTGAGGGATAACTATTCCATGCCAAAACCACTCAACCGATTTTGATGAAATTAGGTACAGATATAGAATTGAGCTCGGGAAAGGACATATGATACTTTTTATCCCGGAAAATAGACCTGTTCCTGAGGGATAACTCTTTCAAGCCACTAAACCGATTTCAATGAAATTTGGTACAGATATGGAATTGAGCTCGGGAATGAACATAGGGTACTTTTTATCCCGGAAAATAGACGTGTTCCTGAGGGATAACTATTCCACGCCAAAACCACTGAACCGATTTTGATGAAATTTGGTACAGATATAGAATTGAGCTCGGGAAAGGACATACGATACTTTTTATCCCAGAAAATAGACCTGTTCCTGAGGGATAACTCTTTCAAGCCACTAAACCGATTTTGATGAAATTTGGTACAGATATAGAATTGAGCTCGGGAATGGACATAGGATACTTTTTATCCCGGAAAATAGACCTGTTCCTGAGGGATAACTCTTTCAAGCCACTAAACCGATTTTGATGAAATTTGGTACAGATATAGAATTGAGCTCGGGAAAGGACATAGGATACTTTTTATCCCGGAAAATAGACCTGTTCGTGAGGGATAACTCTTTCAAGCCACTAAACCGATTTTGATGAAATTTTGTACAGATATAGAATTGAGCTCGGGAAAGGACATAGGATACTTTTTATCCCAGAAAATAGACCTGTTCCTGAGGGATAACTCTTTCAAGCCACTAAACCGATTTTGATAAAATTTGGTACAGATATAGAATTGAGCTCGGGAAAAGACATAGGATACTTTTTATCCCGGAAAATAGACCTGTTCCTGAGGGATAACACTTTCAAGCCTAAAAAACTGAACCGATTTTGATGTTTGGTACAGATATAGAATTGAGCTCGGGAAAGGACATAGGATACTTTTTATCCCGGAAAATAGACCTGTTCCTGAGGGATAACTCTTTCAAGCCTAAAAAACTGAACCAATTTTGATGTTTGGTACAGATATAGAATTGAGCTCGGGAAAGGACATAGGATACTTTTTATCCCGGAAAATAGACCTGTTCCTGAGGGATAACTCTTTCAAGCCACTAAACCGATTTCGATGAAATTTAGTACAGATATAGAATTGAGCTCGGGAAAGGACATAGGATACTTTTTATCCCGGAAAACAGACCTGTTCCTGAGGGATAAGGTCAAATTTTATTATATGTAGTTGATAGATTCGTTATATTTTATGAAGCGATTTTTATGACTCTTTTTAGGGTTCTGAAGTCAAAACAGAATTCTCATAGTTTCATCATGTCCGTCCGTCCGTCCGTCCATCCGTCCGTCCGTAGCATAGCGCAGAGGCCCTTAGTGCTAGAAAGCTGTAATTTAGCAAGGATATACATGTTTATTTAAACTTCTGGTAGAATAACATTTTTAAAAATATGTTTTTAGGATACCTCTCCTAGAGGTAATGTAGGGATAATTTTTCCGTCACGCACCCCATAGTGTGGGGTATCGTGGAAAAGGTCTCTCAAAAATAATATGGGTCTTATAAGTCCATTTTTCGATTGAGGGGTCTGTTTGCAAAATATTCGTAAGTGTTAGACACGTAAAAAAATTCATGGCAATAGCATCAAAAGGAAAACTATCATGGCTATATTATTATTAGCATACGTAGTTATTGAGTTCTATAAACTTAGAACTTCGAAACCCTATATTACCAGTGACCTGTACCCTAATTCACGTAACTTTAAGACGCATCGATTAAGTTGCAGTGACGCTGCAATCAAGTTGGAGTGACGCTACAATCAAGTTGAAGTTTGGCGTCTAAACCGTATTGTCATAATTTTTTGACTGCGCGTCAACTGCACGCCAACTGCACGCAAACTGCATGTGAACTTCACTTCTCCTGCACGCATCCTGCGCGCCTGTCAAACTTTATGAGACTTCAAACTTCAAAAGTTTATGAGAATACCAATCAAACTGCGATCGGGAACACGCTATCTTGACGCGCATTATCAGAATACCTTTTTGTGACGTGAGCGCGCTTGAGACGCGCTCGCGTGACGTGAGCGTGTTTGACAGCGCAAGAGAATACGGAAAGTGTCATTTTGATCGGAACGTCGCTGCAACTGCACTGCAATCGAACTTCTTAAGTTACGTGAATTACCCTGCTGACACGCTATTAGCCGGTTTTTTAACCAACTTCAAAAAAGTAGCAGGTTTTCAGTTCGACTGTTATAAACAAAAATTAACTTTAACATAATTTGAAAAATCAATCTTTAAAGGGTTAATTCAGGGAATGTTTATACGAAACTCTGCATTTTTAGGGTTCTGAAGTAAAATCGGAACCCTAATAGCTTCGTCATGTCCGTCCGTCAGTCTGTCCGTCTGTCCAAAGCAAAGCGCCGAGACCCTTAGTGCTAGAAAGCAATAATTTGGCATGGATATACATATTTATTAAAACTCCAAAATCGTAGAATAAACTACTGAAAAAACTTTTTTTTTCGGGGTACCTCCACTACAGGTAACGTGAGCATTATTTTTTTATTCATCCCTATAGTGTGGGGTATCGTTGAAAAGTTTTTTCAAAAATATTATGGGTCTTTTGAGACCATTTTTGGATGTAGAGTTTCGTTTGCGAAATATTTGGCTTGAAAGTGCTAATTTTGGGTACCCAAGTCAAGTCAAGTGTCCCCCCTAACGGCTAAACGGTTGGAGTTGGACAAGTGAAAAAATTCTCAAAAATAGGTTATACGATGGATTTATAAGGAAAACTATCAAGGCTATGTTAACATAAGTATCGTAGTTAATGAGTAATAGTCAATAAACTTACTACTTTGGAACCCTATATTGCACGTGGCCTGACACGCATTTGCCCGGTTTTTTAAGGTAAAACTGTGAAAGTTGGTAGTTAGTATGAAATCTTACATAAAACAAAAATAACTGTAACATGATTGTTTGGTAATACATTCCCTAAGGGCTAAAACTAGAGGTTGTAAGTTTAGAGTATGTTTGGAGTAAGAAGTTGTAAAACGAACAGATGAGTCACCTCATGGTAAGTGGTCACTTTCGCCAATGTACATTAGCAACGCTAAAGGAATCACTGATTTGCTGCTGCCCAAAAAGAAAAGAAAGATATTTTTTTTGGGTATTCTGTAAAATTACAATGTAAATTTAAAATTCAAAAACTCTCAGGCCCTGACTTAAACCTCTAAATTCTAAAAAGTTCAATTATTTTGGGACCTTTCCTATGGGTGGGTCATTAATGGCTCACTACTGAACACTCACTCTTAAGGACGCCTAGAGCATACTCCACCACTTTGCTTCAGTGTGGATTGATGGAGGGATTAGAAATCAACCCAAGTGTCGGAAGTCATTACGCCGGGCGAGGACCTTCAATATGTCATAACGACTGTTACCTTACGACAACAACTGGGACCGACAGCCTTACGTGCCCTCCGAAGCTCGGAGAGCTCAAGAATTTTTTGCTACTAGCGGTCACCTATCCAACTACCGACCGCACTCGCTATTGTTTAACTTCATCGATTACTATTAGAACCGACACAAGCCGCTGCGCCCGGGCTATGAATGCTTCTCCCGATGGGTAATTAATGGGTTCTAAGAACATGTCACTTGTGCTGTAATTTTGGTGAAGAGTTTAGTATCTTGCTGACTACCAATCACGCTACAATATCAGATCGTAGTTATCATTTCACTATCAACACTAAAGATTTGTTTAATATTTTACTCATTTACATAATACGATATATGTACTAAGTATAGGTGTTTTAGCTTCAACCCATAATGGACTATTACAAGGCACGGGTCTCCTTTTTTTTTTTTTTTTTTTTTATTTATGAAAAACATGTTTTATAATGGAGGTTATTAAGGGATCTTTATTTTCGGCGTACGAAGTCGCGGGTAACAGCTAGTATATTATAATTACCATTTAATCGTTACGCTAATTTTATTAAATTACATTTCGAATATTTTGACATCGATTAATCGACTGACAATAAAGATGATGTAATCCCTAATAATGTCATTTAGGTAACCATAGTATTTATAAATAACACCACTGTATTGTCATATTTCTCATCGATCTTTCATCTTTCTACGCGTGTTTTGTATATTTTTTATTTATTTATCCAACTTTATTTATTTAATTCCTGGAAAACTAGTGAAAAAACACTGATATAACCAAGCACAGATTGTCATGCAATTATTCAAAAATGATCTGCCATACGTAATATTTATCAGTTCTCATGATAGAATTTTCAAAAAATACAAAACCACGGTAACGGATAGTGGAATTCCACCCGAACCCTTTTTTGAAATTCATTTTTAACTTTTTTTTTTTAGCAAATTTTCAGTACAAAACAGATTAAAAATTGACTTTTTTACAGTGTTGACATTCAGATAATGTTATTTATCCCCAAATTTGAATGCTTCCGATCAAACAAAACATGTTTTATCGCATGTTTTATAATCGAACGCTGCAGGGGACATCGCAAAACCGATGGTATTATTTTGTTTAATATAAAAATTTATATTAGGCAATAATTACAACTTTTGTTGGTGTTACCGTAAATTTTAATAGAGAAGTTTACAAAAAAAAATAAGATTTTATCTTTTTGAAATTTTATTTAATAAAATTCGATGTATGAAGTCAGGGGACACGGTAAAAACGCAAGTTACAATTTTTGGCGAAAATGCCCAACTATTAATTTTTTGAAGGTAGTATGAATAATACGCTTTAAAAATTATTATAACACTAGCTGTTACCCGCGACTTCGTACGCCGAAAATAAAGATCCCTTCATTATAAAACATGTTTTTCGTAAATTGACTAACGAATAGTTTGCAAACAGACCACTCAATCGAAAAATGGACTTAGCAGACCCATATTATTTTTGAGAGACCTTTTCAACGATGCCCCGCACTATGGGGGAAAAAAATGATCCCCATAATACCTCTAGGAGAGGTACCCTAAAAACATATTTTTAAAAATATTATTCTACCAATTTAAAGTTTAAATAAACATGTATATTCTTGCTAAATTACAGCTTTCTAGCACTAAGGGTATCTGCGATATGCTACGGACGGATGGATGGATGGACGGACGGACGGGTATGACGAAACTCGGAAACTATGAGAATTCTGTTTTGACTTCGGAACCCTAAAAAGAGTCATAAAAGGCGCTTCATAAATAACGAATCAATCAACTACATATAGCAAAATTTTACCTTATCTCTCAGGAACAGGTTTATTTTCCGGGATAAAAAGTATCTTATGTCCTTTCCCGACCTCAATTCTATATCTGTACCAAACATCAAAATCGGTTCAGTGATTTAGGCGTGAAAGAGTTATCCCTCAGGAACAGGTCTATTTTCCGGGATAAAAAGTATCATTATGTTCTTTAGCTCAGTTCTATATCTGTACTAAATTTCATCAAAATCGGTTCAGTGGCTTGAAAGAGCTATCCCTCAGGAACAGGTCTATTTTTCGGGATGAAAAGTATCATATATCCTTTCCCGAGCTCAATTCTATATCTGTACCAAACGTCAAAATCGGTTCAGTGATTTAGGCCTGAAAGAGTTATCCCTCAGGAACAGGTCTTTTTTCCGGGATAAAAAGTATCCTATGTTCATTCCCGAGCTCAATCCTATATCTGTACTAAATTTAATCAAAATCAGTTCAGTGGCTTGAAAGAGTTATCCCTCAGGAACAGGTCTATTTTCCGGGATAAAAAGTATCATATGTTCTTTAGCTCAGTTCTATATCTGTACTAAATTTCATCAAAATCGGTTCAGTGGCTTGAAAGAGTTACCCCTCAGGAACAGGTCTATTTTCCGGGATAAAAAGTATCATTTGTCCTTTCCCGAGCTCAATTCTAATCAGTACTAAATTTCATCAAAATCGGTTCAGTGGCTTGAAAGAGCTATCCCTCAGGAACAGGTCTATTTTCCGGGATGAAAAGTATCATATGTCCTTTCCCGAGCTCAATTCTATATCTGTACCAAACATCAAAATCGATTCAGTGATTTAGGCCTGAAAGAGTTATCCCTCAGGAACAGGTCTATTTTCCGAGATGAAAAGTATCATATGTCCTTTCCCGAGCTCAATTCTACGAGTATATCTGTACCAAACATCAAAATCGGTTCAGTGATTTAGGCGTGAAAGAGTTATCCCTCAAAAACAGGTCTATTTTCCGGGATAAAAAGTATGATATGTTCTTTATGATATGCTCAGTTACATATCTGTACTAAATTTCATCAAAATCGGTTCAGTGGTTTAGGCGTTATTGAGTAGCAGACAGAGTTACTTTCGCATTTATAATATTAGTATAGATTGAGAAACGAATTAAAATAAACTGATTATATAAGCTCTTGTTTTATTGCAGTGGTCAACCAAAGGCTGAGATGATAATTAATAAAATTATTGTTGATAAAATTATTTCTTTGTTTCGCAGATTGGCTTCAACCCATTAATGGCCCACTACTGGGCACGGGTCTCTCCTCTTGAGGAGGTTTAGAGTATACTCTACCACGCTGCTCCAGTTTTGGAGGGGTTAGTGGGCAACCCGAGTGTCGGAAGTTTTCAAACCGCCCAAGGGCCTCCGAGATGGCTTAACGACTGTTATGTTACGATAACAACTGGGACCGACGGCTTTACGTGCACTCCGAAGCACGGAAACGCTCAAAAAATTTTTGCCACTAGCGGTCACCCATCCAACTAACGACCGCGCCCGCTGTTGCTTAACTTTGTCGATCGCTTAGGATCGACGCAAGCATGAGCGATTAATAAGAGTAAATTTAAAATATTTTCAAAAAAATAATATTTTAATAATAATTATGGATCAATATAAATTGAATCACAACAGCCTAATAGGGCTTATTTGCAAAATCAGTAAATATCTTTAAAAATTAAATTGCCTATGACTGTATTTGTCATGATCACTGAATTCGACTAAAATAATGAGTAAAGTTACAAAAACGGCAAAAGTAAGTATACACTTCCAATATCATTTTAATGTAGCCATGACAATGTCTATTACATGTGTACAATTGTATACATGTTATAGAAATTGTCATGGATAGTTAAAAATGATATTCGAAGTGTGAATATATTTATGATTTTGTTTCGATTACATTAATGTGGAATAAACGTGTATACCTTATTTTGACATCGTTTAATGGTTACTTAATTTTGAACGAATTGTCGTTCACTTCTTTCTGGATTGTTACAAGTTTAGATATTTTTGAAAACGTGACAATGTATACATATTATTACACGTGACTGTACCTACGCATCGATCGCCTTAAAGATTTTGCCATCGCAAGAATAAGTTTCCGTTTATCTATAAAATAAATTAACCCTCTGAGGAAACAGGATTTCTTAAGAAATCCTATAGTCTAATACTATCGTCTATAAAATCTACAAATAGATTTCGTTATATCTCTTAAGAAATCCTATTTACTCAGAGGGTTCATTTATTTTCCACAATGACTCAATAAAATCGAATTATCGATTAGGATTTATAATAGTTTACTTCTAAAAGTTAGTGTTTCCTTACAGTCACATCGAATGGCTTACCATGGCACATATCTCATACTCGTCGTAGCGGTTGTTATCCATTCTCTTTTAAGTATTCGGTATTACAATCCTCCAGCAACGTATGTATGTATACCTGAGGCTTGTCTGACAGGAACTTTATATGGCATTACCTGCCTTGTATCTACATGCCAACTTTTGATCAAACTACTCATAGGTACTCTTTTTTTCAGGAATTGGAGCAATGACGTGACAGGTGTATTAGTAGCCCTTATACTATGAGTATCTATATAGTAGATAAAGTTTAATTACAGTGAGACGGCGTTTTTGAAACTAATAAGGAGGTTATTTGTAAAAAAATACACATATTTTCATGGATTCTATCATAATTTATTAATACTCTATCAGATCATATCCTGCTTAATAAATATTTTACAAAGCTCCTATTTATAATTATATCCTATTTACAATTTATTATCACATCGTATATCTGTAAACTCCACGACGTTGCTATTTGGAAAAATATACAGCTCCGTGACCCGTTCGTCTCCAATGGGTAAGTCGTTGCCCCGGGAAAATCTTTTGTTTTCCGACATTCTTTTAAAATTTTCGGAGATGTCTAAATTAACGCTTTTACTTCGCTTTCCATTTCTACAAGAATCCAATTCTTCGGATTCATTTAAGCGATATTGGTTTTCCGGAACAGATTCCCTATTTTTCTTTCTCAAACAATGACACGTATCCCTCGGAGGTTCCTTTATGGATTCGTGTTGTCCAATATTTATTGATTTTCGACCAAAACTCCTGAGTGTTCCCCTATCTGTTGTAGACCGAAATGAAAGAATCCTTGTCCTATAGGATTGGCCATCCTGAAACAAAGTATTACAATTAAATTATATACAATATATTTTTTATCATACAGCTTTATATTCAATATAAAATGGTTGTTTAAACTGTTATTATTATTGTGATATTAAATTGATATTACCTCATAACTGTCATTGGAAAGACGGTTCTGCTTTTTACGAAATGTAAAACGTTGCCTGAATTCTTTCTTGAACTTTTCCTGAAACAAATTTTCCTAATTAAGTAATGAAATTTTTAGTTTCTCTAAAGTTACAAAAAGGAGTTATAGTCCAGGTATTAAAATAATTACAGTTTTTGTTTTCTTTTATATACGATATGAAATGTAAGTTATTTGCTAAATTTGATACAATTTAAATGAAATAAATATTCCCAAAAGTTATAATTTCATCTAAAATTTAAATGACGATATGACGGCTTATGGGACCGGAGGAAAAAGAACATCATTAATGGCCCACTAACGAGGAGGCCCACAGCTAAATGTACCACGCTGCTTCAGTGCGGATTGGTGGTTTTACTTTAGATTTCTTCAAAGTTTGATGTTTACTTCCTAAACCATCTTATACGTAACATCTACGTCACAAATATTAAGACACTGCCTGGTCGTTTGGGTAAATAATAGAAACACATATGTACGCCATACTACTGCATATTTGTTATAGCGTACTTATATATTAAAGCCAAGAAATTCAATACAAGTCAGTAAGGGGTTCACGTTCAGAACAATGACGCTAAGAAACTTTAAAATGCGGGTTTCCGCTACAACAAAGGTCGGGAAAAACAGATTTATATAAATGTCAAGAAGTTGAAGATAAAAACGACGTTGTTTCCTGAATTTTAAGCTTGTTAATAGAAAACTATTCTCAAAATAACATTACAGTGAAAAATCATGAGATTAACTAACCTTTCTATGCAATGTGTTTTACAGCGAGCAGGAGATATGGGTTGAATCAAAATATACATTGAGTGTTCAAATCAAATAAATATAGATAATTTGTTTTAATTATCCACCCGGGGACTTTAGTCGAGCTTTCACTATTATTAGTTGAAAATTTTTAAATTCATTACAAAAATAGTTAAAGATGCCTTTTTCCTTTTAATAAAAAGTAACAATAATAAAAGTAACAAAGAAAAAATTGTCACACCTTGCACTCAGGGTTATTATCCCATACATCTCAATGTATTAAAAAGTAAAAATTCGAATTTATGTAATGAGTTACTTAATTACTAAACTAAGAGTAATTATTTATATCAACTTACATTATATATGGCGTAGATAAACGGATTGTAGCAAGAATTACTCATCGCTAGCCAATCAAAGCAGAAGAAAATTACATTTATGTATCTGTACCTGAAAATAGAAATAAAGTTTTAGTACAATAAAATTGTGAATAATATATAGTTATTTATTAACGGTTAGTTTTCCCGGCGCGGTACCGCCCCGCCACACCCACTAGTCATGTAACAAATTGTTAAGCAATATGTATGTTGACTAATTTTAGAATTCAATTTTATTTTATAGATACGATCTTAATGTTCACAAAAAAAAATAATAATAATATTCCATTAAAATTTGAACAGAATGATTCAACAGAAATCAATATCAAATTTCCCACAAAAACGTCACGTGACGTCACTAACCGATGTTCAATACTAGCCGTTTAATGAAGTTTTTTTAATTTGGTTTTAAAATACGAATAATGACGCCATATTCTTACAATGGCGTTTAAGGTCATGGGACAGTGCGTGCTATTTACATTATTTCAAATTAATGATATTTAATTTATTGTGACTGATTTTCATGAAAGAATAATATTATATTTTAGGCCTTTAAATGTTGCTACTAATACTTTAAACATGATTGTAAATTAATTTACTATTACTGTCAACATCCCTATTGTGTTTCAGTCGGAAGGGTTTTGGGTGCCGGTTACACGTGTCATATACAATTTACAAAAGACGAACATCTGTCCTCAGGGGTAGAAAAACTG
The DNA here is from genome assembly GCA_963932265.1 of Thymelicus lineola. NCBI lineage: Eukaryota > Metazoa > Arthropoda > Insecta > Lepidoptera > Hesperiidae > Thymelicus > Thymelicus lineola. Next base: position 9,388,170 of record OZ010684.1, on the reverse strand, counting down.
TGACCAATTTGGAGTGGGACAAATAATAACGATTACTTACTGGATGATTACCAATATTTACGAACAGAACTAACCTACGCTATAAGTTTCAACTTGCACAGTCGTCTTACTAAAGAATAATAACTAAGTGATATTCTTATTAACACCTTTTACTCGTATGAACTGAATAGAGCCAGAAAAACAGAAACGAAGTTACGACTAATATAAATTAAAAAATTAAAAAAACTGTCTGTTATTGAAAAAGCTATCATGATAACCTTTTTGAAATCCTTATGGGGAGTACTTTAATTTGATACATTATTCGATTTATTTTTATTTTTTGATATTTCAAACAATGGCATCTCACCAATGAACTAATATATTAATTCGTTCACTGCATCTCACAGCTACCCTATTTTTTTAATTTCATTTATCTAAGAATACTTGGGTTATCAAGACGAATCTAACGATAACTTAAGTGTAAAGATCCGTTCAGTGGTTTGGAAGATATGAGGTAAAAAAAAATATTACGCATGTAATGCATGTTACGCATGACATGTCTTATATGCATATACATACAAGATACATCTGAAAAACATAACCGTTCCTGGCAGTCGAATAAAAACAAGATGCAATAAATGTAAGCAAAGCTATTGGCTTTTACATGAATTTCAAGTCAGAGTTCAGTTAGTAAAAACAAAGAAAACAGCTTTATTCCCTTTGCAAGATAACAAAACAAGACAATTATCATTTCCTACTTTCATTTCCAACGTTTTTATTGCATAAGTAGGCTACGCTGACTGTCCCAAAGCCCAAGTTATCTTTTGTAGGATTAAATAAATTCCTATTTAATCTTTGAATTCATAAAACGAAATTTACTTACTCATTTATAGACGGAAAAAATGACTGCAATAGTAGATAACTTTGTAGTGGCAGCCAACATAGTGCAAAGAGTGCAACCACCAACACCAACATTTTTATTACCTGTAGAAATAAGCAAACAAATAAAAATAGAGATGTTAGAAATAAAACCAAAGTTCTACGTAGGGTAAATAGTAATCATTTTGCCCCTTTGGCCCTTTAATTTAAATTCCAATCTTCCCTTCTTTATTTTTATTGCATTAATTAAAGTTGTTAATGAAGTAAAATATAATTACATTTATAATCAATTTAAGTTACCAGCTTCCCAAGAAATGAAAAATGTTTCATGATTAGGAATCTTATTTTGTAACAAGAAATTATCAAAGTCGATGATCACCTTAAAGGGCCAATCATTGTACTGTTTACCGTATATAAATAAATAATACCTTTTAACTTCCAAATTAAAACTTTAAACAAAGTAAAAAGAAGTTTCAATTACTGACAAATTTTAAATTGACTTTTGATTGATTGAAATTTTAAACTTTTAACGATTAGAGCCACTCCGATCAAAGTCAATATTTTAAAAAGTAGGCAATTTCCAAACATTATTTAGGTACAAAATGTCTCAGCGTTTATAAATATTTGGCTTTCAAACATGTGCCAGTTTTTCTGATGGCATTGTTTGATGCAAGAGATCGATCGCTGCTCTTTGTTACCCTATATTGTGTTGTATGATGGAAGACTTCTGCTGTTACCGCATATGGCGCAGATTTATTATATCCAGCGTTTGTAAAACCTTTAAAAGAAAGTATTTATCTTCGCTCATTAATAAACAATTGTCGGTAAGTGCATTATCGTATTTTCAAAATATTTTTATGACACAATATTGCAATTCTGAAAAAAAAATTGGTACTTACAGATTATATTTTACGAAATGATAAAATTCTATAATTAAATTTCTATAATTATCAAATTGCAAATATTTTTTTAATCAGGTTTAGTAACGAACAAAATGTGTTTTTGTAACTAATAAAAATCCGCTTAAAAACAAACGTGCAAATAATTTAAAGAAAAGTAACTTAATTAAGTTTAACATATTTAAATAACAATATGAAACACAAAAAAATCTATAATAAAACAGAAAATAAAAAGCATGTTAATTGTTTGTAATAGTACCTTTAGTTTAATAGTACCTTTTTCTTATTTTTCATATGATTTGCGTCTCTGGTCTCCTGTGCGTTGCCTGGCGCTCGCGCTCCCCAGAGTTTCATCGCCATGTGTGCATAAGCGAACGTTATCACGCAGAGAGGGATTACATACTGAAATAAGAGAGGGATTACGTACTGAACAGATAAAAGTAAACATTACCACATGGTATGCTAGGTAGTACTGCACTTGTATTACAAGGCTCATCATTTCGTTTCGTTACAAAACAAACTATGTTAGCATCTGAAAGTTTTTCATGAAACTTTTTCATGTTTTCAAGTGTAATGTATGTTGTATAAAATTGCAAGTTAGGCTGCAATGTGAACGCGTAGGAAAAACCTATCAGCTTGATGTACGCAATAATAAAATTTAAATTTTTAAATCTTATGAGGGAAAAGATGGAAAATAAGAAGTGAGTTTTTTATAATAATCCATCATAATAATTATTTCGTTTGTTGTAATGAAAATTTAAAATACAACAAGGACGAGTACGAATAAATTTTTGTTGCTTCGTAAGTGAAATTTCTTTATAGTCGGTTATTTACTATGTCCCAAAGAATTACTACAAAGTGCTTCTACGAACAAACTATTGAGTCTATAAAACTGCGCATCTCGTACAGAATATATGACTAGATAAAAGCTTGAGGCGACGAATACCCGCCGGTGGTGGTCTAAAGTAGTTACTGAGTGCACGAAAGTAGCAAGACACAGGCGTCTCTTCGTGAAACATTCCTTTGTAACTAAAAGTAAGCAGGCACTCGGGACTTTAGTTGGCCAAGAAAGCCTATAGTTTGATCGTGAATGAGCGCACTACTTTAAAACTTTGTACTGATTCTCTTACCAAGGAAATTGTTGGCCAATCAAGTCTCTATTGCGCGCTCGCTCAAGTCCTAATAATGAACCTTTTTGTGTAAAAGTGATTTAATGAGTAAATATGATTAAGTGAGAATCGGCTACTATTTATTTTTCATACCCCCAAGTGATAAGGGTTGTCCACCCCTAACATTTTATATTTATTTTTTATAATGTGGCAATAAAAATACATGATACAACCCTAAATTTTCATCCTTCTATCACCAACCCCTATTTTTAATAGTCATTTTAGTAATTTAAACTTTCACTGGCAGATAGCTGATGTACTCGTAACAGGGAGTAAATTAGGCTACTTTTATTTTAGAAAAAAAATAGTTTAAAAAAACGCGATACGAAATTCGCTGGATCAGCTAGTGTTATTATAATAACACCCGTGGTCACTACAAAGGGAATTAGAGAAAAGGATCTTATCAACTAACTGTAAATACAAATATCATAATCAGTTTCATGTTTATTTGTCATTTAGTTAATAAATAATAATAATATATTAGCCACATTAAAATTATAAATAGTATAAACATTAAATTTATTGAGCTTACCTGAAATATATACAATATTAGCCTGTATATCGCCAATGAATGTGATCCGAAGTCACTGGGTGCACAAAATGGCTTCTTATAAATTACATTAGTAACTGCAACAAAATATTAAAACATTATTTATATTAAATAAGTTTAAAATTTTCAGGTATAATTTGCAAGAACAAAATATTATGAGATATAATTCTATAATAGCTAATAATAAATAACTGTAATTTGGCATGGATATGTAACATATTTGTTAAAACTCTAAAAAAAATAAAAAATAAAAATAGTGTTGAAAAATATTTTTTTAGGGTACCCTTCCCTAAGAGATAACGTAAGGGTGGATTTTTTTGAGGTATCGTCGGATTTTTTTTTCATTTTCCATAATTTATCTGTAAATTAATCTCGTTCCTACGTTATTCTCTGACTCTATTTATATCAATTAGTTATGCAACGCAAGAAAATTAGTTGCTCTGAATACAGACTCAATCACTTACAATCAAAAAACGTATTTTTAGTTGTTTTAGATGTGTGGTTGCGCATCTTTTTCTCACATGAAACGTCACTCAAATAACGAATAATTAGCATGATAAAAACGATCTTAACAGTAAAAAACAAAAAATAATCTCGCTGATTAGTATCTGAAATAATCTATAACAATCTCTTAAATCCTTAGCTTCTCAAGCAACAAGTTAAAAGAACTCTGCAGCTGTATTCGTCTACGTTAATTTGTCTACGTTGTTAAATTTTTTTCTGTATTTATCTATGGGGTTGAGTCACTTAATCAAGTTCTAGAAAACACGTATATACTGCGTTTAATTTAGTGATAAACGTTATCGTTGTTTAAAGTGTATCTGGTAGAGTTATCGTATACGTGGGAATATTTGGGAAAAATGTTATATTAAGTAAAGGGGAATTATAAGTCAAGTCACAATTTTTTTTGGCCAGGAAAACCAACCTGTGATTTTATAAAATAAGTATACCTTATAAGGTAGCCACGAGAAAATGAGAAGGCTTCTAATAAATTAATTCGCCTTTTTTTAAATGCCACCTGAATATTCTAAAGAAAGTCAAATATGGAACAACAATTATTTGCACTTGTCCCATTGATTTATACATCACCAACTAATTTACTAACTCAGCCACGGATTTTACAACTAATCAATATTTTAAACATTGGCGAAAAAAGATGAATGGTGGGGGATTACGGGGGGAAAAATCCCTATTACATGGGGCGCGAGGGGAATGGGGGGCGTATCCTAATAAAGAGGGGGGCTTGGAGGACGAAAACCCCTGCAATTAAAAATGCTATAGGAATCCAAAACGGATAATAAATCCTAATGGGTTAGGTTAGGTTAAGTTCGTATAATTTATTTTTGACGTGGAAATAGGGACCCCGCGAAGCAGGGTTCCGTCGACATTTATGACAAAGTGTAGTTTGTTGCATAATTGAATTGAAACTGAACATTTCGTTGCCATAATTTAGTATAAGATGATAATTTTAGGTATGTTTTGATGACCATTCAATATATTTGATGATAATTTTCGGTATATTTTGATGACCAAAAAGTATAGGGCGAGTTATAAATAATTATTCATGTATGTTACAAATGTAAATGCTAAAAAATAACTACCATGCTAAGTTGTATTTATAGTAGCTTACATCGAAGATATATAGTTGCTAAGATAGTATTGTTTAAACGCGCATTAATGGTGGCTTACTTAGTAATTCAGATTACAATGTAGATCTTTAGAGGAGAATAATCAATCTAATAGTTGATTTAATTAGCACCCATAAATACAATAAATATAAATAAACATTTCCACTTCAATGATGTATTAAATAAATGAATTTTTAAACCAAATGCTTTGAAAAGTATTTTTAATCATGATGACATCGGTCGTGATGTGTACTTTTCCGCTTTATAGGGATCTAAATATAGGATGTTTGTTTATCGGTTCGCTTCATTGTAGACAAAGCTTACCCTACTTTTTGTTTGTACCTTGTTTGAATGCGGAATGTTTTTATCCATTTATTGAAAGAACATAATATTATTCTCTATTTAAATATAGTATAGCTAGAAAATGTTTTAATTTTTCAGAACGTGAACATGCATGAACAGTGAACACATCGAAGTAATTAGAATTTCTCCGTAGAACACAAATACAAAATAATATATGTATAATATTCAGCTGATACAGAACGTATTCATTCGTAATGTTAGCTGTTAATTCGTTAGCTGTTTTCACAGCTTGTGCTTACCAACCAACCTAGTATTTTTCTTTTAAGATAATATGATACCATTTTGGTACAATACAAGAATTTACACTTAAGATTTGCAATATACAAGAAAAACCCATTATGGCGATAAGCTATCAATGTCACAGATTAAAATTGTAATTAATAATGTAATGTTAAGATATTTGTCAGATTTTATTCTAATCACTGATATGACGTTACGTCTTACAAGGCATTGTAATGGTAAGCTTGAGGTAACATTTTCGTTATTGCACTCGCTTCACTAATAAACAATGTGTGAATATAAAAAATCTCATCTATATTATTATGATGCTAAATTAATCTTAACTACTGTCTATTTCTTCTGAACTCTATTACCTAAGTAGGTAGTATAATAATACATAGACTGGTACATTTTAAAACATCTTTTTGTTTTGAATTGCTCACCTGGGTCTTGTTCTTCCTCCATAATAACTTCCCACGCCATAGCCATGGGAGCTGCTAGCGACAGGGCTAATACCCATATTAGTACTATTACTACCTTGGCTACTCGTTTTGAAGTGTGTGCGCTGAAACAAATAACAAGCTGTTATTCAATAAGTTCCACAGCTTTTGTGATGTTGGCTTCATCCGTTATTAAGTTAAATATAATATTTCCTATCCAGGTTATTAAGTTCACGATGGTGTTAGGTACCATCATCGAGGTTGGACGTGGTCACTGGTCTCTATATGATCCAGTTTAATACCACCGGGTACTAGAAAAATTGTCCGTAATCTATCCAGATATCTTCTTCCCTTGTCATAGAAACTATACTATAATAAAACTCAAAGTGTCTGTTTGTATGTCCGGGTATCACATAAAAACCCTTGAACGGATTTCGATGAAAATTGGTAAAGTTGTTACTGATACCCTGGGTCATATTTAAGACAAGTTTTCATCCCGGAAAATTAAAAGGTTTCCCGGTAAAACAGGATAAAAGTTTGAATAAGTTAAAACATAATTTCCGTATGCAAAGCTGCGGGCAACAGCTAGTCTACTGTATTTTTAAATGTTTTTATTTACCTTCTTAATGATTAACAACACTATAAAAGCGCGTATATAGTTTATAATCTATTAACTTATTTTAAATTTGGTTATTAAGTAGAAGAATTGACACAATTGACACAACACCAGGTTGACCATTTCTTTCGTGGTCGGTAATACAACGACCACCTTGTGTGCTACGGTGTCCATAACCGGTAAAGACTTAAATAATCTACCTATACCTATGGGCTATCAGTTAGTTCATATCAAAATAAAGTAAGAATCGTGTAACATGCTAAAATACGTGTCATAATAAAGTTGAATTGTGTGCCAGTAGCTCGCATCGACTTTAAGTAATCAATATATCCTACTTCATTTGCAAAAGAGTTTTTCCCATTGATCTTCATTTATTTCCAGTTCTGTTGATCAGTTGTAAAATGGTAAGATTTTCCAACTTATTTACTCACTACTTGTAACAATATCGTAAATAAAATTACTTTAAAAACAAACTACTCTGATACGGTGAAACGCGAAGTAATATAAACTACAGGCTGTCTTATTACGATATGTAGACTATATAGTTAATAGTTATACTAACACGAAAATGGTTATACCGCTTTTGACCCTCTATAAACAGGACTGCGTTTAAGTACCACTTATCTGAACAGGACCGAACCAAGTGAGGTAATAGTCACTCAGTTAGGAGTTATCTTTTTATATATCCAGATTACTACGCCGAAATTGCTTCTTATTCATATATAAATCAGTATTTGCCTTTTATGTATCTATCGTTTTAAACTATTATTACAATATGTAAGTGGTCACCTAAATTTTTTATTATACCAAAGCACGAAAAACTTTTAGGTTTTAAATGTTTTAATTTCACTCATTTTATACTTTTTTTACTAATATCAACTTTAAAGGAGATTGAAAAATAACCACAGCATGTTCTTTTGTGTGTAGCAAACACGATTCGAAAACCAAGCGGATAAAAAACGTAGCAGCGCGAGCGGTATATTTACAGTGCAGATTCAACTGAAAACATAAAAACAAGCTATGAATATGCGACAGGATCACGAAGTGGGATATCAGAACACAGTGACTCAGTGCAGTTTTTATATGCAGATTTTTTATAAAATCTAATGGAAAGCGGTTACGAGTACAGTACCAAATGCGTCATTGATACGTTGGATATGAAAAAAGAGAAGATAAAAGTATATAAAAAATACTTCAATATTGCTGAATGATACGATGGTAACATTTCATTGTAATAAATCTTATTTGCAGTCTTAATTTTGCAAAATTATATAAATAATCAAACTTTAACTTTGGTATTGCATATTAATTAATTGTTTGACATGATGCAATTACTAAAATAATAATTGAATATTAATCATAACAAAATAATATTTAACAATTATTATATTATAATTTAAAATAGGTAATAACACAATGTAACTATTATTTAAATATTTGGATTAGAAGATAAACCTACATTGTACATCCTTATAACCTTACCACGTGAAAACTAGGGAGGAGGGGGGGGTCTTCTCATATACTACGGATGGTCACGAATGGGGGGGGAGGGGGGTAAAAAGTTGGAAAAAATGGGTTACGTGGTTTTGGTATGTTCCCTTAGCTTCCTTAGCGCGGAGTTCCGGAATCGATTCCCAGCTGCGGCAGTCTTTTGCATGTTGCAGAAATGTTTGTCCTTGAGTTTTGGGTGTTTGTGACGTGTATTTATTGTGTGTTTATTTGGGTCGGAGCCGTGCATACAATTTTTTTATCAAAAAGTGCAACAGTTTTTTTCGGTGACGTCAAGTAATGTAGATGCAATGATGCAACAGTAAAGCAATGCAAGTAACACAAAATTGACTTAATAGGTATACACGATTCGAAGCGCTTCAAAGAACCGATTAGTTCAAAGCGCTGTACGCTTTGAAATAAATTTGCATAGAAATACGGTATGTATTTTGTAAAGCGCTTTAGCCAGTATATGTTTAGTGGTAAAATTTTGGCTACAAAGGGAACAAGACTTTAGTATCGATAAATAAACAAAGGTTTACATAGTCACCTTTGTACCAAATTCCCAGTAGTTGTTGATAGTTATCCCCTGTACGATACAGAATTCCCTGAGAAATATTTAACAACAAGAGCAAATTCTGATACTCTCATAAGTATTATCTGGATGTGAATCAACCTTTAGGAAGATTATTAGGTACACTCTGAATGATATTTATTTTAAAGACAAAACTTTGATTTGATGACGCGATGGCGTAGTTTGGCTTTCGAATTTTTTTTTAGAATTGCATCGTTATCTTAGAATGCAACAATCAATATTCTTTTACTTTTGGACGTTTAATAAATCATGTATATAAATACATATATAGCTTTATGTTTAGTTAAGCCAAACCTTGTGGTACAAGTTGTACCAATATTTGATTTATTGCCTCTTTTTATACATATCATTGTTTATTGTATAAGTTCTGGCATATTTAGATTAATGATAAATGAATGAGAAACAAACAATGAATGAGAGCATTCATGCGGTTTTCGGAAATGTATACGGTACTAAAAATAATAATAAATCGTAAAATTCAATAATATAGTAGTTCACAAGACAGGTTTATAAAAGGATTTTACCTATGAAATTGAATTAAGAATTTATAACCAGCATTTTCAGATGTAAAATAATTATCTGTGGATTGTTACGCAATTCGAAATTCAAATAAATTTTATTCGAAAGCCGTCTTATTTTAATCTCAAATTCAGTCATTTATTTTTAGATGGTGTTTTGTTTTTATGAAATTGTGGTAGTTTTTGACGCCATGGATAAACTGAAAATTCGTACAATTTTTCGAATATGAGTTCCTACGTGGAAATACCGCGCAAACAACACGAAACATTAACGACGTGTACGAGTCGAACACTGCTTGCACGATCATTTACACGGTTCAATCGTTTTAAATCTGGAAATTTCGAGTTGAAGAACGAACATAAACGAATCCTACACAGACCAACAGCGAGACTTAGGCGTCGAAGCATGCATAGCACTACTGAATCGACATAGAAACGAGGAAATCCTAAGTCGAATTGTTACCTGCGATGAAAAGTGGATCTTACACGACAACGGTGAGCGTTAGTTTCAGTGGGTGGACCCAGGTCCAGCACCTAATCAGTGCGCTAAAAAAAAGATTAATCATAGGAAGACTATGGTGATTGTCTGGTGGACTAGTGCTGAACTTGTACATCACAGATTCTTACCGAAGGGTACTAAAGTAATGTCAGATGTCTATTGCCAAGAATTGCAAACAATGATGGGGAAGCTCGCAAATAAACAACCAAGACTGGTCAATCGCTCTTCCTCATTGCTTCTCCACGATAACGTGCGAGCTCACACTTCACGACAGAACATCACAAAGCTACAAGAGATACAGCTGGAAGTGCCCTGTCACCCACTACACTCACCGGACATTGCCCCAACAGATTTCTACTTTTTTTTAATGTAGACAATTTTTTAACTGGGATAAAGTTCAACACCCAAGAGAGAGTACAAAACGCTTTCGCTGACTTTATCCCTTCCGTCCGGAAGACTTCAACAGTAACTGGATAAACAAACTGCAACAAAAGTAGCAAAATTTTATAGATAATTTGGGCCAGTATTTCGATTAGCTGAAATAAAAAAAAGATACCAAAATTACAAAAACTTTCTTACAAATCTCCAAGTTGATAGGTGAAGACTTAATTTCAACACGTTATAAATAAAAAAGTTCATATTATTATAAACTAAATAACTCGTGCAACTGTTTGTCATAGTGGAATTGATTTATTTATATCTTTCTTTCTTGTTTTCTTTTATGGCAGGCAACGCAACGGTGATGCCTGGTGTTAATGGTGGCGGTGAAGACACAATATCATGTTCTGTAAATATCATGTGTGCTCGTTTTCCGGCTTTATAAGCGTACATAAAAAACATACTGGACTGATTGTCATATAGTAATGAAGTAAGGAAATAAAACTATATATGTACCGTCAGAATTCCATAATGCTCAATACAACTAGCATATAATATAATACATTAATTTCTTGTCGACAGTTAGCAGTTAAGTTATTAAGATTTTCTGCCTACAAATCATAAATATTCACCTTATGTACATAAATTACAGAGCAAATCTGCCAGATCAGTCTGCTACATTATATAAGCGGCGAATGTTGTTATTATCTTAACGACCATATTATCCTATTACGTATCAAATTGTTTACGTGGAAGCGAGAAGCAATGTCGATTATGGAAAGGCTTATCTAATATACTGTATGAGATGAACAATATCTTATTACCTAATTATCTAACTTCTACGCCATATCTTCTATGAGCGGCAATGACTTTATTGAACTTCTGGCGGTACAGTCACCTGCAGAGAAAAGTAACCCATCTGTCTATTAAAACTATTTAACAGATGGGTTACTTTTCTCTGCAGGGGACCGTACAAGGCAGAGTGGAGGACCAGGCCATGTGGTAGATTATCCATGCGATGGACCGACCACATTTAATCTGCTGTGGGCAGCCGATTGTAAGAGTGCACCAAAATGACGACAAACCGAGCGAAATAGTGAGAGATTGTGAGGCGAATTACATCTGCCTCAAACGCGACAACATGACGACCACGGCCGATCTGTCATGAGCGAAACGATCAAGAACCATATCTATTTTTTGCCATATCTATGCAAAAAAAGCAAAGCAACGACCCATAATTTTCCCATTGCTGGGCTCGGGGTCTTCTCTCACAATGTGAAGGCTACAGTCTACCACGTTGGCCAAGTGCGGATTGGTAGACTTCACACACATTTGAGAACTTTATTGCATATCTATGCATTATAATAATATTTTAATTGATCGATTTCTGTAATTACACACAATTTAGATTTAGATGCGTCTGTTCCCGTTATGGTTGGTGTTTGCACATAGGTATATCCGCACCGTACGCACCGAACGCGCCGCATTTGAGAGCCCGATGCGGATGACATATGCGGCTGCATATGCATAATGAAAAAAAGTTGACATATTAATATAGATACGAAATAAATTAACTATAAAATGCTAGGAGTTACAATAGGCATGATGACAGTAAGTAAAAATCACTAAAATTATATATTCATTTAATGAAACCCTATTAATAATGGATTGCAGAACACTCATTTATTTGGATTATTATGAGCGAGATTAATAATATTTTGATAAAATAAAATTACAAAATACGGCAAGCCGCCATGATGTCTTGAACGTCAATCAGTCTCAATCAGAGCGAATTACGTCACGCTTAAGTAAACAAACGAATATTACTAACAGTAATATTCGTTTGTTTACTTGATACAGTGATATCTTCATAATATATTATCTATTCATTGAAGTATAATGTCATAGAACAGACATCTGGAACAAAATGTGTGTCCCGCCCGGGAGGTTCGATTTTCAAAATTGAGCCAACGTTCTCCTTTCAAAATCGAACGAATCCATTGAAGATTGAAGTCACGTGGCGCCAATGCATTGGGACATACATGCATGGAGTTCCCGGCGTCGGTTCTATACGCTAGTAATAATACTTATATATGTCTATTACTTTATTTAGAAGTGACGCCACAAGCGACGTCATGACACTGAAGTGTTTTTGTGCGAATTTTAAACTTAAAAATTAAAATGTATTTATTTTACTATACACTAAACCTTATTTTTTTGCGGAAATATTACATGAGTACTTACGTTGTAATTATAATATATTTTCTAACAATATAGAACCGTATTTCAAAACCTGTCATCATGCCCATTCCATATATCTACAAACCACCTGCTACCGCTATTACGAAACCCTCATTATCATGATTTACACGCCGTGGAATTATCAGACCAAATAAAACCCGCATTCACACTTGACGGGAGAGCAATTGAATACGATAATCTCAAAAAATACTGAACGGGTTTTCCTTTTCTTGCGGTATTTTCAGTTTCGTCATGTTCCTCTGTTCGTCTGCGGGTTACCTAAAAGATCTGTGATTGTCACAACGCGCCGTGGCCGTTTTCATGAAGACTACAACAATTTCTCCTTTGGATAAATATTAGTAATACATCGTATGTACAATGATACTTTTAGAAAATTAATAAGTAAGAACTTAAGGTTTTGTTTTAATTTTTGGTGGTTCCACTTTTTATTTAACAGTTTTCTCTAATCAGTGCCGGATTTATATTTTTTATGAGTGTAGGCCAATTAACATTCGCCGCCCCATGTACATTTCTAAAATAATAATTTTCCTTTCATAGTAAGGAAGGCACTGAATTAGTCACTAAGAAAGTGCGTAAAAAAACAAGAATTACAATTTTTGCGACACATTAATAGCTAAATCATCTATAATATATCATCTTCTGAAATCTGCCGCCCCTAGGACGCTGCGGCCCCTAGGCCGCGGCCTAGCCGTAGCCTATTGACAAATCCAGGACTGTCTCTAATAGATTCGCAGGGATTAAGCCAATATGCCGGGAAGTAGACCTACCTTTATGCATCATGTTTCGGGTAGCAAGTTAGTGAACTGCGAAATAATATTATACGTATAAACAACGAATAGGTTTCATGGACAACAACAGCCCGATACGAGCTTGATTTTACTATAATATTGTGTAGTTACTCCCCGTACACAATACACGATCTTGATATATTGGCAGATGATATTAGAAAATAATACAGCTGATCTACTGTCTAGTCATTTTCTTCTGGAAATATATTGTATATCTTCATGCAGGATGATGCGTAGGTGTACGCGTATAATTCGGAATGTTAGTCGACCAAGTTAATTAATACAACCCCATAATTATATACGGTATGCCCCTCACGCTTCTGAGATGACCCTAAGTGATAAAATTCCCTTTTATTTAATTAATTTCTGAAATACCTACGTACTGATTGTCCTGTTTTAAAATGAAGAAACATTTTACGACATCAATCAGTACAAGCATGGTTTTTGCTTTCGGAGAGCAAATGAGAGATCCAAAAACAACACAGGCGAAGATTATTTTATTTATTTACACTTTATTTTGGGTACCGATCTTTACTAGCACCCAAAATAAAGTACTTCCTTTTGTACCACTTAACTTTTTAAGTGGTATAAAAGGAAGACCATTCTCTGCCAGTCGAGTCAACCTTTGGTTTAAAGTATATTTAGGATGTTATAAACGCCTCCTACTAATTCCTAGTACCACCTAAAACCTAGGGTCTTTTTTATTTTAGATTATTATGCACTTATTTATTTATTATTCTTTATTGTAAACCTAAAAACAACTAGATCACTATGGGCGAACTTAATGCCAAATGGCATTCTCCACCAGTCAACCCTGGGCGATTGCTAAAAGTTGTGGTAGGTGCTACAAAATTTAAATTGTGGTCTACAGCTGACATCAACAGTTCAATAGTCCACACATTTTTTGTAGGTATTTCAGCCTGCGGGGCACCGCTTTGTCTTGAAGCAAAATGGTAAGTAATTTTTTTTTAACTGAGCAAATAGCTACCTGTGTTATACTTTCGAATAAATTTGCTAAAAACTTCAAATATTTTAATCTTTTGTATTTTTAAGGCAATTTGGAGTTCGAGGTGATTAACTTTCCTATTTTTAGTGTAGTTGCATGTCACATAGGGTAATTTAATCAAACCATCAAATGTAATGTTGTCAATCCTCGTTATCTTCAAGATTCTGATTTGATTCTGATTTAAATTGAATTTCTCATCAAATCTCGATAACTAATATTCAATTGACAAAAAATATTCCAATATCAGCGTAAAGTGTCTCCAAAACTTCTTGAGGAATCTTCTCATTTTGTACAAACGATTAATCAAAGTTTAGCTACGTTTATCGTCTGATATGTCTCGTTCACTAGTAAATTTTATAAGTTTGAAACAGAACTAGTAAATAATATGAATTTATAACGATTTTAACGATAGATTTTAGTATACACTGTACTACACAACGCAGATAACAAAATTAGACGAGACTGAGGTAAAGTGATAGCAAATATACATATTATTATTACATCAAATGTTATCTCTCAAGTGTCTACATTCTACGTCTAGTCTACGTTCCCTAAAATAACAAAGGATTGTCAATACTCCGTGAAATTACCTATACCTAGTGTTTTCGCGAAATTAGCTATACGGTTTTCCTGAAATTAAATTAACTTACCGTGGATTTTATTGGTAAAATTTAAATCTACTTTATTTTTTATACTTAAGTCTTGCTTCTTAAGTTGGTGATTTTATAATTGTTCTTCCACTTCTTCTTTTATTCTTATTTTTGTACGAGATTTCAGAAATGCCTACCACGTCGTCATTTTTAGGGTTGCGAAGTAAAATCGGAACCATTATATTTTCGTCATGTTCGTCCGTCTGTTTGTCCGCCCGTCTGTCCGAAGCAAAGCGCCGAGACATTTAGTGCTAGAAGGCTGTAATTTGGCATGGATATACATATTTATTAAAACTCCAGAATCGTAGAATAACATATTGAATAAGATATGTTTTTCAGGGTACCTCCTCGACAGGTAACATGAGGATGAAATTTTTATTCGTCGCGTACTCTGTAATGTTATATAATATTATACCTTATAGTGTTATATGATATTATACCTTGTAGTACCCTATGGTATCGTTGAAAAGGTCTTCCAACAGTATTATGGGTCTAAGATGATTTTTGGAACTAGGGGTCCGTTTGCGAAATTGATAATTTTGGTTAGAGTCAAATGTCCTCCCCTCCCCCCTACTCTCTAAACGGTTGGAATTGGACAAGTAAAAAAATTCTCAAAAATAGGTTATATATGCTAAATTTACACGGAAAACTATCACGGCTATGTTAGCATAAGTAGTATATTGAGTAATAGCACAGAAGACAATAGTAGGTACATATTATAATTGTAGTAATAGTCGATAAACTTACTACTTCGGAACCCTACATTGCGCGTGGCCTGATAACGCACTAGGATGCTTTTTATGTTTTATTGCTGTGTAGCGTTTATTTTTTTATTATTGAGTATTCAATAACAATTATTAAAGTGATAGCCGGGTGCCGGCCTGCCTAATTCTCAATGGTCCGATTTCCCCTCCGAAATAAATAAGTTTTCATGATATTCTCCCACTACCCAACTACAAATCTAAATCCATATTATGTCCTAAGCCTACTTAAGTTAATTGGTAAATTACGATACATATCAGTTGTTGGCCTGTAAACGCTTGTGATATGAAAACTTATCAAGTAATGGACTGCAATAAATATTTATTGCTGGTTTAAACGTCTCTACTTATTAAATCCTGCACGCGACTCTAATTAAATGAATGGCTGGCTTCAACCGATTAATGGCCCTTTACTGAGCACAGGTCTCTCCTCTTGTAAAGACCTAGAGCATCCAACAACGCTCGAATGCCTCCCACATGGCTTAACGATTGTTATCTTGCGATAATCAGGAACCGACGGCTTTACGTGCCCTTCGAAGCACGGAAGCATTCAAGAAATTTTGCCACTAGCGATCAACTACCTACCGACCGCGCCCGCGGCTGCTTAACTTTGTCGATCGCTGAGGATCGACGCAAGCCGCCGGGCTATGAGCACTTAGTAAATGAAATGAATATTAATTATATGAATTTCTAACATCGTAATGAAATCTTCACACCTAATTTAATTTCTCTTTAATGTTTTTGACTGTTACAATCTTCGCTCATTCAGTATGAGCGCGGATTGTAACCGCAGCGATTTTTACCTTTGACGTCGAGCAGATCCGAGTCTAGCAAAGTTATGGATTGAAATGAATAAAGATGAACATTTAAGAACTTCGTGTTCCATGATTCTTTAATGCTGAAATTAAGGAATAAGAGTGGATAATTATAATTAATACTTGAAACAAACCTTTCGAAGCACGAATACCAAGAATATGTGGCACCCTATAGTTATGGGTACACTTATGTTATGGGTACTGAAGTCACTCGTCCGAACTGCGATACAATAAAGGTCGTACTGAAAATCACCGTGGTTCACCGCGGCATATATGCTGAGTGCGTACCTTTCTTGTTAAGCAGTGCTGCAGCAGGTTATATGTTTGTAGCAACTTATAGTAATTATATGAATGTTTATTAAGATTCAATTTGTAACTTGTTGCAGTGCTTAACAGAATAAATAATTTCTTTCTTTCTTTCTTTCTTATGTTATTATCAATTATTAGCAATTGTACTTATATCTTGATTCATGTGTTATCTGTGTTGGGTTTCCTATAAATAAATAAATATAATAAATATTATAAATAAATAAATAAAATATGTGCTGGATATATTAAAATATATGTTGACAATTAATTGCCTTATTAACATAAAATAATATAATTTTAAATTATCTATTACAAACTTATTGAAAAAAATCTGTATATAATAGCTATCAAACGTCCTTGAATTTAAAAATACAAAGCGTTTTCTATTCAAAATCTTTTATTTCTGAAATAATTTAATTGTTTTACCAGATCATTAAAAGTCCATTACCAGTTCGGGACTGAGAAATTATGTATATGAGAAGACTGATTGTTGATTATTGAGGGATAATACTAAACTATGATCGTTATGTAGGTACTTCTTTCAGAATATAATTTATGTACATATTAATCCTACTATTGTGTTCAGGTCTCTTCTAATCTTACTAATATTATAGATGCGAAGGTTTGTAAAGATGTTTAGATTAGGATCACGCGCTAACCGTTGCACGGATTGAGATAAAACTTGGCACACAGACAGACCATGTCCAGACTTAAAAAATAGGGTAGAATTTATCGCGTGTATATTTTTGTGAAACCACTATATTCACTTTATAACTAAAGTCAAGTAACTTTCGCCCACGGAAGAGTGGTTTTTATGTAAGGTTAAAAGTTTAAAACTATGCAGGAAAAGTACGGATTACCAGACGTCACTCGCCGTTCAAAGTAATAGAGTTAATTTTAAATTATGAAAGTTTTCTCACAATCTGAACTTTGACAGAAGTAATTTAACTTTTTTAATGTTTATACTTACTTTAAAAATGTCCGCAAAAGCTGGGAATCGAATTTTATTCGTCATAAAACTAAAAAGTTTTTAAACCTTTGAATAAAATCGATTTGGTATTTGAAAATGGTAGATAGCTTAGATATTATAATTTATACCTATGTTTGTAATAACATTTGAATTGTAAGCAGTGCAGTATGTGTAGTGAACATAAGAACAAACATTTATTGGTTACATAAATGACTTGGCCGGGAATCGAACCCGCCAACTCTCTCCTCGCAAAGAGAGTCACTGTGTTCGACGGTAGAACTAGTGAGAAAAAAAATTCCCACTAGTTCTACGATAGGACTAACAGTAGAACAAGTGGGAATGAACCCACCCTATAGGGTCGTTTGCTATAATTAAATTATTTTGCCGATTATAGGTCATGTCGTGGGTGTGTAGTAAACATGACAAGATAATTGACGTGTCGGCTGCGTTACTTGGTTCTCTATCTATAAGTTTCTTAACTGGACGACTCGACAACGACAACAACATGTAATGTGTACACACACAAAGATACCTGTGTGCGTGCGAATGGCATGGAGCTTAAAGATACTGCCCTACCAGTAAATGTAGTGTTTAGTTATGTTTTAAAACATTTTACATCTGCAGAGTGCAGTGTGAGAGCTCCACTTGAATTATAAAGTTGTGTCGCATCGTGTTTTCCAATGAAGAAACGTTCATAAGCGTACACTCCATTGCCTACGTTTAACTAACGTGTTCTGTAGGTAAACGTGTTATTAGCTTAATCGACTAATCCAGAACTACCTATCTAATACCTTTAAACAAGCAATTCTTGTATAATATCTTATCTTATATTCTCGGAGTCTCGGAAACAGCTCCAACGATTTTCATGAAAATTTGTATGCAGGGGGTTTCTTCAGGGGCGATTAATCTATCTAGCTAGGATTTATTTTTAGAAAATGTCGTTTTATCCGTGTTTTCAGGCAATGAAAAACAGCTACAATAGACTTTTCCTGACATGTATTAGCGAGTAGCAACACTAAAGCTACTTCAGTAGATGGCGTTGTTAAGAACACTAAACCGAGCAAAGCTCGGTCATCCAGGTACTTAATAGTAAAACGTGTTAATTGCTTTTCTTTAAAGGTTTGGTGCGTCCGGCATATTGGTCGTAGCACACATATCAACTCGTAAACGGAACGTAAACGTATCACCTCTTGCATGTCAGTATTCTTTGTATGAAACTCCCAACTGTAAAGCACACTTATCGGATCCGTAACGTAATCGCCTCGCCTCGAGACAAACTCACGAACCGCGGTACGGTGCGTGGACGACTTGCCGTACTCGCGCTTACGTCTCACCGTACGCTATCCTTCGACTTTCCGTTTCCTCGTGCGCGCGCCGCGCCGCGGCTACCGCTGCGTCGGCGAACTGCTGTCATTAATTCCGTCAACCAGCGGCCGGCGAGCCGTAAGCGCGGCGTCGCCTAACCGTAGCCGAGTCGATTTGCAGCTGTTGGTCGGTTATAACGCGCTTACGTTAGGTTAGGTTAGTTAAGTTAGTTAGTTAGGGTGATCCGGTGCCGATCCCTTTCCGAGTTGATATGTGCGCTACGACCATATAAATGAGGCTTTACTAAACTTTTAATTTGTCAGGACTGGGAATCAAATTGTAAAATGCACTATACAATTTCAGTATGGCGAAGGTTTAGTAAAAATGTCGATGGGCTAAGAAACCAATGTAAAAAATAACAACATTATGTTATAGGACAATGACCTCGTCACATATTATGTATTGAACATGTTAAAACCAAGAATACGAGACCAATTTGAGAAGGTCTGGAATAACGTTAGAACAGTTACAGGGCGGCGTTACATTTAACTCATAAATCCGTCATTGAGCCCTCCTAAACAAGTTTAAACTATCATAGTGTTGCCTCGGGAGATAACATTGATGCAATGAACTATTATAATATACTGTACTGATGTGAAAAATTTTCCTAAGAATATATTTGACAGAATCAGCTTTCACAAGATTGGTGTCTTTTAGGGTCAAGAAATTCGCTTGGAGAGGTATCAGTAGAACATAGACTTCTTATAGGTTTTTCTGTAATATTGAAGTAAAGACCAATTCCCTGTATTTTTTTAAAAATTATAGCATCAGTAGTTTCAGAAATAGGGGAGGAGGGGGGGGGGGGGGTGAATGGTCAATTTTTGGCTTTAATTTTCATTTTTCTTAAATAATTTTTAAACTATCCATTGTAGAACTATAACAAAAATATATTTGAAATCCTTACAATAATCCCTTTCATTTAACGTACAACACGATACGGTTTGCGAAACAGTTCTTGTTTAATTTGGATTTTGTTAAAAAATGTACATGAGTACCTCAACTCATTCGATCTAGTAGTTTCAGAGTAAATTGGCTGTGAATAGCGGTCGTCTAGACGCACGAGTGATCCTAAAGCTTAAGCCACCGCTTTTAGTTTTTTCGTATGGAACCCTAAAAAGGAATACTTCTTTCAATATCCCATGGTTGGTCAGTAAATTTTTATTTTGATTTTTAAATGGTAAAATGCCTCATTGGCTAAGTTCCGAGGTGATAGATACATGACTGTATCAGATATAATGTAACAAATAGATTTATTATATTAAATCAACCCTTAATTCAATACCTGATAATGAAGCATGTATAATAATATGTCGTGACAATAGAACCCTAATTAATATTATTATAATATTAAATTAATTATATCTAGATAACTAAGATAATCATCCCTTCAGATCCATAAAAAAGCCACTTCTTGTAAAATCTCATGTGATAGAACATAACATGCCGAAATAGAACTAACTGCAACTGGATTCAACATTGGAAGTAACATTATTGTACGAGTATTAGTAAAGTTAAACCGCTCAATTGTTACATTCTGTTGTGAACATCGGAAAACTTAGATCTCCTTTTGTAACTACATTTTGAATGTTGAAGCCATTTATGGATTTTAGAGCTTTGGTTTTTGAAGTGAAACTTCTTTAGAACCGTTAGTGATTTGAAACTGGATGCAACGGAAAAACGACAGGTAAGCTAATATAACCGCTAATTTCGTATTTCAATTTAAGTTGTTCGTAGCTCAATGTTCAGGACGTAGACACACAATGCTGATGTCATGATGATGCGCAGGTTCGCGTCTCACAATATTTCTTTTTTTTTAGTTTTATTTTTTTTTAGTTTTATTTTTATACTGTTTTTAAATACTTTCAAATGCTCTTTTAAATATTTTCAAAGAATTTATCAACAAAAAATAAGAATTTCATTCTTTCATTCTGTAGATCGACCAGCCGATTATACAGACAGTAAAAATGCTAAGTTGTATTCATAGATGGCGTGAGGAGTAAGATAGAACATACGTTTTATTGCTAGATAGATTTTTAAAAAGTGCAAAGTTGTATTCATAGATGGCGCTTCGATTTATTGCTTTAAGATTCGATTTATTACTTTTTCACACGGAACACAGAGACAAGAGGTGGAAGTGCGAAGTAGGCGGGGCACAGCGACTAACAGTAAGCGTAGCTCCGCTTACTTGCCCGGATAACATATCTGTCACTGAGCTGCGTCGGTTGTGCATTACATAAATTAAAATTTGACTTAAATTATAATAATATGACTTATTGTGCAATTTTGGGTGCAAAAATGATAGCAGAGCTAAGAATTTATTTAATGGCAGTGTTTCATACCACAGCCACCCACAGCTAAGCCTAGTTTTATATTTATTTTGTATTAATTCAAATTCAAAACATAAAATTAAAGGAAATAATACATTTTTATGATCAAAAAGCTACTCTATTTACACGGCAATAAGGTTATTTTTATGTTTTAAATGGTACTGCTACTCGACTATTGTTTTCCAGAACATTCTTTGAAAACATTCTTTGCTACTCGGGAAGGGATGGGATAAATTTATCGATATCGGTGTGTTGTAATTTTATTTACGATGTAATATTATACGACCAAGATCCGACTGATTAGGGTTTAAATGGCTATTTATAGAGAAAATATGTTCGTAACCTATAGTTAATACATATAAATAGTATATTGCCAGTTGGCAATCTCTAACAGTGAACTTGGTCAATATTATAATATTATTATGAATAATTATAATAATTATTTGAATATTATGCTTATTTTGGTTTCTATAGTTACTTCTTAGATTTCCTTAAGACGCATAAAGAAAAGAAGACTGGCTTAAAACTACTGGGCGGATCAATTGGTTCCCAGTAAAATCTAGTACCATGCTCAGAGCATTTTTTATAAGAAGAATTCATAGTTTCAGTGACCGTCAATACGGTTTCCGCCACGGCAGATCAGCTGGTGATCTTTTAGTATATCTTACTCATTGCTGGGCAGAAGCAAAAAGGTTGTAAGTTTGGATGTTGCAATTGCGCTCAAAAAATGTTTGGACTAGCGGTCACCCATCCAACTACCGACCGCGCCCGCTGTTGCTTAACTTCTTCGATCGCTTAGGATCGACGCAATCCGCCGGGCTATGAGAGCTTCAAAGCTAGGAAATATAATTCCACGAAAATAAAGGTGTTTAAACTATTCCTTGGCGACACTAGATGGCGCAATTGGTTCTACTACTAAACGTTGTAGGTCGAACAAAAGGAGAATGCCCATTTAGTATGGAGAAATGACTGTACTGACTTTAACATTTTTGTGTCTTGTAAATTACACATACTAACTTTAGTCAGTGTTTATTAACCTACTATTGTAGGAAATACGAAATTTTCAACAAAATTAGTTTGAATTTAGGTTATAGTAAACTCACAGTAATATGGAGCCTATGCCGGCGTATTAAAGTCGATTGCGTATGTAATGTCGTTCTTTTAAGTTTCAAATTCATTTGACAGTCCCAAAACGCCATGTAGTTTATAATGTATTATAATCACAGAACACTATTACTCCTGGCTGATTATAATAATTTTCTAATTCATTTGACAGTCCCCTTAAGTCATCTATTGTTGTATCATAATCATAATGGAATCAATGCAACCTATTGACCCGAAGGATCTTAAAATATTTCTGATTGGCCCTTATCCAAACATAAATGGCCCAATGGTTTTCTTTTGTAAAACGGAAGTAAAGTTACTTATTAATTTCAGAAAATTATTCTCAAAGAGGATTTTTTTAGAAAATACGGTATATACTTGAAATATTTTAATTTAATTTTTTGTCCAAAAATCATTGTGACACAATAATTTTTTTGAGAGTACTGGCTATGGGCATTCTTTTTTACCTTTTTTGTATAACGTTAAGGTTGAAATTCATCCTAATTCACATCATTGTTTTTATAGCTAAGCTACGTTGAGCTACATTGAAATTTCACTTATCGACATACTGTTTAGTTAGCTAACGTTAATATAAAAAAGCTACGGCCACGTCTACGCCTTGTAATAGATATAAGCTTTCAAAATTTTGAGCACGTTTTCACATACACACACACAAGTTGTACAAGAACAAGTACCAACATTACCTTGTAGTATACCAGTTTCGATAAATATCGATAATTGTCGATAACGCGGTAAAAGCACCACGCACATCCCTAGGCCTAATTAACCAAAAATATAACTTACCGCTATACATTTAAGGTTGATATTAGATTCCAGTCACGACATCTAGCGTTCAGAAGACGGTATTATTTAATCATTTTCCAATAAGATTGACATTGTAATACAACCAACTGCAATTCAATGTCAACCTTATTACTATATATTAAGTATAGAATTATTTATTACGTAGAATATTGCCATCTAGCGGTGTATAGCTGTGGTATAGCAGAACTTGAAAAGTATTATGATCTTAATTGATAAAGGTACTAAGTTCACTGAATATGACATTGAAAAATAAGAATTAACATCAAATATTAAAGTGAATTTTCAAACATAAATAGCAGGTTTCTCGGACTATTCGTAGTTGACAACTAACAACCAATCAAAATGTAAGTTTGTTAGTTGTAAGTAATCCGATTATCCATTTACTTGTGTTTTTTTGGCTAGAACGGTTCCCATACTAATCAACACTTATACCATTTCCACCTCTTGTCTCTGTGTTCCGTGCTTTTTCATATCATTATCTTGAAACCAAAATTTTGGAAAGTTTCACTTCTACCACGTGTGAATTGCACACATGGTATTTTTTTTACAAGTATTTGAATGCAGTAACATTAGCCGTATTGGAATCGTTTAATGACAGCAGTGGGCCTCTTGACCTACATGGTACCTCCCTACCCTCACATGACCAAAATCTTGTTTGTGGCTGTCAAAACGGTAAATCATTTTAAAACACATATTTTATAACTTCAATCTATCACAACAACAAATCACTATAAAACATAATATGAATAAAAATAATTATTATAAGTTAAATTTTGATAGCCAAGGTTCGAGTTCGAGCGCTAAAGATAATAAGCAAATCCTATTGCGACTCCGTAGACCAAGTTTTGTAAATCAGGTCATATCAAAAGTCGCTCCATAGGGAAACGAAGTTTAAGCGTAATAGCGCTTTGTTGATTTATTGTACCTAAACATATACAGGGGTGGTGGATCAACGGCGGCCCAGGGGTGGGGGACCTTAATACCTACCAATTTAACCCCCATGTATATTCAGCAATATTGAGTGGTTCAGCTGACATTTAGGAATCAGTGATTTTCTTGAAGACAGCCTGTCTGTAAAGTCTACGCTCGTGATTTTTTTCTTCGAGCTAACTCAGTAGTATGCCTTTTGTATCATATAACCGCTGTAAATCATTGGCTTATCAAAATCTAAATAATATTGAAAAATGTTGATTTAAAAAAATGAAAACATAACATTAACTTTCAGGGGCTGTAGAAAAAATATTTCACTCGTATTTTTTTCCACAAACTATCCTAAAAACTACCACAATTCATGTAAAATAATCCCTTAAAATTTCATTTGGCTAGCAATACGTAACATGTAAAAAAATTACTTGAGTCTAAAAACAGGGAAAATCCTTCATACAAATTACGATAATACGATAAAGGCCTACTATTGAGCTAGTTTGAGCTCTATGTATTACTTATGTTATACTTAGTTATCTTTCTGCTTTAGGTTGCCTGGAAATCGCTTTTTGGCGATAAGGACGCCTGTTGTTTTGTACTTCTTATTTATCTGTTTTCCTTGTACGATTTTTTTAAATGTGGTGTGCAAATAATAAGGAGTTGTCTACCTATATATTAGTTGCGTGACAACGACCTTGCTTACTTACCTAAGAGGAGTTATAATGGCACGGTGTCGGTCGACAGCAATTGCGGTTAGTGTGAACACGCTAACGTTCACACTTAGTGCTTGTACGAACGGACAAAACGCACACATGAAGTGGGGTAGCAGCCACCGTTGGAGTAAAGCGGCTTGGAACTGGACGGACAAACAAACATACAATGAAACTCAGCAATATAAAAATAAAAAAAAACAGTTACTAAATTCTAAGAAGTTATATGCTTTTATTGCTAAGTAGTAATCTGTACTGTAAATATAAACCCAAGAGTGCTTTGCGAAAGCCAAATAGGTGAAAGATCTGTGAACCAACTGTTATGATACCGACTGAATACTGCTAATAGAAGTTAATTTCAAAAATTACACACGAGCCAATACTATCGTATATGAACCCTAATACTGTTTCATGTTTTCAAGCTTACAACATATTTTAATACTTTTCTGTCATTAAAGTCGTAGCCTGCTTTTGTAGCTCTGCTTATTAAGGTTTAGCTAAAGAAATTGTCAATGAGTTGGTCATTTTGTTCGAATGACCTATAACGGCTGATAAGGAAAGATCTTCGTATGCACCACGTCTTTATGTGTAAATGAGGCATCAGGAGAAATGAAGAATTAAAGAAATTGGACACTAAAGGCTACCGCCCAGTCAAGATGGTCGAAGGTAAGAAAATCAGAAGTAAGAAAAGTATAGCAGTGGATCTCCAAATTAATAAAATTTGCATAATTATACAATTAAAGATTTCTTTTATTGGGTATTTACCAAACCATTTTATTAATTAAGCACTATAAGCGAAATCATTAATACAATACTTACTTGGAATGGTACAGCAAATAATCCTATAACTATATCAGCTAGTGCTAAATTGGCTATGTAGCAGTTAGTGACACTTTGCATCCGTCGCGAAGTGGCCACCACCCACATAACAAGGAAGTTTCCCACCACAGCCAATACTGATATAGTCCCGTACAAAAAAGACAACAATACTATCATACCCGTAGGTACGGCGTATAGTGTTTCTGAAACAAGATCACACATATCAAAAACATGTAAGACATGCCACAAAAATGTTCAGCATAGTCGGCGGCAAACTCAAATATTGTGTGGATACACCCACACAATATTCGAGTTCCACATAAAGTTGAACGTCCTCTAACAAACATACACCACGTTCAACAGAAAACGAATTGTGCCGAGCCGACCCAGATGTGCCGAACAGTATGCCGATCGTTATTGCTAAAATATAATGTGTAACATCCTTCAGGAGGATTAATTACTCCGCGCTAGCCCAATGTAGCGGACTATGGCCTTAAACGCTCTCATTGTGTGCAGACAGGGTTTAAAGTTGAGTCGTGGGCTGGTTATGGTTTGTTATTATAAATACGTTTTACAGTGTGATGCTGATTAAATCACATTATTCCAGTACGTAGATATACAGAAAGAAATCCTACATTTCTCTATCTTCGGCAAAAGCCGATAGGAAAATGCTACTGCATAATCAATTTAAAGGTATAAAATGCCCCGTTCCATAAAATTTATCGAGTGTAAAATCTTATTTGCCTCTTCTGCAATGTTATATAACTCAAAATCCTTAATCACTATCCATAAAACATTCATAAAGATGCAAACTACAAACTACTTGGAAAATTTTAATTAAAAAGTGTATGTTGCAGAAATATTAACTTTCACGTGGGTTTGGCGTGCAAATAGCTCATAATTTATTGAAGTACAGGCGTGGCACTGCCATAAAGCTACCTTTCAATATCTTTATAGATATGTGTATACTTACCGTATGTGTCACTGGTACCGTTCTGTCCTAAGTACTCTTCAATCGATGTGTTCCTTGCCCAGTCCGCGTCGTCATCTTGTGATGAATTTGTTGTGCTGCAACAAACATTGTAGATATAACATAAATTATAGATAATATATTTTTCACTATATTTAAAGTAATACAAATAGTCATTGATGATCTCGCTCCTTATAGAAGACTTCTCGACATTTATATGTTTAAATAATGTTTATTCATGCTCGTGCAATACTAAAAATACTATTTCTTGAATTTTCAGAAAAGTTAAGTTCCATTTCTTTTCAAACTTTTAAATTCAATTTAAAAAATTCAGTTAAAAGCTTTGGAACTAACTGATGAATTTGTAAATTGTTCGAGAGGATCAGAACAAAACTCAAAATTAACTTTGCGGAATTAAGAACTCCTTCTTTGCTCAAATACTTGGAATGTTAAGCGATTACTCGAAAATGTCTGTCCTTGTTTTACAGTTCTTGTTTTTCATTACATCCTTCTATCTTTAGTTTAGTTTTCTCGACGGAAAATTAAAAGAAAACAGAGAAATCAAACCAGAAAATCCGATCGTCAAATCCAAGACAAGGCCATGTTATCATTTTTATAAGTCATAATAATTTATTTTTGTTATTCTCAAAGTAATAGGAAGACTGATGTGCTTATCTTATCTGAACTACACGTGATAAATTAGATTATATCTATACTAATATTATAAATGCGAAAGTAACTCTGTCTGCTACTCAATAACGCCTAAAACACTGAACCGATTTTGATGAAATTTGGCACAGATATGGAATTGAGCTCGGGAATGAACATAGGATACTTTTTATCCCGGAAAATAGACCTTTTCCTGAGGGATAACTCTTTCAAGCCACTAAACCGATTTTGATGAAATTTGGTACAGATATAGAATTGAGCTCGGGAAAGGATATAGGATACTTTTTATCCCGGAAAATAGACCTGTTCCTGAGGGATAACTCTTTCAAGCCACAAAACCGATTTTGATGAAATTTGGTACAGATATAGAATTGAGCTCGGGAAAGGACATAGGATACTGTTCATCCCGGAAAATAGACCTGTTCCTGAGGGATAACTCTTTCAAGCCACTAAACCGATTTTGATGAAATTTGGTACAGATATAGAATTGAGCTCGGGAAAGGACATAGGATACTTTTCATCCCGGAAAATAGACCTGTTCCTGAGGGATAACTCTTTCAAGCCTAAAAAACTGAACCGATTTTGATGTTTGGTACAGATATAGAATTGAGCTCGGGAAAGGACATAGGATACTTTTTATCCCGGAAAATAGACCTGTTCCTGAGGGATAACTCTTTCAAGCCACTAAACCGATTTCGATGAAATTTAGTACAGATATAGAATTGAGCTCGGGAAAGGACATAGGATACTTTTTATCCCGGAAAACAGACCTGTTCCTGAGAGATAAGGTCAAATTTTGTTATATGTAGTTGATAGATTCGTTATATTTTATGAAGCGATTTTTATGACTCTTTTTAGGGTTCCGAAGTCAAAACAGAATTCTCATAGTTTCATCATGCCCGTCCGTCCGTCCGTCCATCCATCCGTCCGTAGCATAGCGCAGAGGCCCTTAGTGCTAGAAAGCTGTAATTTAGCAAGGATATACATGTTTATTTAAACTTCTGGTAGAATAACATTTTTAAAAATATGTTTTTAGGATACCTCTCCTAGAGGTAATATAGGGATAATTTTTTCCGTCACGCACCCCACAGTGTGGGGTATCGTTGAAAAGTTTTTTCAAAAATATTATGGGTCTTTTGAGACCATTTTTTGATGTAGAGTTCCGTTTGCGAAATATTTGGCTTGAAAGTGCTAATTTTGGGTACCCAAGTCAAGTCAAGTGTCCCCCCTAACGGCTAAACGGTTGGAGTTGGACAAGTGAAAAAATTCTCAAAAATATGGATAACGATGGATTTATAAGGAAAACTATCAAGGCTATGTTAACATAAGTATCGTAGTTAATGAGTAATAGTCAATAAAATTACTACTTTGGAACCCAATATTGCACGTGGCCTGACACGCATTTGCCCGGTTTTTAAGGTAAAACTGTGAAAGTTGGTAGTTAGTATGTAATCTTACATAAAACAAATATAACTGTAACATGATTGTTTGGTAATACATTCCCTAATGGCTAAAACTAGAGGTTGTAAGTTTAGAGTATGTTTGGAGTAAGAAGTTGTAAAACGAACAGATGAGTCACCTCATGGTAAGTGGTCACTTTCGGCAATGTACATTAGCAACGCTAAAGGAATCACTGATTTGCTGCTGCCCAAGAAGAAAAGAAAGATATTTTTTTTGTGTATTCTGTAAAATTACAATGTAAATTTAAAATTCAAAAACTCTCAGGCCCTGACTTAAACCTCTAAATTCTAAAAAGTTCAATTATTTTGGGACCTTTTCTATGGGTGGGTCATTAATGACTCACTACTGAACACTCACTCTTGAGGACGCCTAGAGCATACTCCACCACTTTGCTCCAGTGTGGATTGATGGAGGGATTAGAAATCAACCCAAGTGTCGGAAGTCATTACGCCGGGCGAGGACCTTCAATATGTCATAACGACTGTTACCTTACGACAACAACCGGGACCGACAGCCTTACGTGCCCTCCGAAACTCGGAGAGCTCAAGAATTTTTTGCCACTAGCGGTCACCTATCTAACTACCGACCGCACTCGCTATTGTTTAACTTCATCGATTACTATTAGAACCGACACAAGCCGCTGCGCCCGGTCTATGAATGCTTCTCCCGATGGGTAATTAATGGGTTCTATGAACATGTCACTTTTGCTGTAATTTTGGTGAAGAGTTTAGTATCTTGCTGACTACCAATCACGCTACAATATCAGATCGTAGTTATCATTTCATTATCAACACTAAAGATTTGTTTAATATTTTACTCATTTACATAATACGATATAATATATGTACTAAGTATAGGTGTTTTAGCTTCAACCAATAATGGACTATTACAAGGCACGGGTCTCCTCTCTTCATAGTATGGACAAGTTTGCTGTCAATTTATGAAAAACATGTTTTATAATGAAGGGATCTTTATTTTCGGCGTACGAAGTCGCGGGTAATAGCTAGTACGATATATGTACTAAGTATAGGTGTTTTAGCTTCAACCAATAATGGACTATTACAAGGCACGGGTCTCCTCTCTTCATAGTATGGACAAGTTTGCTGTCAATTTATGAAAAACATGTTTTATAATGAAGGGATCTTTATTTTCGGCGTACGAAGTCGCGGGTAATAGCTAGTAAATTCATAATTATACGAGTACACTACACTGTCTCTGTACAAAGAGAGTCCTACGGCGGTACAAAATATTTCTTTCTCTTTATTCACGAGGGAAAAACGAAAACACAATAAAGTAGCAAACAGTAATAATAATAATATGACAATTGATCACATCTTTGTTTCGTTATGACGTTGTTAATATGACGATTCCAAGTATAAAGTTGATTTGTAAATTACTTTAGTTATTTTTGAAAACTGTTATTATCCATTGTGTTTTCGTTAGATACGTACAGTAAAAAAATATTATTATTATTTTTTGTGTTTAATCTCTTTGTCTTACTTTGTACTGCGTAAAATTTGTCTCTGCGATCTTTTACATACACTGGAGCAGGATGCTTCAATGTATAAGTATACGCCCGTCTTTTCACATCTGCAATAGCAAAACGACAATGACACGACAAAAAGACGTACGTGTAAATAGTGTCGCTGTAACATTATGTCGCTGCATTTTTGCAACCACAAAAACACGAACACGAAATTGACATTGACATTGCAGCACTTTAGTAGCCACGTCACACATAATTATAAACTACAAAATACGCGCATGTGTAATTAAAACTTTTGTTCTGATTTTATTAACTATATTAAAACTTGATTTAACATTCAATTTTCATACAATTCTGGTCCTCTAACGTTGTAATGCGACAATTTGTAGCGCCGTCATCGCGACGATGTCGCACGTCTAAGCAAGTAGATTGAAGTCGTGAAGTGTGACTCTTACAAACGAAGTGTTCTTCTCTTCAGAAATAACAATTTGCTTGTGATTGTATCGAAATCGAATTGAAGATACCGTGTACACAACAAATTTGCAAAATGATACATTGATCTACTGGCATAACATTATTACATCATTCAAATGTAATATTGGAAATGTGATTCGATGCTCGAAATATCAGCGTCGTAAACTAGGAGTTTATCGTCATGACGTGAAGTATTTTAGAACAGACTATGATTCAACGATATCATAATTATAAACTCTATAACACAGTACAAAAATGTTTGTTTCCAAGCGTTAGGACCCGGATTCAATTCCCGGGTGGCACGTTTACATGCGGATAAAATACTAATCTTATGGAAGCATTTATTGTCATGGAATAAAACCTTGCTTAACGAAATCAATACTTGCTCTTAAAATACTTCAATGCGACTGATAGTGATTGTAATTATTGACAAATCACCTGCTATAAATATTTACTTGAAGAGAAACTAAATTGGAGAAAAATCAATAGTTTAATCAATAGTTTTTTTAATCTTATTTCCTATGTATTTATGTGTGTACAAAATAAATAAAATAAATAAATAGTGACATACATACACTTCTATTATGGATCCGTCAGAGTTTACAAGAAGTTCCATTAAATAAAACTATGGAATTAACGAAACCTTTATACTTCAATTTAATCTACCTAAAATTATATCAACATTTGCAAATATCTTAATATATTCAGAAGCACGACTGCTTACAGTAAGACAGTGTAGTCTCTCTTTTAAGAAAAACATTGACTCTATTCATCATCCAGGGATCCAAATTTCGATTGTCGATTTAAATTGGAGTGACAAATCATATCACGCATGAAAGAATTTTGCTTACAAACGCCTATCATATCTCGTTTTATTCAAACAACGATTCATGTATTCTCTTTTAATATGTTTTAGATGCATAACATTTTCAATTCGAATTGCGATTTAAAAATAGTTGTGTTTATGTCTTGTTGATTTATGTATATATTTGTTTTGTAAAATATTCAATGAACTGATAAAATAATCGTATCCGTCCAGAATCAATTTAATTGTTTCTAGACGTCCCATTTCCAAATGTTTCAATAATTTAGTCAATTAAAGTGGATTACGTCAAAGGAGCTGAAAATTGAAAATTTTTACAGTCACGATAAGTGCTGAATGTAATTAGTTTTTTTAGCAAGAAAAATTTTGTGTTTCACAGCAATAACATGTAAAATAAATTTGCTTCTCAATTTGCTAAATTTAAAAGACTCCAAAATATCCCATATCTCAGAAGCTTTAGAATAGCTGCACCAATTTAATTAACCAATTTTAGTTTTAATTTGTGTTTTTGAATTGCTTTACTTTGTGTGTTTAAAATGTGAAGCTATGACATGTCCACGAACGTTTCATTTTTTCATAGCTCAGTTACATCTACGAATTGCCTCTCCTTTATATTTTATTCATCATGTTAAGATTTATTTGTACAGCGGTACAAACATTAATGTCATGTATATAGTGCCATATATGCCACATCCATTTTACTTGGAGTATATAGTGAAATTGATGCGATATGTAGACGAATTAATGGGCATGACAAAACTGTATGAGTTATGATCTTGCTGTTAGGAACGTAAAACATGTTGTGTTGATAAAGCACTATTTAATAACTAGGTCGTACATAGGATATAGGCAGTATCTGAGATAATGTACGGCCAATAGATTAATGGGTATTGAAATATGTTTTAGAAGCTCATTCTATCCAATTATTATAATACATGGCCTCCCGATGGGATTTGAACCCACAATCTTCGGTTTCCTCAATCAAGCCTTATCCAATTAGGCCACAGGGGAGGTGTCTGTATAAAGTTATAAAGGCCGCTACGGCTAACAGCAACTACAATATCCATTCGAAAAAAAATCCAAGTGTCTGCTCGTGTAGCCCTGCAATATACATGAAGCTTCCGTTCGAAGATATAACTGGTCTTATACTAATCACATTAACTCCGTCGGTACTAAAATAAGATGTTTTTTATAAAATCAAACGTGAAATACCTTTGTCTGCTTTTTTCTTGAGTGACAAAGTGATATTGATCTCGATGACGTCATTTAACATAAAAAGTTGTATTCCAAAGTCCTTATATTATGTCCCAACTTACTAGTCAACAATAAATTCACCATACTTAGGTACTAGTCCACACAGCTCTCTGAAAGTGTTAAGCCTGTCGTAGCTAAGACAGTATTTCCGACAGTATTTTTAGTATTTATTACTTCATAACTCGAAACTTCTTGTTCGTAGTCACCACATTGAAGAAGTTTGAACGAACTTAGAATCTCGCAGCTTATAACCAGATAGATAGAATAGTTACTTGGAACTAGCAGTTTTATATCGTTGGTATAAAACACAATATATCTAAATTCTAATAATATTTGGGTTTGACAAAGACTTTAAATATTTCAACTGACATGTATCGAAGTAGGGACACACTAATGACTAACCAAATCACGTCTTGAAAGTTGGAGCACATTATATAATCCAACTTTACAGAACATTCTCAGGTTTGTTTGGAATGCGAAATGAAATGAACTGAACTACGGCTGCCTAAACTGCAATGAACTGTAGAGTCACCGTTATGTCAATGAGTACTAAATTTCTGACCCACTATAGACTGGCAGTTGAATAACTATTGTTACAAGAAAACCGTCAAATAATACAAAAGAAAACGACGATAAAAGTCGGCAATTTTCCTTATTTTACGCAGGCTATGAAATATCCGTATCCAGTTCCGTGAAGCAATACAATATAAGTAATACGAACACGAACACACTATACACATTCTTCTTTTCTTGCTTAAGGAAAACCCTTGTACCCTACTTATAACAATTCAGTATATCTGTGGCAAGTTGGCAACATTATTAATGTTCTGCTAAAAGTAAAAGTAATTATTAAAATGACGCAAGTCAGTACAAAATGTATGTGTTTGTTTGTACCCTTGGTTTGGTACAGAGCCCACAGTTTTTGTACATTTTTAAACCGAAACGATTCAGCGGTTATACCATGCCATGTTGGCAGAGATATTGTCACTTCTATCTGAAGATGAATAAAGTTCTTAATGAAGATTTCATTTTTATTTAAACTAACTTTGAGTTAACAATTACACGGTTTTTGAATAAATATAACGAACATTATGAACATAAGCTTATCGTCATCGATCCATTTTAGGGGCCGTTAGGTACCCGTGGACCCACTTGCTTCACCCACCGGTGGATGCACGGGTAATTCCTGTTTACCCGTGCACCCACTGCATCCAGGGGAATTTTAAAAATATCGATAAACATTGTCGATAGTGTTAAAATGGAAAATAACATGATAAGTCAATTGTTTGTCAGAACTGTGCGACTTGGTATAACCAGTAAAACTAAAATTGCGAATTGGTAATATTGTTTATTTAACTGTGATATTATTATGAATATTTATATTTTAAGTTAAAAATAATATATACTTACCTTACGTACTAGATATTTGCTATAGACTGATTGAATAAAGTCAATGAATTTATTGTTCTGCATAAATTAGATCAAAACATTTGCGAACCTACAAGCTGTTATCAACTAATATCCTTGTTTAAGCTGATAATCCGTATGTATTAAAGACTTAGGCGAGCAATGGGCGAGCACTACCATTATACAAACTTCGCACGTATGAGGATAAAATTTAATGGAGGCTGTAGGCTATTAATATTTCAAATAATCATAAGAAAGTTGAGGTAAGTATGGTAAAAGTGAATACTTGTGATTCAATATACTAAAATTTTTGTGAGTGATGATAGTTATGGTTATCCAGCTTTTGGGACATCATCAGTTATGGTTGTAATGACTAGAGGGTAAAGATGTTCGTTCATTCGTCCTTTTTTAATTTTTTTCATTGTTTTAAAACTGAAAATAAAGTCATAAATCTTTATAACAAAACTGAAGTTTTTAATTTACATCGCACTTTAAATCTTAGCTGTTTATAAGTATATTTTTTAGTTGTAAGTTTAAATTTTCATTACTTATTTAAGTCCACTGTTGCATTTTTTCCCTATATTATTAAAAGGGCGAGTAACCTCCTGTTTATGAGTTTATCTGAAGGGTTTTTTAAAGCAAGACACTAAATTAACATGTTGCAACTTGCAAGTTTTGCCGGAGTAATGGGTGAATTCATGCAAATAGCCAGTTAAGCCTACTTTGATCTTAGATAATATTGAATTTAAGCTTAAGTTTGGTTTTGGGCAGTTAGTTGTAAAGTCTGTTGTTTTAGTGGCTTTTTATGTACGTAATTCTATTTTGAGTTTTATTGCTTACTAGCTGACCCAGCGAACTTCGTATCGTTATAGATATAATAGTTTTGGATGGTTTAACAAATCAAATGTCATTAAAATCGGTACAGCCCTTCTTAGCTGTTCTAGTTTATGTATATTCCCTCTCCCTCTCCCTCAGAGGGAGAGGAGATACATACACAAACTATAAATATATATGGGGGATGATTTTTCAAAGAAACCTGTTAGAGTTAATTTTTGTTTCTAAGTTGCCATACTAACTTGCACCCGCTTAATTAACCCTTCAGGGGATGATTTTTTTAAAAAAAAGCATAACTGTTTAATTTTGTTTCTAATCTTGAGCTAATACGAGTATATTATTCATGTTTTTAACTTTAAAATTACGAAGTTTCGTACTAAGTTCCATCCCCTAAATTAACTATTTAAGGAATGATTTTCCAAAAAAGTTTATATGCATATATGTTAAGTTTTGTCCATAACAACAAACTTCCATAAAAATATTCATATTTATAACTCTGAAACTGACGAAGTTGGTTTCTATGATAACCCCTAATTTTACACCTTACGAGTAGGGCCTGTTCCCAAAGTCATCCAGGTGGACCCATGGTATGGTAATTGTTGTTTCTTAAAAAATCAGCTCGGTGTAAGCAAATTTTCAGGCTTGCTCGAAAGCATGTTCGAAAAACAAAAATAATGAACCCAAAATTATGAATGATGGCTTGACAGCTAATAGAGGAAACGAAAATTAATTTTTCACACTAGGGAAATTATTATGTAATAATGGAAAGGTATATTACCTTACATTACTTATGTAAGTAGCAGCAAACAAACATGAACAGTGTTCGCCAATGTCCATGAACATCATTACCAAAGTTATCACCGACGCGTTTTCAGCCAAACAAGAAGCCCGCTTTAATATGTCTGGTTCAGATACTTCTACACACAAAAAAATGTCAATTGATTAAAACAACGTTATTTATTTAGCTAGTTAGGCAGTAACACTATGCACTCATGAGTACCGTCGGATTATGGTGATACAGAGGCCAGTCACCGTTCGCCTTAGAGTTTGTTTCACGAACGAGATCCCTTCATTACGATACTATTAGTATGAAGGCAAAGGGAACTCATGTTAAACGCACTGAAGCCTCGTTCGAACATAGAGGTCCGATGGAACTCATAATGAATGGAGCCTCTAATGCCCCCATCTATGTGATTATCAATATGTTAACTAAAATTTTGCTAAAAGGAAAAGCGACTATCACATAAATACGTAAAATACCCGTACAAAATGAACTTGTCAGAATGTAGTTGTTTAACGTTTTTAGTTTTACACATGGAATTTTTGTCAAAGGCCGACTAAAACCATCAGTGTTAAAATGTGAATGAGCGATGGTCACATTCTATACGTGATCCATTTGCGCCGCTGCCTGATCGGCTATAAAATAAATACAAGTATAATATAAATGCATCTTTGGTATGGGCCATTTTTTTATTTGCAGTAGGTACATATTAATACCTACGAGCACGATCTAATAGCGAGCAGTGATAGCCTAGCGGTTAGAACATTGGTCTCTCGAACCAAGGGGCCCGAGTTCAAATCCTGGTACGCACCTCTAATTTTCAAATATTATGTGCGTATTAGAAGTTAATTATCACTTGCTTCGGTGAACGAAAACATCGTGAGGAAACCTGCACACCGGAGAGTTCTCCATAAAGTTCTCGAAGGTGTGTGAAGTCTACCAATCCGCACTTGGCCAGCGTGGTAGACTATGGCCTATACCCCTCACATTGTGAGAGGAGACCCCGAGCCCAGCAGTGGGACAATTATGGGTTGTTGCTTTGCTTGCTTTGCTTTTACATATTAATAATGGTATCAAGTAACAAGTTTTTCCTACTATCCATTCTCCTATACAATATACGAGGATGGAACTCTGCGATTTTTTTAGATTTATCAGTAACATAATAAAATCATCGAAAGGTTTATTGTAAGAGTTTAAGACTATATCAATTGATTTGGCAGTCATAGCAAATGTTTTAATTTTACATCCGAAGCACAGAAGCGTTCACAGACTTTGCGTAGATAGCTATCACCCATCCAAATACACGGACGATCACTTTTGATTGAATACTTTTGTATTGAATGTGATATTCTGAATATTCACATTGCGAAAGAGTAATTATGCAGCCAATAGACATGATGAATATTCAATGACTCGATTTGATTCTATTTTTTCAGGCGTTACGTAATAAGATCAGCACATCTTGGAAAAGAACACCAATATTTGGAATGGTAGTTTCATTCCAGCTAATTGTTGATAAAGGGACAAATATCTAAAAATTGGTTAATTGCGTTAATAAATAGCCTCAATAATAGTTTTTCTCAAATAGCTTTGCCTACAGATGATTTTAGAAACCAGAAATTTCCGAAAATACCAATGGACATAAGTTCGTATAACCAATCGTTAACGCAAAGATCTGCCAAATATAATTAATCAGAGTGAGTTGATATGATCTACTGATATATTTTACGACGGACTTAAAGTGATTTGCTGAAGTAAACATTTTTCCTTGGTGGCAGGGTTATAAAACCGAGTATAAAGGCACACCCGGTGAGCGCTGGTCATATCATTTATTATTGTAGCTGGAATTGCAAAAGCCACTAACAAGGTTTCAACAAGGGTATCCGTCGTTATAATAGGTTTTAAATAATGCTTTTGTAATATCTAATTTATTTTCTTTTCCCGCTGTTTCATAATTCTCAAATATAAGCTTAGCTACGTCCTTGTTTTCCAATTACTGTGTTCAGTAATAATGCTTCTCAGTCCATTTTTCTGTGTTCTTGTTTTAATTGTCTTCATATTGGTGAAATAAAAATACGAAACATTGCTATGAGACATTAATAAAAAGTCGAGCTTTATAGTGGCATTAGAAGTTGGTGCCCTCATTTGTACTTGTAAGAGCGAGAAATTCTAAGACCAACGACGCCTGTTCATTAAGTTCTCTAGGACTGAACATGGCTGTAATTACTTGTAAGTTGGAACTTAACTTTCTGAATTATTTTCGCTTCGGGAAACCTACGCTCCTATGGGTAATAAACCACTTTGGAAAAAATGTTCAGTTGAAATCCATTAAATTCACGTATCTTTCTTATTTACGGACACAAATATTAAGTTCCTCAAGTTGTTGTAAAGTAGAAGTGAAAACCGCATTTAATCAATTAAGCTCTTTCTCAAATTAGCTTGAAAAAATACAAATGATTGGATTAAAATAAATAAAGTTTTATGTTATAGTAGATATTATATTATTATTTTTATACTGGGTGACCTGTTCTTTTTAAAATATCTTATAATTTCCATTTCTGCTACTTTATGTTATAACCAGCCCTCGATAATGAAGTCATTATTCTGGAATATCAATTAGTGATTGAATGCAATATTGATTTTATCTCTGTAATATACTTAATTCCATCTTGATAATGGCCAATGACACAAAGCCCTTAATATGCTAATGAGCTGGTATTACGTATTGCCATGAATAATATCACTGGAATACGTTATACCTACGTAATTAAAACTGCCACAGTAGAATTTCCCGAATGTACAATTATGACCTGAATATATTCACGTATTTTCGAAAATACTTGAAATTTCTTAAGTAAATACGACTAATTTAATTTAAAGTGTAAATTTAAAATCATAAAATGTTCTTTTGAAAAGTTGAATAGTTTTACCACTAAACATTTATGTTGTGTTATTTTTGTTATTAATGTTTAAACCAAATCTTAACTTTTTCTGATCTGTAAATAGGAAGTCACGATCACTAGATTAGTAGAGAAGTAGAAGAATCGTACGAAAGACAGAGAGACATTCAAGTGACCCTATATAGTTTTACGAGGTTCTTACGTAGGCTGAATCAAAATTTACGTCAGCGAGATTTTATCATGAACTTATTTCGAAGGTATAGAACGTACGAGTATATAATATGTATAGATTTAACTGGAGCAAATAGTTTTGATCCAAGATCCCTACCTGCTCGAGGGCAGAATTAATTCTATACAATTCACGCGTAGTTTTCCTTTGTACCAACTAACTTTGTTTTTATAACCCGACCTTTGACTTGCCATCAAAAGCTTTTGTGGAAATAGATTTGAAAAAATATACTGCATCGAATATCAACATTAAATTCATGATACTTCTCAAGTTGGATATTGTATTTTTTACGGAAATAACCAGCGAGCTGACGACACATGGTAAGTGGCTATCGTCGCTCATGAACATCAGCAACACCAAAGGCATCACTGATGCGTTGCTGGCCAGGAAAGAGAGAAGGAAACGAAAAGAAAGAACTGGCTCTCAAGTCCCCAGCCTTAACACGACGAGTCGTTTGGCAGCTGCTTCATGCTCAAGGATGAAGCTATCCAGGCGAACTCCATGGCGAAATAATAATATAATAAGACAGTTCTTTACTTAAATATTACAGAAAAACCTATGAGAAGTCTATGGTCTTAAAAAACGGTAGAAATAAATAAAATATAAAAATAACGGTAATTACATAATTAACATACGGAACCCTCTCATACAAATCATTCAACTGTATACAATTAAACAAATCAGTAACATATCCGATACATACCCAGGGTTTTCCGTAGCAGTATGAGCGTGCGTCATATACTAAAACCACTCGCATTAATCAGTGATAGCGCCAGTTAAACAAACAGCTGTCGGCCACATTCATCTATCTATCCGGTTAACATATTTTATTACCGCATCATTAGGGTCTGTTGTAAATACGAAATTGATGGTCGGTACCTTCACTCATTCTAAATGTCAATAACCAGTCTAATTCGTTATTACGCTATAAAGTCATTAAATCTATATACTTAATATAAAACAAAGTTGTGTTAGAACACTCAAGAACGGCTGAACCAATTTTAATGATCTTTAATTCGTTAGATTTGTCTAAAAAAATAAAGGAAAAACAAAGAACATAAGAAATAAACATAAAACTGATTGTGACAACAAATAACACCTGTGTTACACGGCCCTTACACCCCCTACGTCACAGCGTGACATTCCCACACTCGGGGAGCCTTGCGCAACATCGGATGCTTCTCAGAAGCTTACAGCCACCCGTGAAACATTCACACGCTCGGGGGGCCTTGCGCAACATCAGCTTCTTCTTGGAGACTACGGCCACCCACGGACCAGCAACGCCTCGCGCCAGCGTCTCCACCACACGAGACTCTTGCCCGAATCGTCGAAGCAAGCGGTCGCCTCCGCTGCTGGTACTCTTACTCGATCGTGTAGTAATTGAGACCAGTTAGTTAGGTTTAGATAAGTTAGGTTTAAAGTTTTATTTTATATTCTTTCCCTTTTTTAATTAAATTTAGTACGCACAGTATCGTCTTTTTGTTGCAAACCCCCACCGACAGCCAACATCCATAATTCCTGTCAAAACACATTACAGCTGTCAAAACAAATGACGTCTAACGATTGTTATTTGTTTTGACAATTATC
The DNA here is from genome assembly GCA_963932265.1 of Thymelicus lineola. Taxonomy (NCBI): domain Eukaryota; kingdom Metazoa; phylum Arthropoda; class Insecta; order Lepidoptera; family Hesperiidae; genus Thymelicus; species Thymelicus lineola. The sequence continues at coordinate 9,347,440 of OZ010684.1, read as the reverse complement.
ATTTGTTTTAATTATTCTCATTTGTTTTGACGATTGCCAATCCAATAAATCAAAGATCAATAAAATCGGTTCAGCCATTTTTGAGTTATAAGTGTCTGACTTAAAAAATCTGAGAGGGACAGGGAGACACGCAAATACCGTTCAGTTACTAAAATTTTAACAAAACCGACTTCAAATAAAGTAACTAAGTACATCCTTTCCAATAACAATAAAAAAGAATCATCGAAATCGGCTGGCGTGATATTGAGTTATTCGTCCATTTGTCACGCACATACTTCATGAAAATTTAAGACTTATATTGTTTTCTCATGGATGCCATTATCAGATCTCGATAAAATTTAAGTGGGACCACACGACAAGCACCAGCTTTCGATTAAAAAAATCCTCTCTACCTCACAAATTTCTTTTTTCTGCATGAAAAGAAAAGATTATTTCAAAAGGATTTTTTACAATCAGTCCCGTTTAAAGGAAGATACTACAATAAAGTTAATCACACAAAAGTCCATAAATGTTGGAACTTTATTACAAAACATCATTCTGTCAGATCTAACGAGACTTTAATATAACATGTCTTTGTTCTTTTTTTATGGACAGTCTTCTTTGAGGTCTTTAGCAGTGGAAAAAACCCATTTTACCGAGGATCATACATGCACATAAATTGTGAGTTTATTTTCTTCCAACCTGCTAGGTTTTATTTCAAGACACTTTTATACGATGGGTACTGAGCACGACCTCAATTTAGGAAGTACATTTTTTAAAGAAAAATAAATTCGTTTTTAATTTTTTACACTTATAAAACAAAGTTGTTTCACATGAAAAATTGCTTAAAAATATCGGAGTTCAATTCTAGTGAGTATGTACCTACCTAAATTTCTTTGAATTTTGAACCCAAAAACAAATTCACACTGCGCTGTTTAAAATACGTGATAGATGTCGAAAGTTATTTGTAAAACAAAGTCAAACACGTGATATATACCTAAGTAGCCTGTAGCATAAATTACTGATGATACAATACACAATATTTTAGCACCAACGATGTTTGCTTACCCAAACCATTAGAGCGCCAATAGTTAGAGTGCTCATGTTCACAATAATTCGAATTTAAACGTATCCGATGTTTAGTTAGATACGTAAATAATCCAAACACGCATTACTTGAATTATAGATTTTTAAGTTTTTACTTGTGAAATTGCAGTTATTTATTAAAGTAAATCTTTTTTGATTTCTATTAATCAAAGTTATTAGAATCATCACTTATGGAATCAATCTTTTTTATCCTTTTTAACCAATTTCAAAAAAACGGAGGAAGTTCTCAATTCGATAGTATTTTTTCATGTTTGTTATTAATAATTTTGATGATTCTTTTTTTAATAGAAAGCTGGTGCTTGTCATGTGGTCCCACTTAAAATTGAGCGAGATCTGACAATAGCATCCATGTGAAAACCATAATAGCTATAGGTCTTAAATTTGCATTAAGTATATGCGCAAAAAATGGACGAATAACTCAATATCACGCCAACCGATTTCGATGATTCTTTTTTTATTGTTATTGGAAAGGATGTAGTTTATATTATAAATTATCATAATAATGTTACACCTATAGGTCTTTTATTTTTAAATTATTATCTTAATATCTCTTTAATCATAAGATCATAACTGTCGTTGTACATATTCTTGAATAATTTAAAATTTTAACAAAAAAAATCTACTTCAAATGAACTACATCCTTTCCAAAAATAAATTTTATATCGTAATAATAAATAGGTCTGATAATGAAATATCTGATCCATCTGAATTGATCTTTAGTGAAAAAAAAAATATTGTACAGTCACATGTTTCTTATACACTAAGTGTCTATTGAATTGTAAGCATACAAAAATCGGCGAAGTACGAGTCAGACTCGCGCACCAAGGGTTCAAACTTCTAGAACCTTCTAGGGGGGTATTAACTTCTAGTCGTCCCCATACATTAACATAGATCACGATAAAACCGAATGTAAGATAAGGTTCGGTTTTCGGATTTTTTCATTCATTTCATTTCAATTTCATGATTCTGAGACATATTGTCCACGGCGCTTCATTTTCATTTTAAAAATATGTTTTAGTTGCAAACATCACTTATATCTTTATACCAGGTACCTAACCATTAAACTGATATAAAATCCAAAGTTATATAAATATTAAGTAATATTAAATACAGGGTATTGTCTAAAAACGAGCAGCCGGACGACGTAGTTACCGCATAGTAATATCTGTCAGGTTTAGTTTTATCCGGTTATTTACATCTGGTTGATTTTCAGAACAGCTGTCCCAGCGAATAAAACTTACTGAATATCTGGGTGATATAACGATCTTCAAACTAACGCCACTTCCTTGTCCTTTCGTATTTATCATGCTTGAAGAAAGAGACCTCTCTCCCGATACCCTTATCAATCAACCCTACTACAATAGACACCCCTATCAAATCTAGAATGGTAGATATCAATAAAGTTAGATTCTTATCAAGCATTTCCATTATACCTTAGGTAAAGTAGGTCACAATTAGGGTTACCAGATGGTCGAGATTACTTCTCAAGGATCAAAACTAGTGAATAAAAATTAATGTATATTAGTCATTCATCTGTTGAATAAATAATGATCTCTTAATTTTCCTAAAAAAATACTATTTAACTTTATAATTAGGACCATAAAAGGAGCGTATATTAAGGGTCGTAGTTATGTCATTCATAGTTATATAATAAGATCTCTTATTTTACGAAAAAATTAATTGTTTTATTTTTATAACAAATAGCTATTTTTTCAATCATATTATTTAGTTTTATTTTTGAAGGGCTCATAGCTTAGGGCTTGCGTCGATATTAAGTGATCGACAAAGTTAAGCAACAGCGGGCGCGGTCGGTAGTTGAAAGGGTGACCACTAGTGGCAAAAAATTATTGAGCGTTTCCGTGCTTCGGAGGGCACGTAAAGCCGTCGGTCCCGGTTTTTATCATATGATAACAGTCGTTAAGCCATGTCGGAGGCCCTCGGGCGGTTTGAAAACTTCCGACACTCGGGTTGGCCACTAACCTCTCCACCAATCCGCACTGGAGCAGCGTGGTGGAGTATGCTCTAGGCCTCCTCAAGAGGAGAGACCCGTGCCCAGTAGTGGGCCATTAATGGGTTGAAGCCATTATTTATTTGTCCCGACAATAATCCCAAAATCCCGATTTTTTAAAGTTTTGTCCAAATATTTCAGTCTTCCTATCTGGCAACCCTTGTCACAATACACCTTGTGAATTGAACCTGAACTACAATGAAGATCCCTTATCAAATTAACGCTGGACGATGTTAATAAAGCTGGATCCTTATCAAGTATTAGGTTATAGTTGTGCCAATGTAATGCACTGAACAAGAACACGAACCTTATAGTGTCACGTTAGCCTAGTAATCAAACGCTGGAAACTTCGCCGTTCGAAATGTTCGAGTCCTTGATACGACGCATTTCTAATTTTCAAATCATGCGCATGTTATACGTTGATTTATTACTTACTTCCGAGAAGAAGAACAGTGTGAGATGCCTGCTACACCTGAGATGTTTCATAAAATTATCTCAGATTTATTAAGTCTCCTATAACGTTCTCACAGATTTATAAAGTCTTCCAATGTACTGTCGGCCATGGTGGCATGATACAATGATTAATGGTGGGTGCGAACTATGACCATAACCATTCTCACGAAACCATCCCAGAATCGAGATAGTTATAATATAAAAAATGAAAAAGTTTTTTTTATGAAATGTAATTTACTCAAAATTGTTTTTTACAAAAATATTTCGAATAAGCATTGTAACAAGACTTTCAATTCACGTTAAAAAAAAAATACAATGACATCATTACTTTCCTAAAATAATCGCAATTTTGACGTCAATCAACCTTATTGATTTATAACGTGATTTACTGGAAATTTCATCGTCGTCAATTTCTTCTCATTAGTAACTACTAAATACCTAATATATTATATCTGCTAGATGAACTTTCATTAAACAAGTCTTTGTGTTTTATAAATACCTACCTTATTAATTTAAATCATTATCCCCATTATCTTTAGATAGTACCTAATACTACGAAATAGACATCACCCATTTTGATAATAAAACGGATCAAAAGGATTATAGATTATTATTTAACCAAGTAGGTACATATTTGTAACGTTATCTAAGTTCTATTGATTTAGTCTGAAATTCCCAAATATCAATCAAAAAGGTCAACATTGAAGAAAAATTCTTTGCGCATGTACACTTCAAGTTGCGATGAGGAAAAAACGGTTTACGGTTTATTTTTTCCAGAAATCTATCTTCATGCACGACTGAATTTAGGTCCCATTTGAAATCCTGTTCAAATGTCAGATTCTTTCCTTCGAAAAGAACCAATTCCAATGCGATTATTATTGATGTTCACAATTCAGTCTTGTCAAAAGTATTAACATGTTTGGAATAGAGAAAGCTGTCATTCTATTACCGTGTTTTTAACCGACTTCAAAATAAGGAGGAGGTTCTCAATTCGACTGTATTTTTTTATGTTTGTTACCTCAGAACTTTGGAATGGTGAACTGATTTGGATGATTCTTTTTTAATCGAAAGCTGTTGCTTGTCGTGTGGCCCCACATAAAGAATGAGATCTGACAATGGCATCCATGTTAAAATGTTAGATTATAAGAGTTTGCGTCAGTTACGGTAATATTACAGCAGTTTGGAGATAACAGAGAAATTTTAGTACACTTTGTGAACTTAGTAAATATGTTTAGTATTGTCCTATTGTAGTGACGTTCCTATCAACATCACTTACGTAATTGATATTGATTCCATTAGATCCGTTCAGCTCTTTTTAAATCGATTTATAAAAAATAGAATTACATCAGTAAGGGATGGAGGCATAGTAGCGCGAAACTTTACCTAAAGTTTCTATAGGTATATACTGATAGTTGAATTGAAACATAATGTAAGGTAAGTGATACAGGCTTTCAATCTCCAATTTGTTTATCTACGCATAAAAATACACAATATGGACATTTTCGACGAATAGTTTCCGTGACTGGCATCAAATGGTTTCAGTCCCATCTGTGGTTTGATGACTTAAGTGCCTATCATTTTGAAGGTCAGAGAAGGAGATGCTGACATCTCGAAATGGTTTTTTATTTGTCTATAAATCTAAGATATTACATTTTTTATTACTTACCTACTAAATTTTTATTCTTTACAATTAATTGCGATTTTTAGGGATCCGCAGTAAAATCGGTATGTCTGTGTGGTTGTTATATTAAAATTAGAATTGCACAACCGGAATTCGTGCGGTTTTCACTGAAGTATTAAAGTAAGTTTGGAGTACTTAATATTTTATGTTTTATAATATTTTAACCCGTTCACGAAAATAAAAGATAATGCCAATTTAAAAAATATAATTATACTATTTATACTTAGGTACATATTGAAGCGAGGGAATCAACATTTCATCGAAAACACAATTAATCGAATTAACATTTTATCGAAAACAATAATTAATCGAATGACATTTCATCGAATGACAGTTCATCGAATGTCATTTCATCGAATAACAATATATCAAATCACAATTGGCCGAATCCAGAAATGACAAAAAGGTACATTAAACTGTTGTATCGGTCAAATATGTGACTTAATCTACTCTAGCAACGCCGAAATAAGACTACGTCACAGATGTCGTCAGAACCCGATTTGATTTGAGTTTAGTTGTTTTTTGATGGCGAGGAGCTTCGCCATATATGTCGACGGAACCCCGCTTTGCGGGGTTCCTATTTTTTTCGTAAATAAAATCAGCCAACCATAATCTAACCTATCCTTCTTTCGATTTGAGTTCAGTTGTTGTTTGGCGGGGGCTTCGCCATAGATGACTGGCGTCAAGCAGATCATGCAGTTTTCATGAAATGACATTCGATGAAATGTAATTCGATTAATTGTCATGCGACTAAATGGTTGTTCTACGTAATGCTATTCGAAGAAATGTCAATCGATGACTTGGTTGTTCTAGGTTTTGTTATTTGACGAAATGTTTTTTCGATGTATTGTATTCGGCGAATTGTAATTTGATGAAATGTTTTCGATGATTTTTCAGCAGACGAAGAAAACTACCAATTTATTTGTAGTCCAGTCCATTGTTCAGCTCTCTTTAAGAAGTTGGTACTTTTCAAACTACGTTTGAGAAGTTTCATTAATAATAAATAATGATTTTTATCTTTGCAAGTAAATTTACTTCAATAATACTGTAATCATAAAACATGTTAACCTCAATACACAAAATTAATGAGATTGATTTCAACAAAAGAAATTTCATACAATATACCGTTTTATATTTCAAAACTATGGGCACGAGCTAGCCTTACAAAATTAAAGTACTAGTAATTGGAGTGGCTTCAACCACTTGGCCTACTACTGAGCACAGGTCGTGAGGAGGCCTAGAGCATTCTCCACCACGCTGCTTCAGTACGGATTGTTGGAGGGGTTATTGGCAAACCCAAGTGTGGAAAGTTTTCATGCCGCCGACATCATGGGACTTTTATCGCGATAACAACCAGGACCGACGGCTTAACGTGCTCTCTGAAGCACGGAAACACGAAACACGTCGCTTAACTTTGCCAATGACTTAGGAACGACACAACCCAGCGGGCTATGAGCTCTGAGTAACTGGAGTGCTAACTGATAACTATAAAAGCTTATTGACATCAATATATTAATAAGTTCGTTATAACTTTTGTATTTTCTTATGCGTAGATAATTATATCTAATTGTGTTTAGTTAACGTAAAATAAGTAATTTATATCTTACCTATTTTTACCTGACTGCGCGACGCAAAAAAGGGTAATGTTTCTATCAGTCTATTTATATTTGTTCTTATGTGGATTTGTAGAGACCAAACGCGTTGACAGATTTTGATAATTCTTACGTCAATCGATTCGTCTTAACCTTGCGAGTGCTATTAAAGACATGGCAATAACCAAGATTCATCAATGTTTCATACCAGGCTCTTGCCTGGCTTTTGCCTGGTATGAAACAGTTATTAACAACTAATACCTCACCCTCGCTTCGCTTCCCCGAAAGCAGCTCCTTTTTCTTTTCGTATCATAATAATATAGCCTATAAGCCATGAGGATTTTGAATAAGCACACTCATGAGAATGACAATTACCGCGTGTTGTTCCTTAAGATTTCTACTTCTACGTACTTTTCTTTTAAATGGCGTGAACAGGATGTTTAACTTCATTTAAAATGTAATTTACTTAGGGACTACCAGCATTACAAGAAACGAGTTCATGACGAGCTTTCTTCGCTTTCAGTAATGTACTTTACTTCCTATAGGTAAAGTCTAGAATTTTTCAAGTAGATACAATACTTTAAGCTCAACATTAAATTATTATCTTATTGTATTTTATTTGTTATTTACCTCATTGTTTTATTGTAATGGTAAAACACGTTTTAAAATTAGTTACCAATATTTTACTCTCTAATGTCTTTTCAGAGTCATTGTATCAGTTTATTTTGGTCGACTAATGACTTTTTAACCGACGAAAAAAAGGAGAATGTTGTCAGTTTTCTAAACGTATATTTTTTATGTATGATCATGCAGCAATCGGCACAGGATGGTCCGATTTTGATTGTTTTTTTAATGGATCTTGAAGTTGGTCCCATTTTTATTATGAAAATTTTATTATATCTGTAAAGTGTAAAAAATATAATAAACCCACATAGGCAAGAAGAGCGTGTAATACGTAAATTTTTATATTCGAAACATGTTTCAAACGCACAGTAGCGGTCGGTTCACTTAAGACAAAATAACGAGTCGTAAAACCGTTAATTTATAGGTATGTAAATCAATCAATATTATGATTATAACTGTGATTATAACTCACCTGGTGTCCATCTTAGGGATGTCCGGATATGGATAGAACTAAATTAGTAGGTAGTGGCTTCTTTGTCTTTTATTCAGCAAGGTCTTGTTTCACTGTGCTAACATATACAGCATACAGCGAGCCGAGCTCCGCTGCCTTACAGCATATTTGCGAAACGATTAGCACCTTTGTCGTCGTTACCCAAGTGGACATTGCGCACTCACAGATTTTTTAACCTTGTCAGTTTTGTACAAAAATTACTTCAGCAAACTTCAGTAATTTTTTATCACTTCACTTTTTAGACTACGTTGAAAACCAACAAAAAGGACGCCAAATTGTGATCTTATTTTTAATGTAACAACTAAATCAATGTCACTAAAACTATTTGAATTAGGCTTTCATTGAGCTAACATTATGTCACTCATCACGCATAACACGATAATAAAGTAAACTTAACTTGCTTGTTTATGTCAAACCGATGACCTGTGTTCTTTACTCAGATAGGCTCACTTTTAACAAAGTTGTAACTAAATGTTATATTCGGGTTGGATGAGTGTCGTGATAAGTTTGCTCACCCAGTAAAACAACGGCACATCTACGTTGGTCATATTTTACAGAAACGAATTTCAAAAATTTTATAAAAATGTTTAAAATTAATTTATGGGTTCTGTTTACGTTTTTTACAGATTGTATGGGTTTGGTTACTAGTATATACATTAATACATATTTACCACTATGCAGATTAGGCACTAAACACATATACCATATAAACTCAATTTCGCATTTTTTGCAGATATGCCATTATATTACTAGGTGAGCGAGTTGTAGGTTGCGTGCGTTTCCGGCCGTAACGCAACTGAAACTTTCTTCTGAAAGCCGTGAGGAGCGTAATGCCGCGTCGCTCGGTCGCGAACGAATGCGCTCGACGCCGCCGCCGGTCGGATTGAACTTCCACCCTCGGAGAGTCCATGAAAAGGTTAACATAACAAATATATCCGTTCACAAACACATCCGTTTAATTACAAACGGAAAATTTAACACGGTTATCGCGGATATCAAATAGTCGTTATAAATATTGACGGTAACGAGGAATAGAAAAATATAGAGCTTTTCATTAATTTGTAACAATTTGGTTGTTTGTAGATTTAAATATATAATTCCCAGTTACATATATTATATATTTATAAAGTGATTTAGATTTGTCTACAAATTTATTTCTTATTATTATAATTTAATATGACTGTGTCATGAACTGTTATGTACTACGCGCAATTTGTGTAAAGTATTGTAAATAAGATATTTACAAGAGTCAAAGATGCTTTTCCCTGTAACGGTATAATTATGATTGTATGATTATTGCCTCATGTTATTAACTTAAATGATTTAGAGGAATGTGGAATTTAGTAAAAAGCAGTTGTAGTGTCACAGTGCCAAAAAGAGGCAGAGGAGGTTTTTCTTCCTTATTTTTTCCAATTTTCTTTTATGGATCGACATGAGTGGTGAACATCACGTATACCATTATAAACTTGTTATGAAATCCCGGTTGACATTCAAGATTTATTAAAACGGAAAGATGTTCACATATTTGAGTCAAATTGTGACTTAGGTAATTTGTACATAGTTCATAATATGTATATGACTTTTAACTTTATATCATCGTGGACACTAAACATATTAATTAATACAACGGGTACTCACAATTTGTATTTTATAATAATACCGATATTTCGACCCAGTTACATGGTCTCGCCGTGACCACTATCCATGTAACTGGGCCGATGTATCACTATTATAAAATTTTACGTGAGTACCTGTGACATTTAAAATGATAGTGCTTATTTAAAGATCTGTATTTTTACGAAGTATTTATCATTATCGACAATCCGTACATGCGACTTGAATAGCCAATAAACTGGAATTCATAAAAATAATAAAAAGTAATAGCACCCGGAACCTACTAAGCTGCACATATAAATTTCTTCTTTCGTCTGACACATCGACTGTAAAACGAATCGTGTTCACACATTAAAAATAGCTTTGAAGTGATTTGAGTTTTATAACACTTCATAATGGAGGTCATACACGATCAAGTGTACTTGATCAAGCGTCAAGCGGACTTGACGCGGCATCCAGTATACTTAATCGTGTATAGCCACGGTAGAGGTATCTGGCCATATCTATTATCTAGCTATCTCATGAACACTGGATGGCGCGTCAAGTCAAACACGTCACAAGTTCGTTGACAAGTCTAACTGCAAACTTGACAAGTACACTTCTTGATTGTGTATGGCCTCCGTTAGTCACACCTAGGTTTTATGATTAATGGAATGGAAAGTAATATGAATTATTTATTTGAATAAAATTATTTATAGTATTATAACATAATAGTAGAATTAGTAGGCTGGTTTGTTATGAAGTTTGGTTAATTAAGGTGTAACATTAAGGTCTACCGGTGATAAGGTGATAACTTAAAAAATAAATTAAAACTACAGATAATTTACTTCTTAAGCGAATAATTTAAAACGAATACCTTATAATTAAAATAAAAAACATGAGAGGTGTCAAGGGACACTCGGATGGAACGAAGTTCCTTTCGATTTAAGTATTGTTTTGTTGTACAGCGCCATCTCGGTAAAATTTTCTGAATCACGCTAGCAGCGCCATCTCTGTAAAACTCTCTGAATCACTTCAAAAAAAGTGTCGTCATTCGTAAGAATCAAAAAGTGACGTAATTTTCCGTCTAGCCCCCTTTCACAACGCGCGATAAGGAACTTCGTTCCAAAATCACGACTTCTAAAACTCATTCACATAACAATATTTATGATTGTAGTTAAGAGATTTATTTACAGACTAAATTCGTGGATATCCTCGAGAGACTGATTTTCACAATGGTTTCTGCTACGTACGTGCAAGTTGCAGAACAAGTTTTCTTATGAAATTGAAGTATAATGACATAGAACAGACATCTCGAACAAAATGTGTGTCCCGCTCAGGAAGTTCGATTTTCAAAATTGAGCCCCGATTGTCCTTTCAAAATCGAACGAATCCATTGAAGACTGAAGTCACATGGCACCAATGCATTGGGACATGATTGGGACATACATGGTGTTCGGGGTGTCTGTTCTATACGCTAGTAATAGTACTTCAATGCCTCATGATGATTTTTCCGGATCGCTATAACTCTATAGGGTAAGAGTTGCATGTCCATGGGCCATTACTCACTATCGGGTGGTCCAACTGGCGACGGTTATCTTACAAAAAATTTACGGGACTTCGGGACCGACGGCTTTTCATGCCCTAAAGTCAAAGTCAAAGTCAAATTGTTTATTTGCTAGAACATAGTTGACATAAAGTTGTTACAGAATTTGTGATACGTATGTTCTGCCTAGGGAGGCGTGCAAATATTATTACAGTTATATTAACATTTATTATAATATTTTACTAATTAAATCTATTAATGTGTCAGTAGATGATAAAAATGTCAAAAAATATCATTATATCTAATATCCTAATACACTAAATAATACGAAGCAGACACACCCATACGTTCACCTATTTTGAATTTCTGAATCAATTGAAATAAAAAATATTTTACCCAAGCTTACATCGATACATTATTGAAACTTATTTCTACCTTCCATTTGAAAAAAAAATATCAGATATTTTCTCTACTAATGCTTTAGCTATTACTTACTGTTAATAAAATGATACATAAGTACAAGAAACTCACGCACTAGAACGACGAAATCTTTATTTTATTGACCAGGAGCATGTTGACCTCTTTTCGTAACGACTTAATACGGAGTATAATAACGGAGTATAGAATAAAACGGAGAATTGAGAGTAAGTTTTTATGTAGTAGATAAAAGTAAAAATGAACACACCTGACACCTGACTATAATAACCTGCCCTATATTTCCTGTGTCACATCCGGGAATTGAACCCGGGACATCTCGCTCGATAATCAGGATATTGGTAGTAGCTAGGTAAGGTACCTTCCGTTCAAAAGGTCCCGGATTCAATTCTCCGATGTGACAGTTTTTTTATTAATATAGCCATAATAATAATAATATATATTATATTTTTTATATTTTAAGCAGAGAAACAAGTTTATTGGTCACCTGGAGCATCACCAACGTATTGCTGGTCAAAAAGGAAGAGATTGACCTGCTTCTTGAAGGACCCCAAGTTATAGTACAGTGGGAACACCGATGTAGGAATTTCGTTCCACAGAAAAAACTGAACTGTGGACAAACGACATCCAGGTGGTGTTGGTGGAATGAATGAATGAATGAATGAATGAATTTTATTTATTTGTAATAATATAGTTACATTGTATAATAGGTCTCAGGTTAGATTGGTAAAACCACTATACTATGCCGTTATCACGGCGTACAAATATTTTTATATATTATATTATAATTATGTCATTATCTTATTTTAATAGAATTATTACATTTATAACTGTTATTGCACTTTGTACGATTTTTACATTTCATGTTCATCTATATATACATATAATCATAATATCATCTTATACAATGTCAAATATTTTGGATCAATTATTAAATTATCAAATTAAATATTAATGTCAACAATAAAAAATCTAAATAATTAAATTACAATTTCAATAAAGGATATTTCAAAATTAAAAAGTCTTATCATTTAAATATTCTTTAATACTATAATACTGTTTATTGTGTAATAATTGTAATAGTTCCGATTTAAATTGGAATTTATACAGTGTTGAGTGGTGATGAATATGGTATTTAACTAAACAGTTCAGAACATTCCCCACTATATAAATGGCAGATTACATAGAGAGCCTACATCTCTCAACTCAAGCGATTCTAATCCGTCTGTGAGCTTAGGATCGTCGACAAGACTTGGCTTGGCATTGTATTCAGTAGAATGGATCCTCTTGGATAGTTGGCGCTGCGGCCCAAATGAGGGAACAGTACTTATTACAATGATAGACTTCAGTATTAAATAGTTTTTTTAGATAAACCAACAAAACTAGTTCTACGCACCCGAATTAGTATAAATATCCCTCGTCACATGTTGTGAACATTTTAATGGAAGCTTTTTAAATTTTGTAAGTTACTTTAATACTGGCATAGGTATATTATCCCTATCTTACTAACATCATAAATATGAATGCTTGTAAAGATGTTTGGATTTTTAGATGTTCGGTTTAAAGAACTTTATTTCTCATAAGATTTTTACATCACTTAAAATGAGAAACATACTAAACTAAGTTGCAGTTTGTGTCCGGCATGCATTCTTGTGTGCGTGCGTGCGTGTGTGTGAATATTTATCAAGTCTTTGTTTGTCTTTTTATCAAGCGCTAGTCTTTATAAGAATTAAGATGAAACAGCACACAGTCTATGACCAGGAGAAGGAAACAGGGCAGGTTTTGTACCAGTTTTATGTACCTCCTAGGCTGATTGTGACGTTTGTATGTTTGTGATTTCATTTTGCAGCTGGCTATGGAGCGAAAGCGTAGTGAATTTAAGGCTTAAACGCTCACACGAACTCGGATTTTCTGTGTCGTAGGTGGCATTATCAACATCTAACAATCACCCACGACCTGAGAACAAACATTTGTCCCGGCTGGGAGTCCAATTCGCAAGCAGTTATTACCAACTGTGCCACGGGTTTGGCTTATTGGTTGGATATTGGCCAAATATAGATATGAAAGATATATTTTAATTTCATTGACAGTGTTATAGTATTGTATGCTGCTGCTGTATTGTATAGTGACAACCTTAATACTACTGATCTGTTTCCCGTATATTTAAATAGTACCCGGATGACCAAGCTTTGCTCGGTTTAGTGTTGCTTAACAACGCCATTTACTGAAGTAGCTTCAATATTGCTACTTGCCAATAGATGTCAGGAAGAGTATATTGTAGAAGTTTATCATTGCCTGAAAACACCGATAAAATGACATTTTCTAAAAATGAATCCTAACTAGATCGATTTATCGCCCCCGAAACCCCCTATATACTAAATTTCATGAAAATCGTTGGAGCTGATTCCGAGATTCCAAATATATATATACAAGAATTGCTCGTTTAAAGGTATTAGATTAGATAGATTGTGTGGTATAGAAAATGTTCCAAGTAGGTTCAAAGTAGGAACTAATAGGTCTCATAAGAAATTCATTTTAACTCGCATCGGTTCGCATAGAGCATCGCGATGAAAAACAAATTAGTGACGTCTATTTATTTTATTTATTTATTACACTTTATTGCACACCAAAACAAAGCCAGAAAAGCTCTATTTACTATTCAGCCAAATGAGTCAATTTGGAATTGTGGTTTTAATTTTTTTGGTGATTCCTAGTAATAGATTATTTAAAAGTTTACCTACACTACTGAATAGACTAGGCAAAAACTGTTTAGAATGTATGCTCTGCTAGCGGACGCAATCAATTCAGCTAACTGGTTAATTACGTATTGTAGTAAAATCGCGAATCGCATAAAACAACATGTGTGGAGCAGTAAACAAACTAAATTAAGCTGCAACACAGTTATATAGTTACACGTCATTCGTACGAGTAACATTATTTCAAGGTTCTAAACAACTTGTTATGTGATGCATCTTATAATATTTTTTATTATAACTTTTGAGCAATTTTTTGGTAAAGTATTAATAAATATAACAGACGCAACTAATCTAAATTGTAACCTCATTTTTATGTCTTTAAGGATATTCATATTTAATTTTTAAGTAAACTTTGTAAGTAAAGTTTTTAAATAAACTCTGTATTGACGAGGTTTTGTCAAAAATGTCCAGGGGCAGCACAAGATGCAGGCAGCTTATATTTTCTTTTGAATTATGAAAGTTTAAGGTATTATACGTAAATATTATTTAATCGAATTATTTATATATCAAAAAAATTTAATATCATTCAATTCCCTCAGAGTATTATTTATTTTCGACGTAAATATCCTAATACATAATTAAAAAGTTTGGCAAGTTCCAAAGTTCCAATACATACCTATTGAATATGGTGACAGGAAAATACACATACTCAGCTTTTCTGTGAACCATATCACGTTTTAAGAGAGAACTTTTAGCTTGTGGGCTTATAAAATCCCTCGGTTTCGAATCAAACTTCAGCTTCTGTATCTGGTGTAACATGCACCAGTTGAACAAGCCAAGGTCAATAAGCCATAGATATTACGATACTGGTATTGTGCGGAAATAAAAATTCAAACATAAAAATGATTTCTTGTTGCATAACACCTGCTCAACTAGACAAAAGTGTAGCAGGACAGTCAGACTGTAGATTCAGTGTCATTGTTTGGAGTGGATAAGTGAATTAACATCATGAATTTTTTTGCTCTTTTCATAGCACTTGAAGTTACACAAATTAAGGGTAGTGTATTTTTTTCTTATTATTTATCTTATTATTATTTAAGTATGGCATTTGGCTACTAATTTAAAACTTTCTGAATTTTAAATATACTTATTAACATTGAAAAGGTGGGCAAAGCGCTAGTGAACAATAATAAAAGTGCAATTTGCGAAAGAATAAAGGCTAATGCTGAGCTCACCAGACTAAATTTCAAAGGTTGCAGACATATTTTAATGACAGAACTTAAATCGGCAGTGACAATTTTAGCCTCGATTAATAGCTAGTATTCTCTTTTAAATAATAACGTCTTCACTTGAAAATATTTGTTGTTACTGGTTTCAGTAATACAATAATTTTCTTTTATTACCTACTTTTTTCCACAGAACATTATTTTGCTACAATTTAATGCTATGTCTATTTTAACTTTATGCTTTTGTTAGTTACCAAAATTTGCGACTAATCTAATCTAATCTTATCCAGTTTCCTAAATAAATTTGTTGCTGTAGTGCGGGTTCTAACTTCAAAAAAAAAAGTCATATAACAGTAAATATTCTGTCAATATTATTTTCCAAACTTTTATTATTACTAATAATAATAGTTTTATATTATACCGCTATATGCTAATATTTAAATGCTATTGTATTACTATAGTTATGTTACTAAACATACGAGACTCGAAAATAGTGTCATTATTCAAGAAAAGAGTCAGAGAATATTATTTAACCTTGACAATATAAGTATTAGATATTATTTATGAAGGTAGGTATATATTTATATTTTGTATCGAATATGTTTATATTAATTATATGTATGTATTTCGTAGTATCATAATTATATAGATATTGACATTAATTTTATATATTTATAACATAATATTATATATTCTGCTTTTTATATGTGTATGCACGCAGAACCTACCCTCGAAATTATTTCTCCAGTCGCAGGTCTGCTGGTAGTTTCTTAAGAAATAAGCAGTGTCTTTGTACATAATTACCTATATGTTTTGTCTTAATTGTATATTCCGATGTGTGTACATAAACAAATAAATAAATAAAATAACTAAATTGTTTAATCGTAACATTAAATAATTATGTTAGATGGTAGAGATCGAGTGAAGCAAAGAACAATGCCCAAAAATTATTTTTTATTTTTGTTAGCGTCTTATAACGTCAGTTATACCGAAGCAATTCAATTATTTTTTTACGTATTTTAAAATTAATACCTGTACCCGTATTACCCAGTGTAAAATAATTTTATTTATAAGTGATGAATTGACTATAATAACAATGATGTCAACAATGTCCATTTTCATTCGGGCACTCACTTCGATACATAGCTTGTATCAAGTAAGATATAGGGAGACTTCTGGCCAATATTACAGACAGAATTTCGTTATAAATGTTGGTATGACAAATGTAATGATGTCAAATTTCCATTTCCGGTTGTCAATCAAAAAAAAGTCAGAATAAAATAATGGTAAAAATTACAGGCAGCCGTAAGTCTCCCCTACTCTATGACTCAATGGTTGTAACAATTCAATCTCAAAATACTTTGGTTCTGGGGTGTGTCTGCTGAAAATTCTTATATATGTAAGCTCAGAAATTACAGTGGCGATTTTTAGAATTTTTTTTATTCTAAGACGCTAAAGTTGAAAATGAAATAAAACGATGTATGGCAGTTGGGCATTGTTCTTTGAAAGCTGCATGTATATTTGTACGAGATAAGTCTTTGTGTGGTGGCTTCAAGTTTCTAAAATTAGACAAATGGTATTTTATCCGAACCACTCTACACAAATCACTAACGATTTCGCAAACTTTTCCCGATCAAACAAAAGAAGCACTTTTCACGTCAATAACCGAAAAACAATGCAAACGAACGTTAAAACATTTTTCGATTAATTCCAGACGATTTCCACTCTTCAAATATTTAGATGTATGGTACTTGAATCACTTGGATGACCTTGTTTTGAAGGCAAATGATTTTATATTATGGATTAATTCGTTGCATAGACTGATAACTAAACCAGTCTTTTGATTTTAGTCCTCTTACACCCTAGGATTTAGCATACCTTTTTCAACTTTATTCTTATGAAACAGTCCAGAAACGTACACTGTCTCAAAATGTATAATACCTACTAGTAAATCTTTGCATCATTATCTCATTCTGGATTCAACGTGTGACTTAATATTACCGATCCGATATTCGAGGCGAGCAACTTCCGTCTTTCATGTGCCAGATATTTTTTAAAATGTGGGTGAACACAACATTTTCTAGGTGAAAATTTACTGATATGAAGAAGTAAAATTATCGTTAATGCGGTGTAAAAGACTCTATCTAAGAATCCTGTAGCCATCCATCCTTAACGTAATTGCGTTATGACTATTAGGTCTGCAGTAAGGTCAACTTTATAAATTCGTTGGGATGTTACCACACAGTATCATCCAGATTGTACCTGTACATAGTAATAGTTATCTGCTTTTCCATTTCCTTTTAGAATCTAAGGTATTTTTTAGCCTCTTAGAGTCATCAACTGGCGGTTGCGATGTTCTTTTTTTGGCAGTTACAGTGCGGTTTTGACTCTTGATTATGTCCATAGGCGAGCATTTACCATCAAACCCAGCTATTGATATAAAAAATCTACTGGAACAAAATGGGAAAACACAATAAAAATATTGAGGATTTCTGGGTACTTCAAGTCTTTATAACTTCCCCTGGTTATATTACTACTTACCACTTACGTACTACTTACATATAGGTACGAATACTCTGGAAGTAGATTGAATTGGAAATTATTTAAAATAGAATTACATTATTGAAGTCGAAAGAAGAAAAGGCTGTTAAAACTTTGTAAATTAAATTAATTAAATCCACTGTGACTTTGGAAATGCCGCAATTAAATGTACATAGCCAGCTGTTTCAATCCCAGATTTTATTTATTGGTACCTACTTCAAAGCTAGACAGTGAAGTCAAATTCATTAAACCACTTGTTAGCGCGGCTATTCATATTGATTGAGCCCCATTAGCGAACCAGTAATTACATAATTTTATTTCGATAATGGTTACGAGCGAAATTAATTCTTATTCAGCTTTTAATTTACCTACATGACATTTTAACGTAGATCTGTATGAAATAAATTATTCAGGAAAAAAATATAGGCTTTATTCTATGAGTCAAAGAAAAAACGAATTGCCTGGTTAACCCACGTTTTGCATGGTTGTAGCTAATTTAAATTCGATATATATTATAAACTTTATTATCATGTTTCGAAAATACAATACTATTATTGCACATTGTTAACTAGTGCTCTGCCTGCGGCTTTTCTGCGTTTTCAAGTATACCTACCCTATGTATTATTCCAGATATCTACCAGACAGATGATGTACTGCATGCTAACATAAAAATCCACTAAGTAGTTATTGCGTGAAAGAGTTACAAACATCCAAACAAACTTTCACATTGTAATTATATTAAGTAGGATGTTAAAATAAATTGTATAAAATTAACCTACTAAGGTTAATTTTACACACTACGAACACACACGTCGTACACTTGTACGAACACAGCCAAGTTACAATTTTGTACTTTATTATAAAATCCTAGTAAGCTTCAAAACAGTATTGATATTAAAACTAAATACATGTCTTTGGAATTGTTACTTTATTTTTATATGCAATAAAAGCCACAAATAAAGCTTTGAAGTTTAAATAGTATTTTATCGCATTATCACCCTAGTGGTATCTTTAAGTAACATTTAGAAACCACACCAAAGCTAAATGGTGCTTAAAATTAAACCGCGTTGAATATTTATGTACGTTCCCATTTTAATGGCTACAACATCTTAATGGTCTATTACACAGCATAGATCTTTATAATATGAGGCCTATAGAATTTAGGTAGGTACTTACTTCACCATGTCGCTTCAAGAATTGTAATATTCATATAATTAATCAGTATAGTATTAGTGGCAAACCCGATCGCTGTCTTAAGTCGCCTAAAAAAAGTTTACTTATATTCTTGAGAACCATCAAAGACAATGTGTACAGCTAATGGTCAGTCATTGGGCACGTGAATTAAATATTCCAGAATAAAGAATAAATTAAGTATTAAAAATATTTCACAGTGTAGCCAGTAAAACTTTCAGGTGACTAGAGCAGTCTTAAAATGAGTTTTCTGAGTTTATGCGTTTAAACGAGATTTTACCTGTGATAGAACTTTTTAAGCTCTATGAATGAATTACACTCTGCGCCTATGGGTTAGCCAAGTAAATAAACACTACATAATAACAATACTTCTATAATACTTATGGCATAGCTATGGAGCTATTTATTAATAAATATATTTACATATTATCATGTACTCAATTACAGTATACATTATGCGGATGGCATTTATACTAATACAATTTATTACGCCATCACAAACGGCCAAAATTCTAGAACAT